>JAOANR010000008.1:41438249-41804887 GCA_030278955.1 Hygrophila difformis | reverse complement strand
TGATTTCTAGATTATTCAATTCTAGTAGTTCTTCTCATTCTGATCTTCTTCTGCATTGTTCCACTGCTCCCATTCAAATAATATGCCTAGTTCGCCACTTGCTCTTCTGTACTGCTTGACATAATCAAACAGTTCACAAGGAATGCAGTCCATCCTTTCATTAAAAGGCTAATTGCTGTCGCTCTTGGATAGAGTGGTTCTTACAAAAACTCCTTTCCTCTTGATCAAAGAATGGGTTTGGGAACTTTTCTCCATAAAGGAGCCAGTGGAGAACACTCATTTTTAAGAATAGAAGTTCAAAAGGATCTTGATTACAGATTTGATCAATTGAATTCCTTCCTCATCCAGCTGTGGATCTTGTTTGGAAAGCAGTAGAAGGGATCTTATGAAAATGGTTGGTTTGTGTTTATCATCTAAACCAGGCTTAAGAATTTCATAAGCTTTTGCCTCATTTTTCTCCTCGACAAAGGCTATCAATGCAGGCACAATATTGAACATATAATTGCCTGCATCCTGGCATCTTTTAATGAATCTGACTTGGTTACTTGGATAAGCATCTCCTCTCCAAACAGCACAAGTTTCCAAATTAGCTCTCTTTAGAGCTAACGATGACCTGCTTGCTGAGAGAAATTGCTTAGAAGTTTCGGACGCTCTAAAAAGTGCCTTTATGCTTTCCATTCCTAGTCTTGACAGAATGTCTCCCAGTAACTCTATTGGTAAATCAAGTAATTGAGTTTCCAAGAGTTGAGGGTTTTCGACATTTCTGAAAAGAGAAGGAGAAAGAACACAGAATTCAAAGTTAAACCTCAACATTTATGTAGCAATGAGATTAGATTTTATTATCAAAATTAGGCTACATTACATTGCGCGAAATATCTGATCTAGTGACAGTTTCAAAGTTAAAAATTAGAGAACATGTCACATACATCATTCTCTTTCTCCTTTGTCCAAAAGCTTATTCATTAATGCTATGATTATCAAAGTTCTCCCCTGCTGCCATCCTAAAGTCAGCTATAGCTCTTCTTGTGTCACAGCAGAGATAGCAGACCTGATCGGCTGTATTGTATGATGACTTATGGAAGGTTTCCTGATCACGAACTTCTACAACACAAAATTCTCTATTTTCCTGCCCTAAGAATGGATTTGGAACATACTCCCATTCTGAAACTAAGGTGAGAAAATTGTATCTAAATTCATAACTGTTAAATCTATCCATTAAGATTGGACTAATTAAGCGAAATCCAGCTTCTATCTTTCCTTAGAACTTTTACTTAGGCAACATAGAGCTTTAAAATATTGGGACATCTTAAAGTCATCCGCTATTCCTTCATCCAGGATCTGAAATGCTTTAGATTCTTTCCCTTGTACAAACAATTCCAAAGCCTTGGGCAAATTCAAAA
The DNA here is from genome assembly GCA_030278955.1 of Hygrophila difformis. NCBI lineage: Eukaryota > Viridiplantae > Streptophyta > Magnoliopsida > Lamiales > Acanthaceae > Hygrophila > Hygrophila difformis. The sequence goes on along the minus strand of JAOANR010000008.1, from coordinate 41,803,487 downwards.
TATGATTCTCAGTCTCTCTACAGGCATCTAGAAAGTTGATTTTACCAGAGGATTCATTGGAAATTCTTTTAAAGGCTAGATCCTGTACATTAAATCTCCGAAGGACAATAGGATGTTCTGAGGCTATTGTGAATGTTGAACAGATTTGTTTGCACTTGAGCAGATCTTCAAAGCTGCTCTGCCCTACTCGTGACAGAATCTCCCCAAGGACATCCAATGGAAGATCAGTCAGATGTAAAGCAGAGGACTCAGAAAGATGCTCCTCACTGTTATTTAATCGAATTTTAAAGAAGAAGAATCAGTTGAAGTTATACTACAAGTTTTAGAATTAGGGAAGAACGATAGTGGATGAAAAACTTGAACCCTAGTATGAGTGAAGATACTATAATGCAGATTGTAACAACTTAAAACACCAGGAAGAAATGCGATGAAAAATGAACGGAGAGCTTACGGGTTGTTGCTCGCCATTGGGATTGTTCCTGAAGCTGAGTGTTACTGTAGGAGAGTTTCGCAAATAAGGGGAGAAGAAAGACTTAAAAGATGGCGGTTTCTTCTCAAGAGAGAATATGAAAAGATATGAAAATGATTTGAAAAGATAAGGAGGTTATAGGTCTTATATAAAGCAATGGGCTGGCCTAGTAAAAGAATAAAAAAATAGGGTACTCAAGTACTCAGAGTGTATTCACTCATTCTAGACCTGCCACATCAGTGAGTCTGGTTATTGATTCAAAATTTGAGTTAATGAACTCAAACAACATAGTAAATTGGATAAAACTGGATTGGTTGAGAACAAAGCGAGGGGTAATCATTGAAAAGGATTAAGACTTCTAAATTTAGTATTAAGCCTGATTAAATCTTCTTCACCAGATTAATCTTAATTTCCAACAAAAATCCACCCTTAGCTCATTCATTTACAGATTACCAATTCTTCCATCTCTATTCCTGATTTCCAGTTTCATCTCTTAATTCATTTTTGAGTTGAGTAAAGAAGCTTATCATATAGAATAGAAAAGTAGGAGAATTGCAATACACAAAATCCAAATAATCCAAAGTACATCAAAATATCCAGAAGTTACAATCATATATAATAATATAGAACTTCTAATTCTAACTACCAATTGTCAATTTCCTCATCATCGGAGTCGGTCCACATGAACTCATCAGGGAACACTTCACCGCAATACAATCTAAACTGCCTCACCATGTCAAAGAATTGACATGGGATACAGTCTATCCTGATGTGTGGTGGTAGTAAGACTCGAACCTGCAAGGTGTGATCCTTGCAGTAGCTCATCTCTGGTTGCCCTAGGAAAGGATTCGGAAGTTGAGGAATATGGGTGAGCCAATGAAAAAGATAGATCTTAATGAAGACCACTTCTAAAACATCAGAAGCTACTGTTTGGACCAACTCTAATCCTTCTTCAATCCATTTATCCTCTTGTTTTGTTAACAGGAGCATCGTTCTGAGCAGAATGGTAGGTTCATGCCCATCATCCAGTCCTGGCTTGAGGATCTCATATGCCTTCTTCTCATCTTTTTCCTCCACAAATGCCCTTAATGCAGGTTCAATGTTGAACATGAAGTTCCCTGCATTTTGACATTCCCGAATGAATCTTTTCTGGTTGTCCGGATAGACATCCTCTCTCCACATCATACACGATTCCAAGTCCGCTCTCTTGTATACAAGATGGGTTTTGCTTGCCTGGTAAAATATTGGAGAGACTTCTGCTATCCTGAAGAGTTCTCTAACATTATCCTTTCCGATTCTTGAAAGAATATCCCCCAACAACTCAGTGGGTAAATGGGATATTTGAGTCCCAATGCGCTGTGTATTCCTAGCATTTCTGTTTCCAGAAAATAATATAATGAGGAACACAGGGGAATAGTTTTATGATGGAACCAGAATACTCGAAATGGGAGTTTCCTTCCTAATATGAAGTTTCAAGGTCTCATAAGGATAATGCATCAGTTACAAACTAAAAATTTCAGAAAGGATTCTCTGGATTAATGAGTGTAAAGAAACGGCTCTTAGTTATGAGGAATCTTAAATGATTAATGTTTCGTTTCCTACAACCATTCCCTAAAAAAAAATAGAAACATGAACCCTAGGTCTAGAAATGCAATTTGACTACAAATTTTTCAGAATAAAACTAAGAATAAAAGAACGAGAAGATGAACGAGATTGCTTACGGATTGTTCTCGGCCATGATCTTGCTTATGAAAATGGTTGAAAGTGATAAAAATGGGTGTATGGCGATTTCTTCTTGAGTAAGAGAAGAAAATCTGATGAAGATTTTTGAAATGACAAGTGAGAGGAATGACTGCAAGGACAGAGACGCCTATTTTTATCTAAGAACTGCAGGGGTCAAGATAATAAATCTTGTCTCTGCAGGGAGTAATGATTAAGCCTAAAATAACCCTATTTTAAAATTTTTATTTAAAAGAACAGATAAAAATCTAATGTAAAGGATAAGATCAATCAAGTTGTTTCCTTTTAATAAGAATGAAGCGAGGAGTAAATATATAGCAACACCAAAAGGGGTTAGTATTAGATACAAATTAGGAGATTACATAATCGATCAGTTTGAATCTGAATCAGTTTCTAATTCTGACTCAGATTCAATTACATGCTCATTAAAATTTTCTCTTAATCTCCTAACTAAACTAGTAACCTCACAACACAAACAATCAATGTTTGTGGCACCATAGTTAAAGTGTGGAGGTTCCCTAACTAAATCCCTACTATGTGGCGCTAAATAGTCGCAGTACTCGCGATATCCCTGTCCTTTGAAGGGATTAGGCTCCTCTTCGCTTTCATTGAATAGCTTGCTGATCTTCGCCTCCATCTTGCGGATGTGATCTCCATCTTTAAAGATTGACCCGAGAAGATACAATCCTTCATCAATTTCCTCAAGGCTCTCCAAACTCAAAAGAATGAAGGCCTTAATAAAGATTGAGGGATGATGATTGTCATCGACTCCAGGTTTAAGAACTTCAAAGGCGGCTTCCTTGAGCCCTGTATAGCAGAATCTCAAGAGCGCAGGTTCTAGCTTGAGCATGAAATTACCCGCCTCTCTGCACCTTCGAAGTATTCGGATGTAATGAGAGTCAAGTGTCCTCTCTGCAGTCATCCTTCTCTCCACATTTGCCCTCCTCCATACTATAGGCGCCATAGCTGCTTTGGCGAACTTTTTGCAGGTTGGGGCTAACCTGGCTACGTCCTTCATCTCTTCCCTTCCCAACCTTGAGAGAATATCTCCCAAGATTTCTTCAGGAATGTCTAGAATGGATGTTCTAGCATTTGGAGCTGGTGCGGCCATTCTATCTTTTGAATATGGTTTTAGGATAATTTCTCAGAATGGAAATGTTTGAGATGAAAGAAATAGGAGGATTCAACTAGATTTTATAGCAGAAAAACTAAATTCTGCCATAATTACTAGCGATTGAAACGACGTGATGGTTAGTGTACGAGAAGAAGAAGAGTCTGAAAAGGGTATTTTGGTCTTTGAGAAGTTTGAAAATCTATCCGTTCAAAATTCCCAGACTCTCGCTCTGTCGATTGTCATTGCGTAGGTATAAAAATGCTTTTCTCGCTTTGTCAATTACAACGCGAGAAAACATTTTTGTACAATTCCCAGAGTAAAATAGTCTCGCTTTGTTTTTCAACAAAGCGTAGACACCAAACTCTTATTCCTTAACAAATTTTAAATTTTGACAGAATAAAAGTTTGAACTGATCACCTCGCATCATAACTTTTACAAAGCGTGAGTAAGAGTAACTATTTTAACTCACGCTTTGACAAAATTTCAGAAGCGTTGCCTCAGAATCCATTCATACTTCATTTTCCAAACACTTAATACTCAAAAACCTGTTTGAAGATTCATGTCTCTTCCTTCTTCATTCCATCACAGCTTCATTTCTCGAATTCCTGAAAATAAAGAATAAAAGAATTAGAGATGAAAAATAAATCTAAAGAAAAGGGAATACTACTCAGTTAACCTGGGTAGTATCCACCCCCCATTTTTTTTTTTTTTTTTTTTTTTTTTTTTTTAAGAAAACAGAAAACTAAGGATTATCCAAATATTCAGTTTGGATATTTAGATCTTGTTGACCAATATATTCTTTTAGCCTGTGTCCATTCACAGTCTTTTCTCCTTCATTGAGCATAATTGTCACTGATCCATTGTTATGAACAGCTACAACAGGAAATGGTCCTGTCCACCTTGATATGAGCTTACCTGGAAATAATTTCAAACGAGAATTATAAAGCAAAACCAATTGACCAACATAAAATTCTTTATGTTTAATTTTTGAATCATGAATTTTCTTAGTTCGATCTTTATAAATCTTGCTGCTCTCATATGCTTCCAGTCTCATCTCTTCTAGTTTAGACAGATCAAACTTCCTCTTATGTTGTCCTAACTGAAAATCCATGTTGAGCATTTTAATGGCCCAATATGCTCTATGTTCTAACTCAACTGGAAGATGACATGCTTTTCCAAAAACTAATCTGTAGGGAGACATTCCTATAGGAGTTTTAAAAGCAGTTCTATAAGCCCATAAAGCATCATCTAACTTCTTTGACCAGTCTTTTCTTGTGATGTTCACAGAAGCTTGTAGAATGTGCTTGATTTCCTTATTAGATACCTCCACCTGTCCACTTGTCTGAGGATGATATGGTGATCCAACTTTGTGATGAACGCCATACTGCTTTAGTAATTTCTCAAAGAGCTTATTCACAAAGTGAGATCCTCCATCAGATATAATGGCACGAGGGGCTCCAAACCTGGTAAAAATATTCTTCTGTAGAAATTTAGTAACTTGTTTAGCTTCATTATTGGGCAAGGCTACTGCTTCTACCCACTTTGAAACATAATCAACAGCTACTAGAATATAATGATTACCAAAAGACGGGGGAAATGGTCCCATAAAATCAATTCCCCAGACATCAAATATCTCTACTTCTAAAATCCCTTTTTGAGGCATTTCTTCTCTCATTGAAATGTTTCCCAATCTTTGACATCTATCACACATCTTTATAAGTTTCTGGGAATCCAAGAAGATAGTTGGCCAGTAGAACCCACAGTCTAGAACTTTTCTAGCAGTCCTAGCAGGACCATGATGGCCTCCTAAAGGGTTCTCATGACACTTCCTGACAATTTGGAAACCTTCTTTTTCATGAACACAGCGCCTAATAACCTGGTCTGAACAAAACTTGAATAAAAAGGGGTCATCCCAATAGTATTTCTGAATTTCTCTGAAAAACCTCGACTTCTGATGAGAGTCTTTAAATTTCGGGACAATCTTGCAAGCTAGATAATTAGCAAAATCTGAAAACCAGGGACAATCAAATTGATGCAACTGCAAAGCATACAATTGTTCATCAGGGAATTTATCATTTACAACTTCCTCTTTCTCTGTTTTCTCCTCCAATCTAGAAAGGTGGTCTGCTACTCCATTATCTTTTCCTTTCCTATCCTTGATAATAATGTCAAATTCTTGTAGAAGTAAAACCCATCTTATCAGCCTCGGTTTGGCTTCTTGCTTTGAGAAAAGATATCGTAATGCAGAATGATCTGTGTAAACTATAGTTTGGGCCCCAATAAGATACTGTCTAAACTTATCAAAGGCAAAAACTACAGCATACATTTCCTTTTCTGTAGTAGTGTAGTTTATCTGGGCATCATTAAGAGTATGGCTAGCATAATAGATAACATGATGTTTGCCTTCTTTGTGTTGCCCCAAAACTGCTCCTACTGCATTCTCACTACCATCGCACATAAGCTCAAAAGGTAGGCTCCAATCAGGAGACTGAACTATAGGTGCAGTGATTAATTTCTCCTTCAAAGTCTTAAAAGCTGTTAAGCAGTCTTCATCAAAGCTAAATGTCACATCCTTATGAAGAAGATTACACAAAGGTCTTGCTATCTTGGAAAAGTCCTTAATAAACCTTCTATAAAAACCAGCATGACCAAGAAAACTCCTTACTGCCTTAATTGTTTTAGGTGGTGGTAGATTTGCTATTACAGAAACCTTAGCCTTATCTACTTCTATTCCTGCTCTAGATACTTTGTGTCCCAGGACAATTCCTTCTTGAACCATAAAATGACATTTTTCCCAGTTAAGAACTAAGTTAGTGTCCTCACATCTCTGCAAAATTTTTGACAAATTTTTTAAAGAATCTTCAAAGTCAGTTCCATGAACAGTAAAATCATCCATAAACACTTCAATGCATTTTTCAATAAAATCAGAGAAAATACTCATCATGCATCTTTGAAATGTAGCAGGAGCATTACATAATCCAAAAGGCATTCTTCTATAAGCAAATGTTCCATATGGGCATGTAAAAGTTGTTTTCTCATGATCTTCACTAGCAATAACTATTTGATTATAACCTGAATAGCCATCAAGAAAACTGTAAAATGGTTTACCTGACAATCTTTCTAACATTTGATCAATGAACGGTAAAGGAAAATGATCTTTTCTTGTGGCAGTGTTTAATTTTCTATAGTCAATGCAAACTCTCCAACCAGTTACTGGTCTTGTTGCTACTTCATCACCATGTTCATTTGTCACAATACAAATTCCACCCTTTTTGGGTACAACTTGCGTTGGACTGACCCATTTACTATCAGAGATAGGATAGATTATACCTGCATCAAGTAGCTTGATTACCTCCTTCTTGACAACTTCCTGCATTGGTGGGTTTAGCCTTCTTTGTGGTTGTCTGGAAGGTTTGTATTCATCCTCCATCAGAATCCTATGCATACAAATGTGTGGACTGATGCCTTTGATATCTGCTATAGTCCAAGCAATTGCCTGAATATGATTTTTAAGGGTACCTACTAGAGCTTGCTCTTGTTCTTCACTCAATTTAGATGAAATTATTACCGGAAGCTTCTTTTTGTCTGCCAAGAAGGCATACTTAAGATGTTCTGGTAATACTTTAAGCTCAAGCTCAGGTGGGTTTTCTATTGATGGAGTTAATCTGCTTCGAGTTTGCACTTCCATCTTTAAATCAGATCCTTCCTCAAAAGGGTCTGTTTTATCAATGTCATCCTCAGAGTGCTCTGAAGATGGCATATCCTCACTTTCTGATCCATCCTTGATTTCACCAGTCTCAGGATCAGCGAATCTAACCGCACACAAGTAAGCAAAAGTAGCATCTTTAGCATTTGTGAGTGGGGTGAGATTGTTCTCAGTTACATCAGTAGTAAAGAGATTATAGTAATCAAAAAGATTTCCCCCCTCCATATTTCTATCTTCTAATTCATTCCCCGCTACATTGGTTTCGAAAGCGTTAAAAGGATATGTTGACATCTTCATCATGTCAAAAGTGACCTCCTGATTATCAACATGAAGCTTCACAATGCCATTCTTTGCATCGATCATGGCTCCCGCAGTCACCAGAAAAGGCCTTCCCAATATGATAGGAATTCTGACATTTTCGTCGATGTCCAGAATGACAAAGTCAGCTGGAAAACAAAGGCCTCCTGTCTTTACTAAAACATCTTCAATGATCCCTTCTGGTCTGGTGCTTGATTGATCAGCAAAGAAGAGGGTCATATTGACTGGCCTCATTTTTCCCAAATCCAAGCGTCTCGCCATAGCCAGTGGCATCACGTTGATGCTGCTTCCCAAGTCACAGAGTCCTCGCCCGGCTTCCTTACTGTTGATAATCAGAGGTAAGGTGAAACTCCCTGGGTCTTCAAGCTTTGGAGGAATCCTCTGCTGAAGAACCAAGCTACAGTTTTGATTTAGGACCACCATGTGCTGCTCTCCTGCACTTCTTTTCCCTGAAATTAATTCTTTCAGAAACTTAGCGTAAGTGGGCATTTCAGCAATTAATTCAACCAAAGGGATTGATATTTCGATGGCCTTAATCTTTTCAAGAAATTTCTTAAATTTAATTTCTTGAAGATCATTTTTAAGTCTCCCAGGATATGGTATCCTGGGCATGTGCTCATCCAGTGAATCCTTTTTGTTACCTGTAGAGTTAGGATTATCATTACCTCCCTCTTTTTCCTTAGGAAAGGAATATCCTGAGACATTCTTTTCCAAACCCTTTTCCTCAAGTATCTGTCTCTGTTCAGGGTGGTCATCTTCTTCCATTGTTTGAACATCCTTGAACTTTTTCTGTTGCAGCAACCTATCTCTTTTCTTTTCAAATTCAGGATCAACAACCTCTTTTCCTCCCCTCAATGTAACTGCCTTACATTGTGGGTTTGTTTCAGAAGAACTTGGTAATTTTCCTTTTTCTCTCTGCTGTAATAATTTGGCCATCTCTGTCACTGAATTCTCAACATTCTTGATTGAGGCCTGCAGTTGATTATTCGTCTCTGTCTGCTTAACAATGAACTCCTTCAAAGCATTTTCCACCTTTAAGGAGTAAGTATTATCTTGAGCAACAGGATAAGGTTGTTGTGAAAAGTTCACCGGGGCTGGTGCAAACTGTCCAAATGGCCTATTCTGTTGGTTCACCTGCTGGAAAGGTCTCTGTGGGTACATCTGTTGTTGTGGATAAAATGGTTGTGAAGGACGAAACTGCTGCTGATTTGGTTGTTGTGGATTCAGAAGATGTGCATTTTGCGCGTTCTGAGTATTACCATAGCTCAGATTCGGGTGTTTGTTTTGGAATCCGGTGTAGTTGCAGCTCTCATCTTGCTTTGGGGCTTCCTGAATTTGTGGACACTGATCATTGTGATGTGGCCCTGAGCAAATTCCGCACTGATACACAGATTCCATTGGAGCAGGTTGAAGGACCATTACTGGTTGCTGTTGTTGTTGATGCTGAGCCTGTTGATTTGCTTTCTGAGCCAACTGTAAATCAGCAATCTGCTTGGAGAGTGCTGCAAATTTCTCTTCATTTTTATCTGTATGGATGACAAGACTTTTTCTGGTAGGAGATGGTGGATCATCTTCCTGGAGGACTGCCCTGCTAGCTGTCATAGTATCTATTGTTGACCACGCTCTATCAAGTGGCATTTGAAGCAATTGTTCCCCTCCAGTGGCATTGATCATCATCTGCCAAGTGTGAGTTAGTCCAGTGAAGAAAATCTTCAATAACCTTCTTTCAGTTATACCATGTTGTGGGCATCTCTTGAGCATGTCGAAGAATCTATCCCGGGCATCCTTAAGAGATTCCCCCTTTCTCATCTTGAAACTAGAGATCTTGTCTACCCATTCATCAACTTTGCTTTCAGGAAAATACTTGAGTAGGAAATTCCTGACTAATTCTGGCCATGTAGCCTTCTGTTGAGCATTTAATGAATCATACCATTCTTTAGCTGAGCCATCTAAAGAGAATGGAAACATAGCCAACTGAATGGTTTCCCTTGAAGCTCTTCCTTTCTTTACTGTCTTGCTCAGTTCAACAAACTTCTTGAGATGTAAATGTGGATCTTCAGCACTCATTCCATAGAAAGCTCTAGAAGATGCTAGGTTCAATATACCAGGTGGTATATCAACCTCCTCATCCGTCCCAGCCAAATATTGATCGACATTAGGTTGCCATGGTTGATATTGCTCTTCTTGAGGGTTCGGAACAGGATTAGCAAAATTTGGTGGAAAATAGTGTTGATGAATAAATTGTGGTGCAGCAGCTCTTTGTGGTGCTTGAAAAGGTCCTCGAAGTGGAATGTTTTGCTGATTATCTGGTTGTCCATTTGGCAAGTTCCCAGGTCCGTCATTCTGTCCATTGTTGGCCATCCTTGTTATGGTTGAAAGGTTTCCTTCTGCAAGATCTCTCTGTCTCCTTCTTGCACTTGCTCTGATCAGCCTTGCTGTTCTCTCAAGTTCACAATTAAAAGGAAGCAAAGGTGGTCTTGAAGATCGAGTTCTTCTTTCGCTCATAAACTGTTGAGGCTTCTCTGTGAACAAAATGAAAGAATTTGTGAATTTATTATAATAAAAAGTAAATAATTACAATTAAACCAAGAATATCTACAGTTCTAAAATTCATAACGCTACACCCTCCCCGGCAACGGCGCCATGAAGCTTTTGAGGCGAAACCTCGGTCAGTGCCCCCCCGACAGCCTTTACACTATAATCTATATAGGGCTGTTAAAAAGCTTGCCTAGTTTCTCCTACCGAAAGCGCACGGTATCAAGCTGCAATATTTATTTTAATTGTCGGGATCGTTCAAAAGAGAGTTACACGATAGAAGTGTTTTAATAGAATTATTAGCTTCAGAATCTGTCTCTACTCTTGGTTTAAGAATGTTGTAATGATTATTACTAAAGAATACTACTGAAATATAAATGCTTAGAACTGTAAATGTAGTAAAGAAAACAATTAAAATGATGTAAGATATTATGATCTTATTCATATGTTTAAGGTGTTACAGACCAAATCAAATGAAATAAGCATATGGTGAGATTATCATACTTCATTGGATAAAACATAATGAAGGTTCATTGAGATAGAAAAATCCTTTACACAATTCAATCAATTCTTCATGTCTTTAATCACTTCCCAAGACAGGTACTTATGATTCAGTGTCATGACATTCTAAGCTCTGAAATCATGGAATACTGTCATCACAGAATGATCTGTCAGACTCCTTCTGGGATAATAGCTTTCAGAACTGTCACTTAATCTTTTTCTTTCAGACTCAGATTAAGCCTTTGACAACTTGAGGTCACTTCTAAATCTTACTATATTCGTCCGAACTTGAAGTTATTCTTTTTATCACTCTGATCAAACTAATCTTATGATCCTGTATTGGATGTCCTCTACAACAAATGAAAAAGCTAATATTTAAATCTATCATCCAATGTTTTCATAAGATTTATCTCTTCAGAGTAATTCCTGCAAGTATTCATAAGGAATAGTAGTCCTGTAAGTATATCAAGATGAAATTGCTATTCAACTTCCTTGACTTATCCAGACTACTCAGATTTGTATAACTGATTTAGCTCAAGAAATCTCTGTAAACAGCTCCAAATATCCATGATTTGACTCAGGATTAGTAGACTGTAGTAGAAATATTTAATCTCCTACTCATAGCTATAGTGTTAACTAATACTATGAACCCCGGAAATTAATCTTCCTGATACTCTACTAATTTTTAGGACAAAAGATGGTTCTTGAAACATCTTTCCCTTTTAAACGACAGGTACTAAATGCCCAACTGAAGAACAAGTTTGTTCTTTATCAGTCCTGAGTAAATAATGATTGAGTAAACCTATATCATCATCTCTCTCAGCGTACCAGTGTAAACTAGTAATACGTGTTGCACATATGAATTGTAATTTTGTAATCATGAAGTATGATTACTCATCATATACTGGGAAATATCCCAAAATATTATATGTATATGTAGTATTATATGTATAAAGAGACGTTGAGGGTTCTGAATCCTCTTAATCAAAATGCAAAGGGTGCTTCCAAAATATACGTTGGAAACTAGACAGAATTAGGAAATAACTTTCCCAGGAAAGAGAATTTGAGAAATAACTCTGCAAAATAAGTGTCCAAAATAGCTCGCAGTAACTATTTTGGGTTTCAAACTATGAACATTCCAATTTTCCGCGCGCTATGTATGTACAGCGTGGAGGGAGCTAATATTCAAAGAACGTTCTCCAGATTTTGTTTATACAAAGAATTAAATGCCTCGCAATAGTTCTGTAATAATGCGGCGAGGTACTCAATTCCTACTTATAGGTACTGGTTATATACATATAAGAAGTAAAAGTGAATGATTAATATCCTATAAAATGGATATCAAATCTATTGATGTTATAGATTGATCCTCTCGCTTTGTCAGATTGACATCGCGTGAGTATTCGAATAACCTTTGTCATAATAGATCTATCTGGATATTTCCTCGCGTCATCTTTTAGGATAAAGCGAGGGAATATCCTTATTCGAAGTGAATGATCAGAATTAATAACTGTCATAACTACCTTCTGGAATTTCTGTTCATAAAATTATGAACATAGAATCTTTTGCATTCAAGCTCATGAACTCAAAATTATTGATTCTCAAAGATTATCAAGCGATGATTAACACTGCATTGGGTCTCCAGGAACCTTTTAGAGTTCTGAACATTAAACCTTATAATTCTCCTCTATAAACATAACATTGATAGGAAATCGAGTAAATTCATAATTCTGCCAGATCATACCTAACTCGGTTACAACATCCAAATTTCTTATGTAATTGGAACGAACAATTAGCGCATTAAAGATGTGGAAGTATTATGATCTTCGAAAATCAAATTCAGGATATGATGCAAAATTCAGATTAAATGATGCAATTGAGGTTTATACTCTGCTGAAACAGAATTACGAAATGGAAATAGAAACCAGAAAGATAAGAAATTCACAATCTGATAACCAATCATTCTTCTTGTATCTCAAATAACAAAGAATTAAAAACGAATACACCTGGAAATCTGATTGCTATCAGAATAATGCAAAGATGAGCGAGTGAGTCGGAGTTTAGATGATGATCGTCATGATGGATGAACAAGCGATCCGAAAGCAACTCTCCTTCCAGGGTATCCTCTAGCTAATCTAACAACTAATCTTAAAGAAATCTACTAAATTGAATTACAGATCTACGAAAACAAATTACAAATCTGAAGAACATGAAAGTAAATTGCAGAGAAAATTAAATCCTAACCTACCTACTAAATTCTAAAAGTGGACTGGAGAGTAAAGTCGAGCTATTCTCTTCAATCTCCCGCCTGCTGAGCTGATTCCCCCAAGGGTCTTATTTATAGATGGGTGTTGTAACTGTATCTGCCTTGGATGATAACCGCTCGCATCAGAATAGCTCTCCTCTCGCTTTGTCCAGTTCCTTCAAAGCGAGAGTAGAAATATAATCATCTTTCTTGATAAGGCGAGGTCTCACAGTTTCTGCCAAAGAACTCTGCTTCTCGCCATAATGGATAAAGCTTCTGTCTTACACAGACTTCCTTTCCTCGCGATGTCAATCATCATCGCGTGGACTTCAGCATTCGCACATTTTCCTTAAATCTCTTTCTGACTTAGGAAACAAATCCTCGCATCATTCCTTTTCTTTCCTCGCTATGTCTTTTCCACTTCCTGCTGTTTTCCAGCTTAACTTCCTTCTGCATGACAAAGCGTGGATCAGTTCAATAGAAACACTGCGTGCGAGACTTTCAACGAAAACTCAGAATTTCAAGCCATTCTTCATGTATTTTCCAACTTCTTTGCAATCTTAATTCTTCTTTAATCTTTCCTAATCCTTTATGACTATTCATCAAAAATCAATGGAATTAGGAGCAAAAAGTCATCATCAAGACACTAAATTGGACGCAAATGACAGTCACGAAAGGCTGTCATCAGTCACCTAACTAATCTGGGGGAAGCAGGGCATCAAGATCTGACCCAACTCCAAATTCAAATCAACGAACTCCAGACCCGCGAGACTGAGCTTCGGACCCAGATTGACGGCGTAGAGACTCAAGCAGGGATCTTGGGAAATGAACTGCTTAACCTGAGGAACATCTTGCTCCCACATGCCCCTCTTACCCCAGGAGCTCCTCCTGTAGCTAGCCCCGTTGCTGATCCTGTCGCTGTCCCTGCAGCCGCCCCTACTCCAGTTGCTGTCGTCGATCCTGCTCTTGCTGCTGGGCCCAATTGGCCAGCAAGCCCAGTGTTCCATGGACCCCTTGGCACGGGCACCATTGAGGATTCGAGTGACGAGGATGACCCCATGGAGGATCCGGCCACCTACCCTCCCCAGGCTTAAGGACTGTTGCTATATTATTCATAATGTCCTCTTTTCTATTTCCCCGAACTATTATTAGCATTGCAATAGCTTGTACCGAATAAAGTTTCCCTATTAAGCAATAAATTCGCAAGCATCTATTTTATACACAATCTTTATATTTTATCTCGTTGAAACTCAACCAAACAAGGGAACAAGACAACAATAAACAAACAACATACCTATATACGCATAACAATTCAGCAAGGATGCCTCACACCTTAGAGTCTCAACGTTTCCACCCTTGTTCCCTTAACGTAACGATTAAATAAATAAATACGAATCCTAACCGACTCTTAGTAGACATCGCTTGATTTAGTAAATCACTTTCTTCCAACACTCTATCAAATCCCCAGAACTCTAAACCTTCTTTGTGCTCGCGTGTTTATAACAGAATGGCACCTAGGGGGTGACCAAGGACCTTACCGTCCACTCCCAACACCCACGACACACCGGGGCAGCAAGATGAACAGGCACCTAACGTCGAAGCACCACACCCAGCGGGCCCAATGCCCAACCCAGCGGAAAGGCAAATGAGGAATATGGAGGAACTACTGGTCGCACTGGGCAATGCTTACGTTAAGCAGGGCGGAGCTGCCGCGGCACCACCACCAGAAGCAAGGATCCATTACCTGGCTTCGGTGAACCCCTACCGACCTCCCTACTATGTCGGCGAGGGAGACCAGCTAAGCTCGAGGAATGGTTAAGGACCCTTGACAAATTACTGAATGCGGTAAGATGCCAGGAAGGAGAGAAGGTTCACGTGGCTTCGTACTGTCTGGGCGGCTAGGCCGATGACTGGTGGCAAGCTACCCAGGGGAAACTTAGCGAAGACGACGAACCTTACTCATGGAACGAGTTTATGGAATTACTCAGGGAGCGCTTCTACCCAATGGGCACAAAGGCAGCACTGTACGAAGAGTTCTCATCCCTGAAGCAAGGGGAGAAATCTGTCCAAGAATATTATGCTCGGTTTAAGGAGTTGGTGAGATTCGCACCTCGGATGGTACCCTCGGACGGAGAGAAGGCGCATAAATTCGAAATGGGATTGAACTTGTCAATTCGAGAGGTGATCACCGGAGTTAACTACCCGGACCTACAAGTTGTCTACGATCGTGCGAAAGCAGTCGCATGAGTGCAACAGCTAAAAAGGAAGGCTGCTGGGGAATCTAGCCGAGGGGCACAAGGACCAGACAAAAGAAACCGGGACAATAGGACGGGCAACACTACTGGTGGGGACAACTTTCGGCGAGGTCCGAACGGGAATGTTCAAAACAACAATGGTCGGAATTTCAACCAAGAAGGACGAGTGCCACCGTGTCCGAGGTGTGGCAGGCCGCACCTGGTGAGGAGATGTCCTCAGGTGGGCGAATGTTTCCGGTGCGGCCATATTGGCCATCGGAGGGAGGAATGTCGAACCCGACTCGAGAACATCACAAAGAGAGAAGATTTGGTCACTGGACCCAATGAGCCGTTCAACCAAGGAGGCAGGAACGGCAACAATCAGTGATATCGGCCTCTTCCGAATCCGAACCAACGTCCTCCAAACCAGCAACAAAATCCAAATCCGAATCAGAACCAGCCGGCCAATCAAGGGAGGCCGATGGGAAGGTTGAACGTGATCAACCAGGCTGACATACCCGCGCAGGGTGATGTGATGGCAGGTACCTTTCATGTCCTAAGTACTACGCTTAGAGTTTTATTTGATTCTAGAGCCAGTTGTTCCATTATATCTTCAAGAGTTGTATCTGAACTAGATCTACCTAAGTGCGAAATGATTAGCTTAGGAATCCAACTGCCTTCTGGAGAGGTAATAGCATGCTCCAAGCGTTACAACGGAATACCTGTAGTAATAAAAAACGTAGAGTTTTTCGCGAACTTGGTAGAGTTTAACGTCAGAGACTTTGAGTCATACTAGGGATGGATTGGCTAACCCGATATAAGGCCGTGATCGAATGCCAAAGGCAAAAGATCACGCTGTCAAAGAGTAGGGGGAAGAGAGTCACCTTCTACTCCCAACCCCCTAAGAAGTCTAACAAGATAGTCAACGCCCTCAAGTTATGTAGCTTAATGCGGAAGGGGTACGCACTATATGCATGCTACATTCATAACCTCGAAGCTGAAGGAGTCAAGGTAGACGACATTCCGGTGGTGAGGGAATACCCGGATGTGTCCCTGAAGACGTTCCCGGCATGCCACCTGCGAGAGATCTTGAATTCACCAAAGATCTCGTTCCGGGAACGGAACCTGTCTCGAAAGCCCCTTACCGCATGGCGCCACTGGAAATGAAGGAACTAAAGGAACAACTCGAGGAGTTGTTAGAGAAAGGATACATTAGGCCAAGCACGTCCCCATGGGGAGCACCGGTCTTATTTGTTAAGAAGAAGGACGGGGGTGTACGACTGTGCATTGATTATAGAGGACTCAATCAAGTCACCGTCAAGAACAAGTACCCGTTGCCCAGAATCGAAGATCTGTTCGACCAACTGAAGGGAGCTACGGTATTCTCAAAGATCGGTCTGCGTTCTGGATATCACCAATTGAGAATCGCCGAGAAGGACATCCCAAAGACGGCGTTCAGGACTCGCTACGGACACTACGAGTTCACGGTGCTATCATTCGGGCTAACGAACGCCCCGACAATGTTCATGAATCTCATGAACAATGTATTTCGAGAACTATTAGATCAATGCGTGGTGATGTTCATAGATGACATCTTGATCTACTCGAAAAGTGAAGAACATTCCGAGCACTTACACAAAGTGTTAGGGATCTTACGAGTAAATCAACTGTATGGTAAACTGTCCAAATGCGACTTCTGGTTAAAGGAAGTGGCGTTTCTTAGGCATATAGTATCCGCCAACGGAGTGGCAGTAGATTCGGCGAAGATCTCGGCAGTGACCGAGTGGGTACCTGTAACACCCCGGTTTTTGGTCACCCAGGTCGGGGTGTCACCGCCACACCTCCCTAGCAAGACACGGTTTCTCCGAGCTTGCTAAAGAGATGCAAGGCTATGGTTTTTCAGAATTTAAATCATTCAAACAGCCCATTCATATATAATTTGAAAATAATGTCATTACAATTGCAGCGGAAAGTAATATTTACATATGTATAATGCAGCGGAATTTAAATATAGCGAACACGGCCAGAATACGGGTTAAACAGGCCCGTTCATGCAATTTCTAGTCTAACGCAAAATTTAAAAATAAAGTATTTCCCCAAAATTCCCATGAATGAATATGATGATGCATATTCTTCAGCTCTGAAAGAAAAAGGAGAAACAATATGGTTTGGTCAGCAAAAACTTGCTGAGTAAGTTAACACAGACATGATTATGGGGTTTCAAAGCCTTTAATTAAATTTAAAGAAAACATGTGCATAACACCCCATAATTTAATTTATTTATCTAATAATAATTAATTGCATAGTTTAAAAGACAGGGATTTCATAAGATCGTAAATATAGCTTGTAAGTAATTAAATGAATTGACATAAATTTAAAACACAATTTAACCGGAATTTAATTTAAACAAATGTCTCGCTTCGTTTCTTTCACAGATCACTATCACCAGGGCTCTTATGTCCGCCAGCCTTACGCTCGGGCTCTTATGTCCACGAGTATCATGGTCAATCTTTTAATAGGTTCATTACGTCCGCTGACCATACAATCAACATGTCGCTAGGGCTCTTATGTCCACTAGCCATACACTTGGGCTCTTATGTCCCAAGCCGTAGACAAAATTGACAGTATCCAGCTTAGTCATAAATCCCAATGTTTTAATCTTCTCTTTGTTTAGAAAGACCAATTTCCCAAATTTATTAAGTTTCCCAAAATATACTATTTCAGGACGTTATCCGCTCCGATATCATTTAAAATCCTTTTCAACAAGATTTACAAGATTTGACTTGGTCAAAACCATTGTTTACTCCAAAATTAATTAAAAATCGGTTTCAAGTCGAAACATTCTGAAATTTGACCGGTGACTTGAAAACACAGAGACGAACAAGTTTCGTGTTTTAACTTTTTCGATCCGGGTTAAGGAAATAATCCAAAAACATAGATTTCTATCAGGTTACAAATCTGTCAGAATCTTTACGACAGCAGTTCCTAAATTTCGAGATCTAGCATAGCAAACCAACTCCAAAATTGATGAAATTTTACAGGGGAATTCTTTAGACATATATCTACAAGTTTCATGTTCAACAAAAGATCTAAATCATCCTATATATATTGTCAAAAACGCCTACAAGATCAGACCAAGAATCTGTCAAGATTTCAAGATCTAAATTTAGAACAGTTTGGTTTGGAGTCGAATTCCGATATCAAACCTCAACGAAAAATTCCAAAAATTTACGGAGGTGTTATAACATATAGATCTACAACTCTTATGTTTAGCGCCAATCCTAAATCGGTCTAGATCTAAGGTAAAAAATCAACCTCAAGTTCGGATAAAGAATCTATCACCGTTTCAAGATCTAAGAACTAAGAACTAAGAAGAGGACACCATACCGGGGAGATCACTAACGAGGCAATCTCAAATCGTAGGACCACTAACGAGGCAGTCCAAATAAATGGGAGACCACTTACGAGGCAGTCTCAAAGATAGTAGGACCACTAACGAGGCGATCCAAATAACACAGCGCGCGAGATCACTAACGAGGCAATCTCAGATAGTAAGGAGACCACTAACGAGGCAGTCTCAAAGATAATGATAGCATGAAGATCGGCTCAGCCTAGTGAATGGGATTTTTCGAAAGTTCGTATTTCAATGTTACCAAAATATTCGATATCGCGTTTCATAGTTCGAGTTTTCTCAAGTTCGAAAAATCCGATTGGACGCAGTTTACGCCTTTCTTAATTAAAAATTCATCTTAAAACCAAAAATCCTGAAATTTACATAATAGCTCAAAAACACACATACGAACAACTTTCATGTTTTAAGTTTTTGGAAATAAGGTTTTGAAGTGAGTCAAATTTCGAGTTCTTTGCAAAAAGATGATTTCTGTCCAAAAACTGATTCCGACACAGTTACGTGCGACGCCGATTAAAAATTCATTTCAAAGCCAATTGGTCCGAAATTTTTACAGGATGTGCACAACACCTTAATGAACAACTTTCATGTTTTAAGATTTTGGAAATAATGAATTTTAGATGTTCAAAAGTCGACACCAAGATGCTGCATACGCGCGGATTCAAAAGTGTGTTTGGAACAGGTTCTGAAATCGTCCGTTTTGACATATCAAATGAACTCCAAAATTCATGAAATTTTATATGCATAATCTAGACACAATTATCTACAACTTTTGTTTAGAAATGCAAAGTTGAATCGATCTAAAAATGGGTAAAAAATATGCAACAAGTCGAGTCAATAAATCTGTCCAGAATTCAAACGTTCGGTTTTATCATAGAAACTTTACGGTGCGATTTGGGATAGCAAATATTTATGTCAATGGCTGAAATTTGGACACAAGGTAGATTAGAGTCTTATGAACAAAATCTATGTTGAAGAGTTTTCGGTTTGAATTCCCGAAGGTCGGGTTTTAGGCGAGTTTAAAAAATTGGACGAAAATAGGGTTTTTGAAAACCGATTTTTGTTACGTGTCTAGATCTTAAGTTTTAAATGACAATAAGCAACAAAAATTGAAGACTAAGGTCTTAACTTACTTAGTTAGAGAGTGGGGTCGTCGGAAGGGGTTTCCGGATGTCCTAAGGTCGCGACGAACGGCCAACTTCTCCGATCGCTTTTTGTTCGTCCCTCGACGTGAAATCGTAGTAAAGGAAAGGATGTTAGATTTCGAGTTTTTAAGGTTTATGAATGAACTAAACACTATACCATGACTTGGAGAGGAAGGATGGGAGTGTCTAGGGTTTGTTTTCTGAAAATAATGGGTAGGGGGCGCCCAAAACCGAACTTATGCCCTTCCCTAATGCTGTGATCGGCTTGCCACCGATAGAGGTCGGATTTTTGGCAAGAAAATCGCCATGGAAGGAAAGTTTACGCCTCCTGCACCTCTGGCGCGGTGGTGGCGCGCACATAGAGCTTTGCCCGCGCGGAGCACGCGCGACCAGTCCTGGGATGCGTTCCTCCTTCCGCGCGGTGGCCGCGCGGCGGCGCGCGGCGAGCGCGTGGCGGGCGGACCGAACTTGAACTCATTATTACGGTCTGTTTACGGATGTTTTCAGATTCAAAACATGATGAAAATTTTACAGTAGCTAGATTAATGTCTTAGGAACATTTTTCGTGTTTTAAGTTTTCTCGTTTGAACAGTTTTAAGGGCTCTAAAAATTCGTGCAAAAATGCTGCGCCGTTAAAGATTTCATGTTGACAGATTTTTAAATCCTTGGTTAAATCTTTAGATCGAAAGTATTTTAAATCCTCCCAATCCATGTAAGCATTAACTTACAGATTGTTGGGCGTCCGGGATCGTTGATTTGGAGGCGTGGCTTCCAGTCCACCGTTTATCTTCTCCGTTCGTCGGGTTCTTCGTTCTAGCTCCGATTCGGGGTGTAAAGAAGAAAAAGAACGTAGTTAGGATTCGTTTTCGAATCGTATATGGAACAAGGATCGGATCGGAACTTACCACGACGTTAGGGATCTTCCGAATTCATCCACGACAGTCCTTGCCTTGGTTTCATGCATCCGACGACTCCGGGATTAGGGTTTTCGAACATATAGAGAGTATGGATGTTTTGAAAAGTGTTCGGGGCTTCCAAGAGGTGTTATTTATAGATAGGCACGACCTAGGGACGTCCAAGGTCGGCCTTGGTGAGTCTTGAGCCGAAAGGTGTTCAACCGAAGTCGGAAAATCCGGATTTAGGCGAGTAAATCTCGCAATGGGCGATTCTGCTCGCTGGCGCGGCCGTGGCGCGCCGTTTGGCCAATGACCGCGCGGCCACCACGCGGCTGTCGTCTGGACTTCATTCCGGGCGGGTCGTGCTTTTCCTCCTCTCTTTCGGACTTCTATCCCTCTATGCTCTCGGATTCCGATTTTCGGGGTATCTTCGGGCTCCTATTTCCTATCGTCATTTTATTCGGGTCTAAATTTACATTTGGACTCTTATTGAGTCCATCGGTGTTGGGTTCACGTGTAACCATTTATTTAATTAAATTGTCTTCGGCTTCCCGGGTTCTCGAAATCTTGATTCCTTTTTAATTTAAATTCCATTTCTCATCTCTTATGATTCTTTATCTATTTATCATGTTTATTTATTTATTATTTTTATTTATTTATTTTATGTTGCAAAATTCCCGGATATTACAGTCTACCCTCCTTAAGAATCAACTTCGTCCTCGAAGTTGTGTTTCGGCTTTTCTCGTGTTAAGAACTAATCCTTTTGTTTATTTTACTATTTTTTGACTGAACTTAGAATTGAAATTTCCAAGCAACCTACGTACCCTGTGAAGGGATCAAGCCATAACGTAGTTCAAAACAAATTGGAATTTGTTTATTTATGATTTAGGATACATCTTATCGAGTCGAACTCCAAAAATAAATTATTACGGGGTATCACATCCTCTCCCCCTTAGAACTTCAGTTATGTCCCCATAACTGCCTATACGTTATTCTCTAGAGGGTTCGGGTTTTAGTCTTGTTCCTTGTCCCTCTCTCCTTGCTGAAGGTCCACCAAATCTGTCCTCTTTTCGATCGCCTCCTCTGGCGTTTGACATCCCCTAGCCTTGTGACCAAGCTTGCCGCACCAATTGCAGGTTCCAGGCTTCGGGCATTGGCGCACCAGATGTGTATGGTTGCATCGTGGGCAGCGTGGTATAAACGCACCACGGTTGTCATCTCCTCCATTGTTGAGACCTTTATCTTTTTTCCTTCGAGGTCCATTGCCTTTCCTAGAGTTGTTATTGTTGTCTTTCCGATCCTTCTTCTCAAGTCCTTGTGAGTCCTTGCTCGACTAACCAAGTTCCTTACGCTTCAATTGCTGGATTCGAGCAATTGCTACAGCACGGTCATATATCATCTGCAGGTTCGTGAATTGTCCTACTGCAAGTATCTCCCGGATACTAAGGTTTAGACCCATCTCGAATTTTTGAGCCTTGTCAGAGTCGGTTGGTACCAGCCTCGTAGCAAATTGTACTAGCTCCTTGAATTTGCTATAGTATTCTTGCACCGTTTGTGCCCCTTGATTTAAGTTGATGAATTCCTCGTACTTCGCAGTCTTGGTGCTCAGCGGGTAGAATCTTTCCCTCAAAGCTTCCTTAAGTGCTGCCCAAGTGTAGGCTTCTTCATCTTCCTCTGAATTCGCTTGGAGATTTTGCCACCACTCATCGGCTTCGCCTCATAGGTAGTAGGTCACTACGTGTATCTTCTCCTCATCAGGGCATTTGATAGCATTCAAGAGCTTGTCAAAGGTACGGATCCAACATTCCAACTTGGCCGGATCCTCTTTGCCGTCATAATGGGGTGGGTTGTAGGGGTTCACTAATGCCAAGTAGTTGACTCGGGCTACTGGCGGAGGTACTGTTTGCGACCTATGCACCTCGGCATTTCCTAATGCTACAAGGACTTCCTCCACAGTCCTTAGACGTTCTTCCATGTTGTTGGGTGCAGGAGGTACTCGTTCTCCTAAGTTTTGAGGGGTCTCATTGTTATTGGCCACGTTGGGGAGGTTAGCGTCAGTGTCGTTTGGACTTACCTTCCTCGGGTTTCTCCTATGTGCCATTTTCTGTTATAACGTATATAGATTAGTTTATCAGAGTTTAGATAGATCGCTTGAACAAGAAATTTGCTAAATTGTATATGAGATCAAGTGTTAAACGCGCGTCCATAAGGCCACGTTTAGAACATCGTGAGTTTCAAATTTCGAATTTTGAATTTTCGGATTTGTTGTTTGGAAATCCAAACAAGATTTTTGGAATGGAGAGTGTTTTAATAAAAAATTGATTTTTATTGTCTCCACATAAGGAAATTCTCTAATTCGTACAATGATAGAAATGGCTAAGGCCGATAGTTGTTATGCTTAGGCGTGCGCTTAGATGAACGCGATCTAGAACTAAGGCAAAATCAGTCTCTAGTTAGCGTTCCTAATTTGATGGTGCAGCAAGAGATCTAAATTAGAATATATTACGCTTCTAAGTTCTCAAAGTTTAGGCAATGCAGTATGCACATGCAAATGATGATTTCCCCCCAAAAATAATTCATGCACTATGTATATATATATATATATATATATTTTTCTAATTTCCATGGGTTTTAAAATAAAAATTTATTCCATGGAACTAATGCTTAATTTAAAATAATAGTTAAAATTCCTGGACCTCTATATTGGGTCAAAAGTAATTATCATTTGGGCTAAAAAATGATTTGGGCTAGGAAATTTTCAAAATAATAATTTGGGCTTCAATAATAATTTAAAAATAATAATGGTTTAAAAATAGTAGTTTAAAAATAATAATAATAATAATAGGTTTAAAAATATTCCGGGCTCTGATACCACTCTGTAACACCCCGGTTTTTGGTCACCCAGGTCGGGGTGTCACCGCCACACCTCCCTAGCAAGACACGGTTTCTCCGAGCTTGCTAAAGAGATGCAAGGCTATGGTTTTTCAGAATTTAAATCATTCAAACAGCCCATTCATATATAATTTGAAAATAATGTCATTACAGTTGCAGCGGAAAGTAATATTTACATATGTATAATGCAGCGGAATTTAAATATAGCCAACACGACCAGAATACGGGTTAAACAGGCCCGTTCATGCAATTTCTAGTCTAACGCAAAATTTAAAAATAAAGTATTTCCCCAAAATTCCCATGAATGCATATGATGATGCATATTCTTCAGCTCTGAAAGAAAAAGGGGAAAACAATATGGTTTGGTCAGCAAAAACTTGCTGAGTAAGTTAACACAGACATGATTATGGGGTTTCAAAGCCTTTAATTAAATTTAAAGAAAACATGTGCATAACACCCCATAATTTAATTTATTTATCTAATAATAATTAATTGCATAATTTAAAAGACAGGGATTTCATAAGATCGTAAATATAGCTTGTAAATAATTAAATGAATTGACATAAATTTAAAACACAATTTAACCGGAATTTAATTTAAACAAATATCTCGCTTCGTTTCTTTCACAGATCACCATCACCAGGGCTCTTATGTCCGCCAGCCTTACGCTCGGGCTCTTATGTCCACGAGTATCATGGTCAATCTTTTAATAGGTTCATTACGTCCGCTGACCATACAATCAACATGTCGCTAGGGCTCTTATGTCCACTAGCCATACACTTGGGCTCTTATGTCCCAAGCCGTAGACAAAATTGACAGTATCCAGCTTAATCATAAACCCCAATGTTTTAATCTTCTCTTTGTTTAGAAAGACCAATTTCCCAAATTTATTAAGTTTCTCAAAATATACTATTTCAGGACGCTATCCGCTCCGATATCATTTAAAATCCTTTTCAACAAGATTTTCAAGATTTGACTTGGTCAAAACCATTGTTTACTCCAAAATTAATTAAAAATCGGTTTTAAGTCGAAATATTCTGAAATTTGACCGGTGACTTAAAAACACAGAGGCGAACAAGTTTTGTGTTTTAACTTTTTCGATCCGGATTAAGAAAATAATCCAAAAACATAGATTTCTATCAGGTTACAAATCTGTCCGAATCTTTACGACAGCAGTTCCTAAATTTCGAGATCTACCATAGCAAACCAACTCCAAAATTGATGAAAATTTACAGGGGAATTCTTAAGACATATATCTACAAGTTTCATGTTCAACAAAAGATCTAAATTGTCCTATATCTATTGTCAAAAATGCCTACAAGATCGGACCAAGAATCTGTCAAGATTTCAAGATCTAAATTTAGAACAGTTTGGTTTGGAGTCGAATTCTGATATCAAACCTCAACGAAAAATTCCAAATATTTACGGAGGTGTTCTTAACATATAGATCTACAACTCTTATGTTTAGCGCCAATCCTATAGTCTAGATCTAAGGTAAAAATCAACCTCAAGTTCGGATAAAGAATCTATCACCGTTTCAAGATCTAAATCAAAGGCAGGTCTGTTTACGGACGTTTTCGGATACAAATCACGATGAAAATTTATGAAAATTTTACAGTAGCTAGATTAATGTCTTAGGAACGTTTTTCGTGTTTTAAGTTTTCTCGTTTGAATAGTTTTAAGGGGCCTAAAAATTCGTACAAAAACGCTGCGCCGTTAAAGATTTCATGTTGACAGATTTTTAAATCCTTGGTTAAATCTTTAGATCGAAAGTATTTTAAATCCTCCCAAACCATGTAAGCATTAACTTACAGATTGTTGGGCGTCCAGGATCGTCGATTCGGAGGCGTGGCTTCCAGTCCACCGTTTATCTTCTCCGTTCGTCGGGTTCTTCGTTCTAGCTCCGATTCGGGGTGTAGAGAAGAAAAAGAACGCAGTTAGGATTCGTTTTCGAATCGTATATGGAACAAGGATCGGATCGGAACTTACCACGACGTTAGGGATCTTCCGAATTCATCCACGACAGTCCTCGCCTTGGTTTCGTGCATCCGACGACTCCGGGATTAGGGTTTTCGAACATATAGAGAGTATGGATGTTTTGAAAAGTGTTCGGGGCTTCCAAGAGGTGTTATTTATAGATAGGCACGACCTAGGGACGTCCAAGGTCGGCCTTGGTGAGTCTTGAGCCGAAAGGTGTTCAACCGAAGTCTGAAAATCCGGATTCAGGCGAGTAAATCTCGCAACGGGCGATTCTGCTCGCTGGCGCGCCGTTTGGCCAATGACCGCGTGGCCACCGTGCGGCTGCCGCCTGGACTTCATTCCGGGCGGGTCGTGCGATCGGTCGTGCTTTTCCTCCTCTCTTTCGGACTTCTATCCCTTTATGCTCTCGGATTCCGATTTCCAGGGTATCTTCGGGCTCCAATTTCCTATCGTCATTTTATTCGGGTCTAAATTTACATTTGGACTCGAGTTATTGAGTCCATCGGTGTTGGGTTCACGTGTAACCATTTATTTAATTAAATTATCTTCGGCTTCCCGGGTTCTCGAAATCTTGATTCCTTTTTAATTTAAATTCCATTTCTCATCTCTTATGATTCTTTATCTATTTATCATGTTTATTTATTTATTATTTTTATTTATTTATTTTATGTTGCAAAATTCCCGGATATTACAGTCTACCCTCCTTAAGAATCAACTTCGTCCTCGAAGTTGTGTTTCGACTTTTCTCGTGTTAAGAACTAATCCTTTTGTTTATTTTACTATTTTGTGACTGAACTTAGAATTGAAATTTCCAAGCTACCTACATACCCTGTGAAGGGATCAAGCCATAACGTAGTTCAAAACAAATTGGAATTTGTTTATTTATGATTTAGGATACATCTTATCGAGTCGAACTCCAAAAATAAATTATTACGGGGTATCACAGTACCGCCGAAGAGTCCAACAGAGGTAAGAAGTTTCCTTGGACTAGCGGGATACTACAGGCGATTCGTCAAGAACTTCTCGAAAATCGCACGCCCATTGACCCAACTGTTGAAGAAAGGGGTAAAATACGACTGGACCAGTGAGTGTGAGTCCGTGTTCCAAGAATTGAAGAAACGACTTACCACAGCGCCAGTATTGGCATTACCATATGAGGAAGGAGACTTCGAGGTGTATAGTGACGCCTCGAAAGAGGGATTGGGATGCGTGCTAATGCAAGATCAAAGGGTTATAGCATACGCATCGCGACAACTGAAACCACACGAGGAAAACTACCCGACACACGACTTAGAACTCGCCGCGGTCGTGTTCGCCTTAAAGATATGGAGACACTATCTCTATGGGCGGAAGTGTCGGATGTTCACCGACCATAAGAGCCTCAAGTACATATTCACGCAAAAAGAGCTGAATTTGAGGCAGAGAAGATGGTTGGAGTTAATCAAGGATTATGATCTGGAGATTGCTTATCACGAAGGAAAAGCCAACGTCGTAGCCGATGCCTTGAGTCGAAAGACTCAACACGTGGCGAATTCACTCGTGATACCGGCCGAGCTGTACAAGGACTTAGCGAAATTGAGTCTAGAGTTGGTACATTCTGGCACGTTAAATGAAGTCGTCAACGCGATGGTAGTGGGACCTACCATATTCGATGAAATACGACTCGCCCAACCGGGTGACGAGAAGTTGGAAGAAATAAGGAGGAGCATTGCCGAAGGGAAGGCAATGGATTTCAAAATTCATGAGGACGGAAGCATCCGCTTCAAGGGAAGGTGGTGTATACCACGAAAATGCGCTGACCTGAAGCAGAAGGTGATGGAGGAGGGCCATAATACCCCCTACTCGGTTCATCCCGGAGGCGACAAGCTGTACAAGGACTTAAAGAAGAACTATTGGTGGCCGAACATGAAAAGAGAGGTAGCCGGATTTGTGGCTAGATGCCTTACCTACCAGAAGATCAAGGCAGTACACCAAAAACCCCTAGGACTAATGCAACCATTGGAAATCCCAAGCTGGAAATGGGATAGTATCTCGATGGATTTCGTTTCGGGGTTACCGCGTTCACCGAAGGGAATGAATAAAATCTGGGTGATCGTGGATAGGTTGACAAAAGCTGCCATATTTATCCCAATGAAGGATACTTGGTCAATGGACCAACTGGCAAGGGCATATGTCGACAATGTGGTACGTCGGCATGGAGTACCACATGACATCATCTCGGATAGAGACAGCAGATTTGTCTCTCAATTTTGGACAAAACTGCAAGAAGCCCTCGGTACGCAAATAAAGATGAGTACCGCATTCCATCCCATGACGGATGGACAGACGGAGAGAACGATCCAGACGCTGGAAGACATGCTAAGGGCATGTGTACTAAAGTTCAAGGGAAGTTGGGAGAATACTCTACCTTTGATCGAGTTTTCCTACAACAACAGCTACCATGCTAGCATCGGCATGGCACCTTTCGAGGCACTGTATGGACGTAAGTGCCGAAGTCCATTGAGCTGGGAAGAGAACGATAGAATGGTGATAGTGGGACCACAACTTGTTGAGGACATGGCTCAACAAATCAAGGTCATCCAAGGGAAGATGAGAGCCGCTCAAGACCGGCAAAAGAGTTATGCGGACGTAAGACGGCAAGACTTGGAATTTCAAGTGGGCGACAAAGTCATGCTGAAGGTGTCACCAATGAAGGGTGTGATGCGCTTCGGCAAATGAGGAAAATTGAGTCCACCATATATAGGACCGTACGAAATCATAGAGAGAGTGGGAAATCTCGCATATCAGCTAGCGTTGCCGCCACAATTTGCTCGTGTCCACGATGTATTTCATGTCTCACAATTGAAAAAGTACGTGCACAATCCGACCCATGTGCTCCAACCGGAAGAAATTGAATTGGATGATGACTTGAGCTACGAGGAAGTTCCGGTACGAATACTTGACACGGAGGAGAGAGTAACAAGAAATAAGACCGTGACGATGGTCAAGGTCCTTTGGTCTAACCACGAGACGGAGACGACGACATGGGAATTGGAAGCCGATATCAAGCAACGTTACCCGACCCTCTTCCAAGATGACCCGACCACAGTTATGGGGACATAACTGTATTCTTAAGGAGGGAAGGATGTAACACCCGAGAAAAACAAATTCAAATTGTTTTGAACTACGTTATGACTTGATCCCTTCACAGGGTACGTAGGCAGCTTGGAAATCTAAATTCTAAGTTCAGTCACAAAATAAGTCACAAAACAAAAACATAACCAAAACTATCCTAACGTTTAACTCGAAGAAACCGAAACACAACTTCGAGGGCGAAGTTGATTCTTAAGGGGGGTAGACTGTAATACCCGGGAAAATTGTTAAGAGAAATCGGAACTAATTTAATTAGATAAATTATCGCACGGAAATGTTACGAGCATCAACCCGAACTCGTAATAAATTCTAGATGGAAAATTCGAACCGTGAATGACCCGGAAAATCGAGCCGAAAATGTACAAGGATGGAAGTCCGAAAGAGAGGAGGAAAGGACCCGACGGATCGCACGACGCGCCCAGACCGAGGTCCGGGCGCTGGCCGCACGGGAACGCGCCAACCCCGCGTGGGAGCGCTGAATGCGGCAGATCACGCGATCATGGTGATTTCTTGCCAAAATTTTGCCTCCCGACTTTGGTAAGTAAATCAGACGAGTGGGGAAGCTTTTACCCGACCTAGGGCTGCCTCCCCCACTCTATTCACCATTCAGCAGCCCCCCAACCACCCTCAATCTCTCCCAAAGCCAAACACCTTTCCGACGACCTTCCGGCGATCTTCCGACGAGTATTCCGGCGAAGACGGGACGAGCGGGACAAAGCCATTGCCTTTGTGAACTTTGCGATCGGAGAAGTTGGTCGTTCGTCGCGACCTTAGGATGTCCGAAAAGCCCTTATAGCAACCCTATTCCCTAACTAAGTAAGTCAAGACCTTACTCTACAATTTTTGTGGTTTATTGTCGTTTAAAACTTAAGATCTAGGCACGCAACTAAAATAGGTTTTCAAAAACCCTATTTTCGACCAATTTCAGAAACTCGCCTAAAACCCGACCTTCGGGAATTCAAACCGAAAACGTTTCAACATAAATTTTGTTCATAAGAATTTAATCTATCTTGTGTAAAAATTTCAGCCATTTTCATAAAGTTTTGATACCCCAAATCGTGCCGTAAAGTTTCTGAATAAAAACCGAACGTTTGAAATCTGGACAGTTTCATTGACTCGACTTGATGCATATTTTTCACCCGTTTCTAGATCGATTCAACCTTGCATTTCTAAACAAAAGTTGTAGATAATTGTGTCTAGATTATGTGTATAAAAGTTCATGAATTTTGGAGTTCATTTGATATGTTAAATTGGACGAAGTCACAACCTATGTAAAACAGTTTTTCGAACCTGAACGCAAATAGTGTGTTGGTGACGATTTTTGAACATCTAAAACTCATTATTTCCAACATCTTAAAACATGAAATTTGTTCATTAAGATGTTTTCTATAACCTGTAAAAAATTTCGGATCAATTGGACTCAAAATGAATTTTTAATCGGCGTTGCACAAAACTGTGTCAGAATCAGTCCTTTGGGCAGAAATCTTCCCTTGTAAAGAACTCGAAATTTGACTCACTTCGAAACATGAAAGTCGTTCGTATGGGTGTCCTTGAGCTACTGTGTAAATTTCGGAATTTTTGATTAAAAGACAAATTTTTAATTTAAAAAGGCGTAAACTGTGAGGAATTGGATTTTTCGAACTTGGGAAAACTCGAACTATGAAATGCGATATCGAATCCTTTGTATAATACGAACACAAAAACTTTCGAAAAATCCCGTTCACTAGGCTGAGCCGATCTTCACGCTATTATTTTTTGAGACTGCCTCGTTAATGGTCTCCCTACTTGTAACACCCCGATTTGATCACCCAGGCCGGGATGCTACCGCCACACCTTCCTAAATAAGACGCGATCCAAATCGAGCTTATTTAGGAAGATGCTAAGGCTAAGTTGTATCAAACTCTAAAATAATTTAAATCCATTCGAATAGCCCGAATTAAAATCAGAGTATCACATGCATAACAGTAATAAGTAGTGCGGAAGCTAAAACAAGGGCCAAACAGACGGCCAAAACCAAATCCAAAGTTCAAGTCCAATACGGGAAATTTAAAATAAAATAAATGCGACAAGTTCTTTATTTGAGAAATCCCCTCCCGTCGTGCCATGACTTACTCTGCGAAAAAAATAGAAAACAACAATTATCAGTACAAACGGTACTGCGTAAGTTAATGTATAGCATAACAAATTTTAAAGTTTTTAGAAGAGTAATTAAAAGATAGGAATTTAATTTTTAAAATAAGCGGGTAAATTAATTCACGGGAATTTTTACACTTTACCACATACATAATTACCAATGTTCATTTTGATCGAGGACATCCAAACTACCCGCTTGGGTGCTTATGTCCACAAGCCGCCGGTATCAACGATCCTGGGCCTAAGCCTTTTAAGATCAAATTACCCGCTTGGGCGCTTATGTCCACAAGCCGTCGGTATCAACAAATGTGAAAGCAGCGGACCCTATTCAGACACACTCCGGAGCCCTAGATAACCCATACGGATACATATAGGAGTATAGACTCATACTAACACGTAACATAATTTCATTGGCGCCGTTTTGGCCACCAAAAAGAGGGGGCGGCCAACGAGCTCACGCCAAGTGCACTTACCCTCCAAATTTGGGCATCTAACTCGATCAAAACTTACAAGGTTTCAAAATTCACATTTTAACCATTACAAAACATTATTACATTTCCAGAGTTCATAATTTCCACAAATGAGTAGCAATTGACTCACAATTCATCAAAACGCACGAAACCAAATTTACCGATAAAACCTTACTGTGGCAGATTTCAAAATCGCACCAGGAAATGTAGTAAAAAATTTTAGAAATTTCTGAAAACTTTACAGGGGCTAGGAAACATCTAAATAAGCATTTTTCTTAGAAATAGACTTTATCAAATTCGGACTCTAAATGGCCTAAAAAAATCATTTCAGAAACACCTCTTTCGAAGGGTACAGGATTTACTGTTCACTCGACCACAGTTCCTTTAAAAATTCATAACAATTCCAAATGTGATCTAAAAATTCTAAAATTTTAAAGGGATAATCTAGACACGTAAAGGAACAACTTTTATGAAGATACTAACCATTGAAAACGATCATAGATAGGAGTAATACGGACAACAAAACTGAGTACACCATAACACTAAAACTGTCATAAGAAAACTCAGAAATACCAGATCCATTTTCGACGCTCAAATCATGTTCAAAAATTATGAACATTTACAGAGATCATATTCATGATGTTAGGAACATTTTTCATTTAGAAAGGTTTTCCCAAAAATGAACGGATCTAAGTGAAAAACGCTGAACAATAAAAACTACACGGATGAAACCCTAGAACACAGTTTTGGCATAGGATGGAAATCGAATAATAACTCGATGGATACTCCACCAAAACCCCTAAAATTTGAAATGCACAACACTAAATTACTTGGTAAGAGATTGGGATCGAAAACTCTTTTTGTGATTGCCTCAAACTCGAGCAAGACAGTCCAAATCTTCCAAAATCTACCGAACGAATCCTATTTTGAAGTGATTGGAAAAGATCCTTAGATTTGGGGCTTGAAATTCGAAGTTAGGGTACAAGGGATGGATTAGAACACTTACCTATCAATGGATGATCGCCTAGGACGTTTGAGGATCGACCAAAGCCACTGGAAAACCGAAGAACTCTCTCAAAAACTCACCACTCTCAACTTGGGTTTGATTTTCGGCATAAAGGGGTGGAGAGTGATTTTGGGGTTGATTTGGTTGATATCTAGAGTGCTAAATGCTTCCTATGACTGTCATAAAGACCCTAGGGAAGGTAGAATCAACTCAATGCATTCCATCTCAAAAATTCACCCCACCAACCCTCATTCATCCCACCAAGTTCCCATCGGGTTCAATGGATACATTTAGTACATATATCCAAACCTATTCCAACTTGTAGGGAAGTGTAATGCACTTAAAGTTTATCCACAAGCATCAAATAACACCCCTTAATGACTGAGGAATGAATGCAAATCGATTGGGATTGTTAAAACTCGAAAATTGGAGTTGAACCCGCGTGCAGCGCTTGAAACGCCGCCTACTGCCGGCCGGCGCGGGCTCCACGCGCCCCACGCGCCGCCACCGCGCAATCTCTTTTTTTTTATATATATATTATTATGATTTTTAATTTTAAAAATCATAATATGAATTGTCCATGATTGTTGGATAATCCGATAACTCTCTTCGAGTTGCTATCGTCCGAAAATATTTAATTCCGCTCTCTCGGAATTATTTCGGTTTTGATAATTAAATCCCATTCTCTAATATTTGGATTTAATATTCGATGTCGATTTCTCGAGTATTACAGTCTACCCTCCTTAGAAATCAACTTCGTCCTCGAAGTTTGGTCGCACTTCGGACAATAATTGGCACGTAGAAATTATTGAGGCTTGCAATTTAAAATTCTTACCTCGGTACGCGACGACTCTGTGCACGGTGTCACATCCTCTCCCCCTTAGGACTGCAGTTATGCCCCCATAACTGCTCCTGAGTCGCTTCGGAAAAGGTTGGGATATTTCTGCTTCATATCCGCTTCCAATTCCCACGTCGCTTCCTCGGTGCCATGATTTGACCATAGAATCTTCACCATTCTAACGGTCTTGTTCCTTGTGACCCTTTCCTTGACATCAAGTATCTCGATCGGATACCTCTCGTATGTCAGGTCGTCATCCAGCTCAATCACGTCGGGTTGCAAAACATGAGTTGGGTCGTGCACATATTTCTTCAATTGAGAAACGTGAAACACGTTGTGCACTCGCGACAATTCTGGTGGAAGAACCAAACGATAAGCCAAGGTACCTACACGTTCAAGAATCTCGTAGGGACCTATGTAGCGAGGACTCAACTTTCCTCGTTTACCGAATCGCATCACCCCCTTCATGGGCGACACTTTCAGCATGACTTTGTCTCCCACCTCGAATTCCAACTCTCGCCGCCTAGTGTCGGCGTAACTCTTCTGCCGGTCCTGTGCGGCCTTCATCTTTAGTTGAACCACCTTGATTTGTTTGCTCATATCTTCAATGAGTTGCGGTCCAACAACTACCGAATTATCATCCTTCGCCCAACACAACGGACTGCGACACTTTCGTCCGTAAAGAGCTTCGAACGGTGCCATGCCAATGCTAGCGTGATAACTGTTGTTGTACGAGAATTCAATTAACGGCAAGTGGTCCTCCCAACTTCCCTTGAATTCGAGTACGCACGCTCTTAGCGTGTCCTCGAGCGTCTGAATTGTGCGCTCAGTCTGACCGTCCGTCATCGGATGAAATGCTGTGCTCATCTTGATTTGGGTTCCTAAGGCTTCTTGTAGTTTAGTCCAGAAGTTGGAGACGAATCTACTATCTCGGTCTGAGATAATATCATGCGGTACTCCGTGCCTTCGGACCACGTTCTCGATATATGCCTTAGCTAGTTGATCCATCGACCAATTTTCCTTCATTGGTATAAAGATGGCGGTCTTTGTTAACCGATCAACTATTACCCAAATTTTATTCATTCCTCGGGGAGATCTTGGTAACCCCGAGACAAAATCCATGGAGATGCTGTCCCATTTCCAGCTTGGGATCTCCAATGGCTTTACCAATCCTAACGGCTTTTGCCTCACTGCCTTCACCTTCTGGCAGGTTATGCCCTTAGCCACGAAGTCGGCGACATCCTTCTTCATCCGCGGCCACCAGTAGATTTTCTTTAAGTCCTTGTACAACTTATCCCCACCAGGGTGGACCGAATAAGGTGTACTGTGGTCCTCTTCCTTGAGTTTTCGCTTCAATTCCTCGCACTTATGAGGAACGCACCACCTTCCTTTGAAACGGATACTCCCATCAACGTGGATCATAAATCCTTCTGCTTTACCTTCACCCACTTTCTCCTTGATTCTCTGAAGGTTCTCATCATCGGGTTGAGCTGTTCGAATCTCGTCGAACACGGCAGGCTCAATTGCTATGGCGTTCACTGTTTCTACCACGGTCCTATAATGGACTAGTTCAGTATCCAACTTAGCTAGGTCCATGTACAGTCCTGAAGGTAAAATAAGTGTGTTCGCCGAATGCCTCGTCTTGCGACTCAGTGCCTCCGCAACGACGTTCGCCTTGCCCTCATGGTAGGCTATGTCCAGGTCGTAATCCTTGATCAGCTCGAGCCATCTCCTCTGCCTCACATTTAACTCCTTCTGAGTAAATATGTACTTGAGGCTCTTGTGATCTGTAAACATCCGACAAGTTTGTCCATATAGGTAGTGTCGCCAGATCTTAAGAGCGAACACCACCGCCGCTAGTTCCAGATCGTGTGTCGGATAGTTTTCTTCATGTGGCTTGAGTTGCCGTGATGCGCAAGCAATAACCCTTTGGTTTTGCATTAGCACACAACCAAGACCTTCTTTTGAGGCGTCGCTGTACACCTCATAATCTTCAGTTTCTGATGGCAATGCCAAGACCGGTGCTGATGTGAGTCTCTTCTTGAGCTCTCGGAATGACTGCTCACAATCAGCTGTCCATTCGAATTTCAACCCTTTCTTCAGCAACTGGGTCATTACTGTAATACCCGTAAATTTTAGAATATAAAAATAGGAATTTATCCAATAGGAGAGAAGGTTTTGTTTCCGAGAACCCGTGGACGTGGAAATGCACGGAAGTCAAGGACGACGAATTGAACCCGACGGACCAAAACCGACGGTCTTAGGATTTCGAGCACGTAATCGAATTGAGACGGAATAAAGTTATGATGAGAAGCATAATCCGGAAATGACCCGGAAAAATCAAGCGCGAAAACGGGGAAGGATAGAAGTCCGAAAGAGAGGAGAAAAGACCCGACGGATCGGATCGCACGGACCCGCCCGGACCGCAGTCCAGGCGAGTCTCGCGCGCTGGCCGGGCGGGGTTTGGCTAAAAGGCGCGCCAACCCCGCGTGGTCCTACAGGTTTTGGCAACTTGCGCGTTTTCGGCGATTTCTTACCATAATCCGACCCCCCGACTATGGAAAGAAGATTGTGAACGGGGGAAGGAGTATTAGGACGAGTTAGGGTTAATTCCCACCCCAATCGTCAGCCTCCATTCACCCCATTCTCTCCCAAACTCTCCCAAGCCAAAACACTCCCCCGACGAATTTCCGACGAGCTTCCGGTGACCTCCCGACGACCAACGACGACCGTAGAGACGTGTAGATCAAGGATCACAGTCCTTAGATCATTGGTAAGTCGTTCACAGACTTCTATTTAAGTTTTTGAAACCGAAAACTCGATCTAACATTGGATTTCTTCGTCCGATTTGAAATCGTGGCCAAAGTCGGAAGCTTGACGTTGAGGGGATCCGTTCGTAGCAAATCTAGACGAACCAGCGACCCTAGGACGACCAAAACTCCCTATCACTGTAAGTTGAGCCTTCCATATCAATACGGGTGATTTCGGGGCGTCCGGTATAGGCGTAATGTAACGAAACGTAAAAATCGAACTTAAAAACCCCATCTTGCGCAGTTTCTGTAATCGACCTAAAACCCATATTTCGAGGATTCAATCCGAAAAACTCAAAACTAGACTTTTAATCCTAACACATAAATCTAGGTTGTGTAAAAATTTTAGCCATTTTCGTTAACGTTTGCTATTTTAAATCGCATCGAAAAGAGACTGCTTTGACAAAACGTGTGGAAATCTGTCTATGAATATGTTCGAACTTAGTGAATTTATTTCTATAATTTCTAGTCCGATTTGATCTTTACAATCTAAATGAAAGTTGTAGATAATCATGTCTAGTATGTGCATATTAAATTTCAGAATTTTTGGAGTCCATTTGATATGTTAAAAAGTCGAGATTTTGAACTGTGTCAAACCTGAGTTCGGACAGTTTTCTGATTGCATGATAAAATCGATTTTTGACATGTTTCCTCAACTTATTTCGAAAAAGTTAAAACACGAAAGTTGTTCGTTAGGGTGTTTTTCATAAAGTGTGAAGATTTCAGAATTTTCGGGCTTGAAACGGATTTTTAAATGAGAAAGGCGCAAACTGTGACGCCAAGATACTTTTAAATCGAAGAGTTTTGAAATTTCGAAACAAACGGTCAAAGATTTGAAACACGATACATCTACACTTTTGAAAAACCCCGATACATTAAATCTAAACGATACATGAGATACTTGGTGGAGGGTGAGTGCTCTGCAGGGTGCCCCTCTAGCCTTTTCTCTTCGGGCCTATAATGGACGAGAGAATTTGATGAAATATTACGCCAGTTGGCGGGAGATACATGGCCTACTCTCTCGGGTTGTCCGTATGGATTTCTCGAGGCTCCGGAGTGTTACTGGGTATGGCAGATACGGCTGCGGCCGCCGGATCACCGGCTATACAAGATACTTACGACACGGCTGCGGCCGCCGGATCACCGGCTATACAAAACACTGAGAAATGGTTACGTAACGGGGGAATAAAAGATTTAATATTTTTAAGTGTTTATTTATTTTGCATGTCTTTAAATTATGCATTTAAATTATGTCTTTAAATTTCATGGCATGACTAAATTATTATTGTGGATTAGATGCATGTTTAAGTACACAATTAAAATTATTATTTCCTTTAAATTTGGTAAATGCATGTTAGGAGTGAAATTTTAAATTATCTAATTAAATCCCTTTATTGCTATGTTAGGATCGACTTACTCAGTATTTTATATACTGATAAAATTGTTGTTTTCTCTTTTCTTTCAGAGTACGGAGATAATGCATAGCATGTGCATTGGGGGATGGATTTACTAAACATTGTTTACTTGCTTTTTACGATACTTGCATAACGGGCATGTAAATCCCGAGTTTTGGCCATGTCGGCCCATTTTACATTTTTCCGCTGCGATATATTATTACTACTATATGTGTGGATGATACTTATTATTTTTACATAGATTCCGGACTTGTTTTTAAATCTTTTTGCAATACCTATAGCCTTGCATCTCTTTGGCAAGCTCGGATAATCCGTGTCTTGCTAGAGAGATGTGGCGGTGACATCCCGGCCTGGGTTATCAAATCCGGGGTGTTACAAGTTGGTATCAGAGCCCGGAATATTTTGAAGCTACTACTATTTTTATTTTAAAATATTTTGAACTAAGTATTATTTTTAAATTTATTATTATCATTATTATTTTTAAGACTACTAGTATTATTATCTTAGCCCAAAATTTGAGCCCAAAAATTTTCTTACCCAAGTAGTATAATATTTTGAGCCCAAAGGGGGTTAAATTATTTTGACCCAATATTTATAATATTTATTTTAAGCCCAACCATTTCGGCCCAATACCCATGTTTTTTTTTTACTTCTTAAAGTCCAAATTATTATTTTGGCCCAATATAGGCCCAACCTTTTTTTTCCCACGATTAAATTTAAAAATACATTAAAAATTAATTGCTGGGGGGATTGCATATGCATATTCATGTAGATTTAAATTCCTGCATCTCTTGACTTTTTATTCGAAACAAGACCTGACTCTAACCTTCTTGTTGACATTAGATGGCCGCCCCAAACGCGAACATGATCAACCTACTAATGAGGTTGATTGAGGCGTACCTCGAAACTCCTCAAAACGTGAACAACTTCAGACTAAGGGTAGAACAAATGGGAGCTAACCTGGGTCACCTAACTAATCTGGGCCAAGCAGGACATCAAGATATAACCCAACTCCAAATCCAAATCAATGAACTCCAGGCCCGCGAGACTGAACTTCGGACCCAGATTGACGACGTAGAGACCGAAGTAGGGGTCGTGGGACATCAACTGCATCATCTGAAGGACGATCTACTTCCACCTGCCCCTCTCGACCCGGGGACTCCTCCCGCAGCTAACCCCGTAGTTGACCCTGACGCTGTCCCTACAGCCGCCCAACCTTCAGTTGTCGTCGTTGATCCTGCCCCGGCCGCTGGGCCCAATTGGCCAGCGAGCCCAGTATTCCATGGGCCCCTTGGCTGGGGTACCGTTGAGGGGTCGAGTGATGAGGATGATCCCATGGAGGACCCAACCACCTACACTCCCTCAGCTTAGGGACCTTTACCGCATTCCTTCTACTATTACCCTTCCTATTTTCCGAGCCATTCCTATCCTTGTGATTCCTGCAGCTTGTATCAACTAACATTTTCTATTGAGCAATAAAAATACAAGCATTTATGTTATATTCTCTTTTCCATCATCCATAGTGCCCACATACATATATACATGCACATATATATATGAAAAAAAAAAAAAAAAAACCGCCTTCCTAGTCCAAACGTATGGTGAGGGGCTCAACAGAACAAAGGAACAAGGTATTAATAAGCAAACAACACATATGAATGTCCATCAAACGAGAGTACCCTGAACCCTAAACCCTGAAACCCCAAGTCATCACTTAACCGAAATTCCAGAATTTACAACCGAAATAGATAATAATGGAGTAACACCATAAAAGCACAAACTACAAAACACAGAGATGAAAACCATCGTCTTACAGTCTCATAAGGAAACTACTCCTACTACGCACCCCAGGAGTACCGTAAAAACGAGGGGTCACTGATCAGGAGGCGGGAACTGGCGACGCATGTAGTCGTCCATCTGACGCATGTAGCCATACATGTCAGCCATGGTGGCCTGCTGCTCCGCCTGTCTCATAGTGAGCGTGTCCATACGATCCTGATAGAGATCCATCCTAGCATCCAAGGCATCGTAACGAGCCTGCCCAGCTGCAAACCCGGCATCTATGCTGACACGCATCTCCTGCATCATCTG
The DNA here is from genome assembly GCA_030278955.1 of Hygrophila difformis. Classification (NCBI taxonomy): domain Eukaryota; kingdom Viridiplantae; phylum Streptophyta; class Magnoliopsida; order Lamiales; family Acanthaceae; genus Hygrophila; species Hygrophila difformis. The sequence goes on along the minus strand of JAOANR010000008.1, from coordinate 41,764,408 downwards.
GAGCATCCGCGTCATGTCCTGACCCTGCGGTGGAACCCCACCCTGCTGTGGAACCACAGGAGGAGGAGGTGGCCGCTCTGGAGGAACAACTAAGATCAAACCACCATCCTCAGGCTGCGGGCGCAGTATAGCCCGAGGTGCTCCACGACGGAAAGTGCTGCGCCGAGCGGCATAAGACGGAATACGATAGTGCTCACCTGGAGCTAAAGGATAGGGGTCCGTCTCGGGAGACGTGCGGATCCCCTGGGCAGCGCACAGCCCACAAATGAGGTGTGCATGAGTGATCACCCTACTCCCTCGCCCCCGTCGTAAACCCCTCAGGTTATCCGCAATGCACGCGCCCACATTTACCCGACCGCCTCGTGCGATAAAGCAGACAGTCTCAAAGACATGATCTATGACGATATGGCTCCGGGTGATCGGCCGAATGCGTCCTAACCAAAGCTGAGCAAGTACACGCCAAGGAGCATCCAAGGACGTCAGTCGTAGCTCGTGAGGGTATCCAGTCCGCGGGGGTACCTCGGTACACAAGACACCCCAGGCAGGAGCATAAACACGTCCCTCCGGCTGTGGTCGGAACGCACCATCATCGGGAAGGCCGAAATAGATGTTGATCGCCCGAGCACTGAAGTCTAAGTAGCGACCACGAACCCAGACTCGAGAAAGGTCGTCGTCTACCCCAAGACCGCTGATGTTGGCAATAACCTCCATAGCTAGATAGCCGGAGGCAATGCCGTCGGGATGACATGCAAGACCGGTCCACTGGAGATGCCCCAAAAGTGCACTGATCCGATCGTCACCCATATGATCGGGGAACAAGCCTCGCTCGGGAACGTAAGCCCTCTTCTAACGAAGCTCATCAAAGTAGAAGTCCTGGGCGGCCATCGACGAGAAACGGAACCTATCATGCCGGCGAGGACGCACCTCGTCAGGGAGATCTCTGAGCCTCGGCACCCGCTCCTCGTCCTCCTCGGACTCACTGTCGTCACTGTCATCAAAGTCCGGCATCTCCGGAGCGGCAGTGCTAGGGCCGGCTGCATCACGTCGAGTAGCTCGTCTCTTGGCCCCCGGAAGGACCATAAGGAACGCCAAGATGAACCACAGGAAGAGCAACATCCTGCGAACACCCAATACCAATTGTTAGACTAACGACCCACACCCGGAATAACATCAAATATATATATACATAGTTCCAACGGGAGAAATCTAAGAAAGCTTCGAACTTCATAGTTACTAATACATGCCAGAAGATAACCAAACCAATGATTGTACCTAAATGAATTCGGAAGCCCATTGCGGCATTTCATCGAACACGTTAAATGCGAAAAAACTACAAGCTCCAATTATACTCATAATATACACGAAATTTGCCCATAAATTAACATTTGCCCAGGCAACAACTCATCATCATAATATGACATCAAAACAATGAGTCCATCTTTCATTTCACAATACCACCTAAAATAAAGAATTCCATATTACTCCTAAATACCCACATCACCGAGAAATGGCCAAAAACAAATACACATTGGGGCATAGACTCAACAAAATCAATAAAAACAACATCAATAAGCACATATCTTGCTAATTCGCGCAAAACAAACTTGAAAACAACAAATCCCCAAATTGTACGCATAAACCCTAATTTCACAATTCAACCAAATTCTAACGAATCAAGGCATAAAACTTGAAATTGGCAAGCGAAATTAGAAGATACATACCTCACAAAGAGAAATCGAAGTCGAGACTAGGAGAATCTGAGCACGATAGGACGGATTTGAGAGGAGGGTGAGAGGAATTTCGGAATGGGAGAGGAAGATATGGCTCGCGCGGGGCGCGAGCCCTATTTCTCCACCCTGGAGACGCCGCGCGGTGGACGCGCGGTAAACCCACAAAACCCGCCCGGACCCCGCGCGGGACAAAAAAAAAAAAAAAAAAAAAAAATGGAAAAAAAAAATGAATATAATGATAATAATAATATTTGTTCCTCCTTTCCTACGTATTTACCCCTCCTCTGCTCTACAAAATACGAGTGGACGCAAATGCCGAAGCCCATTGAGCTTGGAAGAGGGCGAGAGGACTATGGTAATTGGACCGCAACTTGTTGAGGATATGGCTCAACAAGTCAAAAAAATCCAAGGGAAGATGAGAGCCGCGCAAGACCGGCAAAAGAGCTATGCCGACGTGAGACGGCAAGATTTGGAATTCCAAATAGGCGATAAGGTCATGTTAAAGGTATCACCGATGAAGGGTGTGATGCGCTTTGGCAAGCGGGGAAAATTAAGCCCACGGTACATAGGACCCTACGAGATCCTAGAAAGAGTGGGGAATCTTGCATACCGATTGGCATTACCGCCACAATTTGCTCGTGTCCACGACGTGTTCCACGTCTCGCAACTGAAGAAATACGACCATGATCCGACCCACGTACTCCAACCGGAGGAAATTGAGCTGGACGATGACTTAAGCTATGAAGAAATTCCGGTGCGAATACTCGACAAGAAGGAGAGGGTAACAAGGAATAAGACCGTGAGGATGGTTAAGGTTCTTTGGTCTAACCACGAAGCCGAGACGGCAACGTGGGAGCTGGAAGCAGACATGAGGGAGCGTTACCCAACCCTATTCCAAGACAGTGCAGCAACAGTTATGGGGACATAACTGTAATCTTAAGAGGGGGAGGATGTGACGACCCGAGTATTTCTGAATATTTTGAACGAATACTTTGTACCCCAAATAAACAAATTCAAATTGTTTTGAACTACGTAATGACTTGATCCCTTCACGGGGTACGTAGGCAACTCGGAAATTTCAATTCTGGGTTCAGTCAAATAATAACAAACAACGACACACAATAATACAATCGCTGAATCAAACAATTCCCGAACTCGCGAGAGGATGAAGTACAACTTCGAGGACGAAGTTGGTTCTTAAGGGGGGTAGACTGTAATACCCGTAAATTTTAGAATATAAAAATAGGAATTTATCCAATAGGAGAGAAGGTTTTGTTTCCGAGAACCCGTGGACGCGGAAATGCACGGAAGTCAAGGACGACGAATTAGAACCCGACGGACCAAAACCGACGGTCTTAGGATTTCGAGCACGTAATCGAATTGAGACGGAATAAATTTATGATGAGAAGCATAATCCGGAAATGACCCGGAAAAATCAAGCGCGAAAACGGGGAAGGATAGAAGTCCGAAAGAGAGGAGAAAAGACCCGACGGATCGGATCACACGGACCCGCCCGGACCGCAGTCCAGGCGAGTCTCGCGCGCTGGCCGGGCGGGGTTTGGCTAAAAGGCGCGCCAACCCCGCGTGGTCCTACAGGTTTTGGCAACTTGCGCGTGTTCGGCGATTTCTTACCATAATCCGACCCCCCGACTATGGAAAGAAGATTGTGAACGGGGGAAGGAGTATTAGGACGAGTTAGGGTTAATTCCCACCCCAATCGTCAGCCTCCATTCACCCCATTCTCTCCCAAACTCTCCCAAGCCAAAACACTCCCCCGACGAACTTCCGACGAGCTTCCGGTGACCTCCCGACGACCAACGACGACCGTAGAGACGTGTAGATCAAGGATCACAGTCCTTAGATCATTGGTAAGTCGTTCACAGACTTCTATTTAAGTTTTTGAAACCGAAAACTCGATCTAACATTGGATTTCTTCGTCCGATTTGAAATCGTGGCCAAAGTCGGAAGCTTGACGTTGAGGGGATCCGTTCGTAGCAAATCTAGACGAACCAGCGACCCTAGGACGACCAAAACTCCCTATCACTGTAAGTTGAGCCTTCCATATCAATACGGGTGATTTCGGGGCGTCCGGTATAGGCGTAATGTAACGAAACGTAAAAATCGAACTTAAAAACCCCATCTTGCGCAGTTTCTGTAATCGGCCTAAAACCCATATTTCGAGGATTCAATCCGAAAAACTCAAAACTAGACTTTTAATCCTAACACATAAATCTAGGTTGTGTAAACATTTCAGCCATTTTCGTTAACGTTTGCTATTTTAAATCGCATCGAAAAGAGACTGCTTTGACAAAACGTGTGGAAATCTGTCTATGAATATGTTCGAACTTAGTGAATTTATTTCTATAATTTCTAGTCCGATTTGATCTTTACAATCTAAATGAAAGTTGTAGATAATCATGTCTAGTATGTGCATATTAAATTTCAGAATTTTTGGAGTCCATTTGATATGTTAAAAAGTCGAGATTTTGAACTGTGTCAAACCTGAGTTCGGACAGTTTTCTGATTGCATGATAAAATCGATTTTTGACATGTTTCCTCAACTTATTTCGAAAACGTTAAAACACGAAAGTTGTTCGTTAGGGTGTTTTGCATAAAGTGTGAAGATTTCAGAATTTTCGGGCTTGAAACGGATTTTTAAATGAGAAAGGCGCAAACTGTGACGCCAAGATACTTTTAAATCGAAGAGTTTTGAAATTTCGAAACAAACGGTCAAAGATTTGAAACACGATACATCTACACTTTTGAAAAACCCCGATACATTAAATCTAAACGATACATGAGATACTTGGTGGAGGGTGAGTGCTCTGCAGGGTGCCCCTCTAGCCTTTTCTCTTCGGGCCTATAATGGACGAGAGAATTTGATGAAATATTACGCCAGTTGGCGGGAGATACATGGCCTACTCTCTCGGGTTGTCCGTATGGATTTCTCGAGGCTCCGGAGTGTTACTGGGTATGGCAGATACGGCTGCGGCCGCCGGATCACCGGCTATACAAGATACTTACGACACGGCTGCGGCCGCCGGATCACCGGCTATACAAAACACTGAGAAATGGTTACGTAACGGGGGAATAAAAGATTTAATATTTTTAAGTGTTTATTTATTTTGCATGTCTTTAAATTATGCATTTAAATTATGTCTTTAAATTTCATGGCATGACTAAATTATTATTGTGGATTAGATGCATGTTTAAGTACACAATTAAAATTATTATTTCCTTTAAATTTGGTAAATGCATGTTAGGAGTGAAATTTTAAATTATCTAATTAAATCCCTTTATTGCTATGTTAGGATCGACTTACTCAGTATTTTATATACTGATAAAATTGTTGTTTTCTCTTTTCTTTCAGAGTACGGAGATAATGCATAGCATGTGCATTGGGGGATGGATTTACTAAACATTGTTTACTTGCTTTTTACGATACTTGCATAACGGGCATGTAAATCGAGTTTTGGCCATGTCGGCCCATTTTACATTTTTCCGCTGCGATATATTATTACTACTATATGTGTGGATGATACTTATTATTTTTACATAGATTCCGGACTTGTTTTTAAATCTTTTTGCAATACCTATAGCCTTGCATCTCTTTGGCAAGCTCGGATAATCCGTGTCTTGCTAGAGAGATGTGGCGGTGACATCCCGGCCTGGGTTATCAAATCCGGGGTGTTACATTGGTCTCGCAATTTTTCAAAAGTCTTTCACAAATCTTCGGTAGTATCCGGCTAATCCAAGGAAACTTCTTACCTCAGTCTGGCTCGTCGGTGTCGGCCAATCAGACACTGCCGATATCTTTGCCGGGTCAACCGATACTCCTTTAGCCGATACTATATGACCTAGAAAGGCGACTTCTTTCATCCAAAACTCGCACTTTGACAGCTTCGCGTAGAGTTGATTTTTCCTCAAAAGTCCGAGTACTTGGTGCAAATGACTCCGATGCTCCTCTTCATTCCTCGAGTAAACTAGGATGTCATCGATGAATACGACAACACATGAGTCTAGTAGCTCTCGGAAAACACTATTGATGAGATTCATGAATACTGCGGGAGCATTAGTCAGACCGAAGGACATTACGGTGAATTCGTAGTGCCCATATCTTGTTCGGAAAGCTGTTTTGGGTATATCTTGCTCGGCGATATGCAGTTGGTGGTATCCCGATCTCAGGTCAACTTTTGAAAATACCGCCGCTCCTTTCAGCTGATCGAAGAGGTCTTCGATCCTAGGCAGCGGGTATTTATTCTTGATTGTTACCTGATTAAGTCCTCTATAATCTATGCAAAGTCGAAGTCCGCCGTCTTTCTTCTTGACGAAAAGAACTGGTGCACCCCATGGTGATGTGCTCGGCCGAATATACCCTTTCGATAACAACTCCTCAAGTTGTTCCTTCAGTTCTTTCATCTCCGTGGGCGCCATACGATACAGTGCCTTCGATACTGGTTCAATTCCGGGCACCAGATCGATTGTGAACTCAACTTCGCGCTCAGGAGGCATTCCTGGGATATCTTCAGGAAAGACATCGGGGTACTCGCTCACGACTGGAATTCTTTCGATCTTATTTCCCTCGTCCTCCAGATTATGTACGTAATAGGCGTACAACTGATATCCCTTCTGCATGAGATTGGAGAACTTCACTGCATTTACTACCTTGGCACCCTTCCTCTGAGGCTGCATGTAGTAAATGGCCTTCTTTCCTTGACTCTTGGCCAGAGAGATTTTCTGTTTCTGACACTCAATAACTGCCTTGTATTGAGTTAGAAAGTCCATTCCTAAGATAATGTCAAAGTCCTTGAGCTCAAATTCGACTAAGTTCGCGAAAAATTCTATGTTCTTGATTACAATCGGGATTCCATCATATTGTTTTGAACACGATACCATTTTTCCCGACGGTAGTTGAATTCCTAGGTTAATATTCTTAGGCGCTTGAAGATCTAAGGCAGACCTAATTCTTGTAGATAGTAAAGAACAGCTTGCGCCTGAATCGAATAAAACCTTAATGGATACGTTTAGAGCAGTAAACGTACCAGTTATCTGCCTGATCGATGACATTGAGGCGTCCGACCGGTCGCCCTTGATTTCCTTGCTGGTTCTGATTTTGAGGCGTCCTCTGTCCCTGAGGGAACCTCTGACCCTGGTTGTTCTGCTGGTTCTGCCCAACTGGCCTATTCCCTTGAGGACGATTCATCAAATTCGACCTCTTATCAATACGATCCTCGCTTGTGCGACACTCCTTCCACATATGGCCCTCTCGGCCGCATCGATAACACTGTCCTGGTTTCGGACACTCTCTCACCAGGTGCGAAATATTGCACTGCTGACACCTAGGTATAAAAGTGCCTTGATTTTCCGGCTTCCAGGTGCGAAAAGAATGAAAATTGGACAAGATTTAGATACAGCAATATTAAACTTCCTCTTTTATGCACAGATCTTTGTTTGGGATAATCCTATCAGATAGCTAATTCTCATGCTCTCAGTACAGCGTTCCCTTTAACAAACAGGTACTTACAGCGTGAGTTTACATGTTCTTAAGACCGTAGATTCTAAGATACCACAGATTTGTAACTGCCCCGGCCAGGGTATGTTATTTCATCTGCGGTGGTTGAGCAACACCTGACAAATCACTTATTGAAGTGCCAAGTACTACTATCATTCTCCCATGTCACACCCAAAGATTCTAATCAAGCCCTAAACTATCCCTTAACTATCAATCCTAGTAACAGTTACACAACTCTCAATACAACCGAGTGACCTCTAAGGAAGCAGTTAAAAGAATGCGGTAAAGAAAGCAGTAGAGAAAGCGTTTAAAACCTATCACTCGGAGGTTTTGAAGGTCTGACCCTGGTAGTAAAAGAAAGCACCCAGTCAGAATGACTGGGTGTGGATCAAGAATTCCCTATTCTCGGTGAACCGCTCGCAGTGTTCACTTCCCGTCGGGTGGTTATGAGATACAAACTAATGAAACGAATTAATAAATTAAGTCGTTCCGGATGCACTCACTCAAGACTCAAAAATAGACTTTGGCAGAAGAGGATAGCAGTTGAAAGAAAACTCAACCCTATCTTAGAAAATAACCAAGGCCTGGATGATGTTCCTCTAAGATTATTTACCACACTGTATTTGAGTTCAAGTGGACCCCATCTCGGTGTAATATTTAATCTTAGATTCCCAACAAACAACAATTTTGGAAAATAATGAGTTTGAAAACCATTCCCTAAACAGGTACTAGACTCTCAGTTAAAACACAGATCCTTTCAGTCTAGATGAGACCTAATCGCTGACTCTGCTTCTAATTTCCCAAAATCAACCCTTGATAGAATATGAATTAGTCATAACCGAAGAATTTATCCCTTACTCAGATCCGGATTTTATAAAGGAATTTTTGTCGGAAATTTAATATGCAATATCTGTTTTAATTCTATGCTTCTATTGTCCAAAGGAAGGATCCCTAAATATTATAGACCACAATAGTACATAATATTATCATGCATAAGGATATATGGAAGTGTAAAATTAATTGACCCAAAATATAGATGCGGGTCTAGACAGAAGGTGAAACACAGATATGAAGTGGTCAAAAGACCAAAAGTAACGGCAGAATAATCGGGTGGACTGTAAACATCTACTGTCCAATTTCCCAATTATTCGGATGGAGCGAATTTAGACAGCTTAGGCCCTGTAATGGCAGTGTCAATGCCAGTTGGGCCTCCACTGTCTGTGAATTCGGATAAAAACCTACATGCTTCTTCTCTGCAGTACTTATCAGCTAATGTTGACAGACATTAGCAGAGTTTTATTACAGATTGAAATTTGGGTTTGGAAATTAAGATAAATAAAATAAAACTGTATCCGGATGGGAATCAGTTGAGCAGCTATTATAGTCCCGGATGGACAAACCGCCAAGGCTTCCACTGACTGCCATCCAGACCATGCAAAATAACATTTAGTAACTAATACCCAGAATACGAGCTAGTTATCCGTGAGGGAATACCCGCCAACATTAGTCTGATGTATTCTTTACTAATTGTTACACACAATACACAAAAGACAAAATAAAATGAAGTGAAGAGAAGCACTTGCATGAGAGACATTGGTTTCTCGTGCAAGGTTATGGAATCAATCGATAATTGATAACTTAAATAATCCCTCCTACCATAATTAATTACAGTCCGGATTATCTGTTTAAGACATCATGATTTTGTTTTATAGAAAATTGTTTTAATGACCATTGAACAAAGATCCTCTAATCACAACAATTAGATATTTAATTATTGCTAATTAAAATCATAAATCATTAATGACCAGAGGGTTCAATTAATTAATGATGAAAATGGAGAATGGGAAATCTGCATGAAGATGCTGATTACGACGCTAAACAGATGTTACGGCCGCTATCCTAGGATAGCGCCGTGAGGTTAGCGTCGTCATGGGTTGGTGCAAGAGAGAATAAATTTTGGATTTGAAGGGGTATTTACGACGCTATACACTACGCTACGGCGCTATACGAGGACAGCGTCGTAGGTGTAGCGTCGTAGGTGGTTTGAGAAATAAGAAGTTTTTGGAAAAAGAGGAGATATTACGGCGCTAAACGTTAAATGACGGCGCTATCCTAGGATAGCATCGTAAGGATAGTGCCGTAGGTGGGTTCTGTGAAAAAGAAGAATTTTGGGTACCTACGGCGCTAAACAGAAATTACGACGCTATCTGAGGATAGCGCCGTTGGTTTAGTGCCGCAGGGCAAATTTTTGTTTAAGTTCTGGACAACTACGGCGCTAAACCTCAACTTTCTACGACGCTATACTAGGATAGCACCGTAGGGCGGTTAGCGTCGTAGCTAGCCCAGAAACATGTTGTTGTTCGGGTGATGCAATCTCTGCGATTGCAAATCCTATTTTCGAGTTAATGGTTCACAAATGCATGAAAATGAAACAACAAGCTAAGAATAGTGAAAAAAAAATGCAAAAGAGATGCAAAGCAGTAAAGGAATGACATGCTATATTACACATTCATGAACCACAAACCCAAGTGAGGGTTTTCAACCATAAGAACATGCATAGAAACCAGAAAAATGAAAAGAAAACAGAAAACCCACATAAACAGTAAGATAAAATGACCAAATGGTCATGGAACCAAAAACAAAGCATTAAATCCATGGACCCATGTCCATTTCATGATTTTGGGATACTTTCAATGATTAACTTCCCATTTTTCATAAAATGGTTTGATAATACCCATCATTTGGGTATTTCAAACCTAAATAAGAGTTTAACAAAACTGGAAATCGTATAACAGTGGCTACCTAGGTTTAAAACATGAAAACTAACACTAATCTAAGCTAACATTAACCTAGAGAAGCTAAAACAGTGCATAAAAGTAAATAATACAAAAAAACTAAGCTAACTACCTAACTAACCTACACACTCCAAGAACAGCAGTTGTCTCCAAGTTTGAGAATGTGGTGAAGTGACAAGACCAGGGAGTCAACACCCTATATATAGGCGAGAAACCCTAGGCCCATGGGCCCCCAGGCCTTGAAATTTGAATTCTGGCAAGGCTTACGACGCTATAGGTGGCTTACGGCGCTATCCTTGCTACGGCGCTATGGGTATAGCGTCGTAGTCTTCCACTTCGAAGACTCTCTCTGTCTCTCAGTGAACAGCCTACGGCGCTATCCATCATTACGGCGCTATGCTTGCTTACGGCGCTATACATGCTTAGCGCCGTCCACCCTTCTTTGGACGTCAGCTTTGGTTTCCTCCTACGGCGCTAGACCAAGCTACGGCGCTATCCATGCATAGCGTCGTAGTTGTGTCTAGCGTCGTAGTATCCTGAAAAATCAACTTTTTGTGGGTTTTTCATTTCTTTTCCCATCTTTTCACTTCCTTTTTCTTTTCTTTTCTTTTTCTCATGTTTTTGGATTTTTCTGACATAAATGTGTAATAGAATTACATATTTATGCATTTTTCATACCAGCTTAATATTTTTACAATTATGCATAAATCAGTCCAATTCTACTGCTTTCTTATTTAATATAAGACCGGAATACGATCAAATGCCCGTTCCAGACACGGAAATGGATTGAAAATAATGGTCATTTCTGGCCATTGTCAACATCCTCACATTTAATACTGATCGTCCCCGAGCAGTCAGAGTCAATGTTCCTAAGAACACGGACTCTACATATTCAATTCATTTTCGTGGCTTCATAAATCACATTCTTTTTTGGATTGGGATAAGACAATCAAAAACTACAAGTATTAAGTTCCCTTGATTGCAGTGTTTAATGAAATGATACTTGCTCACTACATCGGGCCTACAAATCAAACATTATTATTAATCCTTCATGAACATCATGTTTGAAAGATGCAAAGATTAAAAAATGAGAATTAAGGGATGACATGAACATTTTTAATGAAACAGAGCCTCACATATAAGAGAATCGGAAAATTCACTCACTCTTAATGGGGTTTAATCAGTGAACACTCATAATCAATTTTAATTAAATTATCCCATAAGCTTGCAATCAGACCAACTCGCCACCGGCTCATTTCCTCAAATCGAGATCATGAGGTCTTATTCAGGGGTTATAATGGGGCATACGATTGTAACATTTGGTAGGAAAGGGGAATAATTGGGCTAGGAAGTGGCAAGAATTAATTCTATCATAACTTGGCACATTTATTTAAAGTTATGATCATCAATATCTTTCTCTTTCTTTTGCTTTTCTTTACTATTGCATGACATTAGACTATGTCTAATTTGCTTTGTCATTTGCAATTTATTTGTGTTGAATTGAATTCAACATTTTTCTCTTCTCTCTTTTTTTTTTTTTGATCGGATTTTTGTATACCGATTTGATGACTTGATGATCATAAATTGGAATGCCTTGATAAAATTTATTCTTGTACACTTGGGTTTGATTTTCTGGGTCTTTTTATAAGGATAGGAATAATATAGGGGGTTTCAAAGAAAAATTAGGCTTAAGGCTCAAATTGGTTAATCCTAAAGGGAAAATATTTTTGGGTTTGGATTTCAAACGAAGGCCAAAAATTTGAGTTTTTCTAAGTGCCTCGATCATATGCTCGATTTTTGGAATATGGCATGGTCTTGAATCGGTCCCAATTGCAAGTTCTAGTTTCCCTTAATCAAAATGATTCACACATCAAAGAAAATAAATGAGTAAAAGCGACTCATGGCTCAAATCTCACAAGGTTGGGTTGATTCATGTCATACAGTATTCTCAAATTTAATCAAAGCTTAATCCCAACAATTCATTCAATCCAAATCTCTAACATGCAAATTTATTACCCAATAAGCTGATCGCATCATTAAATTTTTATAGCTCAAAACCTTAGGAATTCATGTCATGCATGTTCTCAATTATATTATCCCAATTTAAAAATTTGAAAATTTAATCACAAGCCTAAATTCAACATGTGAATTTAGAACAGGTTTATGCATATTTTTGCTGGCTATTTAATTTAAAGCAGTACAGAGACACTGTTAACATACGAGGTATGTCAACAGCATATTTTTGGCCTGACAGTCACTTATTCATCTTGGACTATCAGACATCTTTTCAAAAGAAACAAATGAAGATTGTTGCAGATCTCAAATTTGAGTTCAATTTTGTGGAAAGCAATAAATTACATTAATTTTAAGAGATTCCTATGCAGTTAGTGTAAACCTGCATGCAAAAGAGGATATCCCTTATATAATGCCGATACTAGGGCTTAAAAAAAGAACTAGAGCATAATAGGATTCATTTCTCCTTCTTCCTTTTCTCAGAACATGTATCTGAGCCAGAGGACGTAGCTGGTCAGCTCACAGCGCAGGCACCAGCCGTTGTGGTCTCTCAGGGGTTCATGCATCCTTCTGCAGAAGACTCGGGGTGGTTGCCCTGCAAACAAGTAAGGAGCATGATTGTCTGCCATCCACGCGAGGGTGTTGGTGGATGTGTAAGTGAAGACCTCTCGATCGGTCACCATCCTCTCTATCATTGCGATCCCCTGGTTGACCTGGCCTTCATCTAGCTTGCTCATCAACATCAGTCCTCGCACAAAGATTGACGCTTTGTGATTGTCTTCGATGCCTGACCGTAGCCATTCGCATGCTTGCTCTTCATCCCCGTCTGTGAATGCTTGGAGCGCTGGAACAATTCAGAGGTTGAAGTTTCCAGCCTCAGTGCACGTGTTCAGAAATCTCTCTTTCTGCCTCCGTATCCTTTCCTGCCAGTGCCTCACCCTAGCTGCATCCAACTCGCATCGCTTGTAAACGATGGCGAGGTTTCCTGCATTCCTCAGCTTCGTGCAAGTTTCCTTAGCTCTGAACACTTCTTTCAGTTCATCCTCCCCGATTCGGGAGAGAATTTCTCCTAAAAGCTCTAGCGGAAGGTCCAGCAGCTGGGTTCCTCCGGGCACTGGGTCTGGATTTGGAAGATTGCCCCTGCGAAGATAAGAGTGATGAATCCAATTTTTTTTATATAATTTTTCGGAAATTATTCAAGTTTAGAAATCAACATCCTCACATTTAGAGCTTTGCTCTAGATGTGAGGTTATTAAATTTCCAACTTAAATTTTAATAAAAAGCATAGGTAAAATGGATTTTTATGAAAGGATAGGGGTCATTGGGCCCCCATATATGTTTTTAATGGGCCATTGGGCCCAAAAGTTTGATTTTCAAATTTTATTAAAGAAGTCCGAGACACTTGTTGGAAATGGAATGAGATGGAATGATGGGGTGAAATGCTCGAGTTTCGAATGTGCAGTGGAATCGTGGCGCAATGGATCTGCTATTTCTGGACTGCCTGGACTGTCTTGGACAGTTAAAACATCCAAAAAATTGCAAACACTATTTTTTAATTTTTAAAGGGTTGACTTATTTTATTTAATGAAAGTGGGATGTGAGTGGTCCCATTTTGGATTTTCGAAAAGGATAGCAGTTGGGTGATGAAAATACTGCTATTTACTCACACTACAGTTCCATTGGGAACAAAAAGAACATAAGTCAAATATTAAATCTATTAACTCTTTTTTTTTTGTCTTTTTCATAAGGTCACTTTCCTTTGAAAAAGTGGCAAGCCCCTATTGGGTGCTTGTACCATGTTTCCAAAAATAAGGTGACACTTATTCCAAAAGATTTTGAGACAGTAAAAGCATATATGCCAAAAAGGAATTTTCATCTTCAATGCTTCATGCCAAGATTTCAAGATCAAACAAACTAACAACATCATGGTGTTCATAACAAAACCCTAAGGTTCATTAGTTCATCTTTTCCAGTTTTAAACTTTAAAAATCTCAAACCTAGAACAGTTTTTAAAACAGTTTTCAAATAAGTTCTGACAGGCTCCAAAAAGATTCAAAATACCCATCAAAACCGAAAGCATTCACAACCCAAAACAGAAGAACAAAAGTGAACACAACCCACATTGTGCCATTTTTAACCAAAAAGGAAGAAAAGGAAAACAAAGACTCCGATGGAGGCCATGAACAAGGATGGAAAACATGGGTTTTACCCTGCCCTCCATGGCTCGGGTCTGGGCAAAGGTCCCAAGTTTGGAAGGATTCTGTAGAATCTGTCCATGGTGTCTCCTTGGAGTTGTGGAGAAAAATGTTGTACGAGAACTCTGCGTTCTGCGTAGGGTTTTTGAGAGTGGATTTTCTGGAAATGGGAGTGTGAGAGTGTGGGAATGAAGAAGAAGAAGGTCGGGGTATTTATAGGTGAGAAAAAGGGTTTCTACGACACTATACTTAGCCTACGGCGCTATGCTAGCGCCGTAGCCTTGTTCAGCGTCGTAGATGGAAATAAGGGGGAAGGGGTTCTACGGCGCTATGCCTTTAGTACGGCGCTATCCATGGATAGCGTCGTTCTAAAGGACTGCGTCGTAGGTAGGTTAAAAAGAGGGGGAAGTGTCCTACGGCGCTGTCCCATTACTGCGGCGCTATCCTAGGATAGCGTCGTAGGTGAGGATAGCGTCGTAGTTGCACTTCAGATTTGAATTTTTTCAAAATTTCATGCGAACTGGGCCCGAGTAGATGAAATTGGGCCTCTGGTTTTATTTGTTTTGGACTTGGGAGATTTTAGTCCAAAACATTTTTGTGTGTTAATGGGCTATCTAAGCTAAATTAAACTTGCATAAATAGGTTGGATTAACTCCATTTGTTTGCAAAAATTATTTCGGATTTTAAATTGCTGTAATTTCCGAAATCATTTTCTTGAATTCATGGACTTAATCCAACCGGGAACCTGGTTTTCTTCTTGCTTTTCTGTTCCTTCTTTTGTTGGTTCGAATTTCGTGCAAGTTAGACAAATACCCAACAGGCTAAGTTTTCTCCAAACATCAACATCCTCACATTTAGAGTCTTAGTACTCTAAATGTTTAATTGATTTTTGGATACTTTTTTGTTATGAAATGATATACTATATACATATATATAAAATGAGATTTTGTTGTTTTTAATGCTGTTTCTTATTGGGTGTAAGCCGGGTCTGCCACTGCTTGGCTTTCCTTCTCCGGATCGAACTGTCCGAGGTACTCCTTTAATCGATGTCCATTCACCACTATGTTGCCCTTGTCAGTTCGGATCCTGACGGCTCTATTTTGAAACACTTCCAGCACTTCATGTGGTCATTCCCATCTGGATTTAAGCTTTCCAGGGAACAGCTTCAACCTAGAACTGAATATAATAATACATTTTGACCAACATAGAAATGCTTAGGCTTAATCCTGCGATCGTGCAACTTCTGGGTCCGCTCCTTATAAATTCGAGAGCTTTCATAAGCTAATGCTCGTATTTCCTCAATTTCATTGAGGTCCAACTTGCGTTTGCTTTGAGCAACTTTCGGATCGAAGTTAAGCGTTTTAACGGCCCAGTAAGCTTTATGCTCTAACTCTACAGGCAAATGACAGGCTTTTCCGAAGACAAGTCTGTAAGGGGACATCCCAATGGGAGTCTTAAATGTTGTGCGGTATGCCCATAGAGCATCATTGAGCTTACGTGCCCAATCCTTACGGGTTATCCCGATAGTGGCTTCGAGTATGTGTTTGATTTCGCGATTGGATACTTCGACTTGACCACTAGTCTGAGGATGGTAAGGCGTGCCTATCTTATGGAGGATTCCATTTTTACTCATTAAAGTTTCAAAGGCTTTATTAATAAAGTGTGTTCCTCCATCAGAAATCACCACCCTAGGTATGCCAAATCTACTAAAAATGTTGTTCTTGAGGAACTTGATGACTTGGCTACCATCATTGGTCGGTAATGCGACAGCCTCGACCCACTTGGACACATAATCGACAGCCACCAAGATATAGTAGTTTCCACCAGATGGTGGAAACGGTCCCATGAAGTCAATGCCCCATACATCGAAAATCTCAAGTGTGAGAATTCCCTTTTGAGGCATCTCATCCCTCTTGGAGAGGTTTCCTAATCTCTGGGACTTATCGCAGCCTTTCACAAATGTCCTGCAATCCTCATAGATGTGAGGCCAATAAAATCCACATTCGAGGACCTTGTGGGCCGTTCGAGCGGGACCATGGTGACCTCCATATTCTGATTCATGGCATTTTTTGACAATTTGATAGGCTTCATGCTCGGTCACACATCGCCTGATTATTGAATCGGCGCAGTGTTTGAAGAGATAAGGTTCTTCCCAGAAGTAACTTAACACATCTCGTCTGAACTTATTCTTCTGATGATAGTTCGAAAACTGTGGGGTTATTCCACATGCCAAGAAGTTAGCGATGTCGGAAAACCATGGACAGGCTTGATTATGCAGATGCAATGCGAGCAACTGTTCGTCCGGAAACTCTTCATTAACGGCTTTTTCCTTTTTATCATTATCTAATCGAGATAAGTGGTCAGCAACACCATTATCTCGACCTCGCCTATCTTTTATTATGATGTCGAATTCTTGCAACAGAAGTACCCACCTGATTAATCGAGGTTTTGCATCTTGTTTGCTAAACAAGTATCTCAATGCTGTATGATCGGTGTATACTATAGTCTTCGTACCTATAAGGTACTGTCTGAATTTATCAAACGCGAAGATTACAGCATACATCTCTTTCTCCGTTGTGGTGTAGTTAATTTGGGCATCATTCAGGGCATGACTTGCGTAATGAATTACGCAGTGTCTCCCATCCTTATGTTGTCCAAGAACTGCGCCTACGGCGAGACCACTAACATCGCACATTACCTCGAAAGGTATTGACCAATCGGGTGGTTGCACTATCGGTGCAGAAACCAACATCTTCTTGAGCGTGTCAAAGGCTTGGACACATGCTTCATTTATTAAGAAAGGATTTTCTTTACAAAGCAGATTAGTGAGCGGCTTGGCAATTTTAGAGAAATCCTTAATGAATCTCCGGTAAAAACCGGCATGCCCTAAGAAGCTCCTAACTGATTTGATAGAATTAGGGAGGGGGAGATTGGAAATGATGGAAACTTTGGCTGGATCAACTTCAATGCCTGCACGAGAAATGCGGTGACCTAACACTATGCCCTCAGTGACCATAAAATGGCACTTCTCCCAATTTAAAACCAAGTTAGTGTCCTCACACCTCTTTAAAATCTTAGAAAGATTAGTCAAACATTCATCAAACGTATCTCCATATACAGAGAAGTCATCCATGAAGACCTCAATGCATTTTTCGATAAATTCAGAGAATATAGACATCATGCATCTTTGAAAAGTAGCTGGTGCATTGCACAATCCAAAAGGCATGCGCCTATAGGCAAAAGTGCCATAGGGGCATGTAAAAGTAGTTTTTCGTGATCCTCGCTAGCGATCACTATTTGATTGTATCCAGAATAACCATCTAAAAAACAATAAAACGCCCTTCCCGCCAATCGTTCCAACATTTGATCGATGAAAGGTAAAGGGAAATGGTCCTTGCGAGTTGCCTCGTTCAACTTCCGGTAGTCTATGCAGACTCTCCATCCGGTGACTGGGCGCGTGGCAATTTCCTCCCCTTGTTCATTCTTGGTAATGCACATCCCACCCCGCTTTGGAACAACCTGCACAGGACTGACCCATTTGCTATCAGAAATCGGGTATATAATACCGGCGTCTAACAGCTTGATCACTTCCTTTCTTACCACTTCTTGCATGGGTGGGTTCAATCTTCGTTGGGGCTGGCGAGAGGCCTTGAAATTCTCCTCCATTAAAATCCTGTGCATACAAACAGAAGGGCTTATTCCTTTGATATCAGAAATGGTCCAACCGATTGCACGCACATAATTTTTAAGCACTCCCACCAAAGCGTCTTCCTGAGCTTGTGTCAACTTGGCTGACACAATTACCGGTAATTTTTTATGTTCTGCGAGAAACGCATACTTAAGATGTTCCGGTAAGATTTTAAGTTCAAGCTCTGGTGGGCATTCCATTGAAGGGAGTAATTTGCGAGAATTAGATGGGAGAAGATCAGTTTTACCTTCCGGATCCTGCATCAGTACAGGATCCGCCTCCTCTTGGTCAGCGTCGTCATGGAAGTCTGTGCCGTCAAACTCCTCCAAATTCCCTGTTTCGGGATCGGCAAAGTGAACGGCTTTGCATCCTTTGTGCTCCACGCCAGCAGGCTTCAGTACCTGCTTTGAAATTTCATCCAGCATCATTTCATGATCAAATTCAGAGTCAAGCTCTCTCTCCTCACTCCTAACTATTACAGATTTTGATGAACAGAACCCGTCATCTGGGTATTTCTGTAACTGTGCCATGTCAAATGTAACTTCTTCCTCATCGACTCGCAGTGTTACTCGTCCAGCTTTTGCATCTATCAGTGCTCCGCCCGTTGCAAGGAATGGTCTCCCCAATATCAATGGCATGTCCAGATCCTCTTCTATGTCTAGTATCACAAAATCAACTGGGAATAAGATATTCCCAGTCTTCACTATGATGTCCTTGAGGATGCCGACAGGCTTCGTGATGGATCTGTCTGCCAATTGGAGTCTCATCTTGATTGGCTCGATGTGTCCCAGCTTGAGGCGTTGCACCATTGCCAAAGGCATGACATTGATGCTAGAGCCAAGATCACAGAGGCCCTTTCCTGCTTTGATTTTCCCAATTTGAATCGGCAACGTGCAGCAGCCTGGATCTTCTTGCTTTTCCGGAAGCTTGCGCTGGATGATAGCACTGCATGTATTGTTAAGAACTACCAGTTCTTCCTGCTCAATTCTCCTTTTTCCTGAAACTAATTCTTTCAGAAATTTAGCGTATGCTGGCATCTCAGCTATCATTTCGATGAGAGGGATAGTTATTTCTACTTTTTGCAGTCTTTTCAGAAATTTTTCAAATTTAAGGTCCTGTTCTTGATTTTTAAGTCTGGCCGGGTATGGCACCCTTGGCATGAACTTTTTATTATCAAATTTTTTTTGTGGTAAAGGGAAGGAAGTTGTACCTCCACCTGTACCCTTATCTGTTTCAGCCGTTTCAGGTGCAGCGTCAGTCTGCAGATTGGCTGTCTCTTTCTCGGCTTCCTTTTCGTTCTCCTCAATATCACTTCCCAGTTCATTTTCTTGTACCAGTTTCTCCTTGCCCTTGGGTCCTTCCAGAATTTTGCCAGATTTTAGTGTGATGGCCTTACACTGAGGATTTTTCTCAGCTGTGCTGGGTAGAGTTCCTTGGTCTCTTTTCTGTATTTCCTTGGCCATTTGTGTAACCTGCGTCTCCACATTCCGGATAGAGGACTGCAACTGAGTGTTGATTTCCTTTTGACTGGTGATGAAGTCAGTCATGAGGATCTCTAATCTGGAAGGGGGTTTCTGCTGGTTCTGGTTCCAATTCTGGTTCTGACCTTGGTTTTGACCAAACTGATTATGATTTGGGACAAACTGATTCTGTGGCTGCTGAAAGTTTTGGAAGTTTTGGTTTTGAGGTGGCCTAGCTAGAATCTGAGGCTGAAAGCCTGGGTTAAAGTGCTGGGGCCTTGGTTGGTTGAACTATTGAGGCTGGGTCAACAGGTGGGAATTCAAAGCATTGTTGTTGGAATATGAAAAGTCCGGGTGCCGGTTTTGGAATCCACCTGCATAGTTACAGCTTTCATTCGCCACTTGCTGACAGGACTCGGTGGGATGCGGGCCTTGGAAAGTCCCGCAAACAGCTTCAGCATTTTGAGCCTGTGTAGAGCTCCCAGCTTCCTGATTCAAGGCCAAGATGGCCACTTGGTCTTTCAGTTTGTCCAGTTCGGATTTCCCTGCTGTGCCTACAGCACATAAACCACGAGGGGGAGGGGGATCAACATCATCAGTTAAAACAGATCTATTTACGCTCATCGCTTCAATCTTGGCCCAAGCTTGATCCATGGGAATGTATAGCAGGTGTTGACCGCCGGCAGCATCAAGCATGTTCTTCCATGCTGGGGTCAAACCGCTATAAAACTTTCTCAATTTCTCCCAATCATGGAAACCATGCTGGGGGCATTTCCTGAGCAAGTTGAAAAACCGTTCCTTTGCATCATACAGGGACTCGTCTGGCTTCATCTTGAATTCCGCAATCTTAGAGCGGCATTCATCCACCTTGGATTCTGGGAAGTACTTTGTCAGGAAATTTCTGATCACGTCCTCCCATGTAGACTTCTGATTCACGGGCAGTGATTTGTACCATGTTCTTGCTCCGCTAGTCAGAGAAAAAGGAAACAGCCTCAATCAAATGGTGTTAGCAGATACATTCTGGTTTTTGATCGTATCACACAATTCTAGGAAAGTCTGCAAATGATCATGGGGATCTTCATGATTTGCTCCTGCGAACTGGTTGCTCTGAACAAGATTGATGAGGGCCGGCTTTAATTCGAAATTCCTGGCCAAGAATGGAGCTTGTCCAGGAATGTTCAAATACGGTTCCAGAATGGGCTGCATATAGTCAGCTGCGGCTGCGTGTTGATTGTTCCCTGGCCCTCCTTGGTATTGCTGTGGGTAAAAGTTCTGATTCGGATAGTAATTTCTGGGATCATTGAAATCGTTAGGGTTAGGATGATTCTGGTTTTGGTTAAACTGGGGGTTTGGAAATTGAGGATTCTGAAAATTTTGGTTATTTGGATTATTCTGGTTAAGTGGGTTGTTTTGGGGGTTTTGGTGGTTTGGGTTGGGTGGAGGCATCTCGAAGGGTTGCTGCTCGAGATTTGGGGGGTTCTCACCTCCCTGAATGACCTGAGGGGGGAGATCCTCCAAGTTCTCATCATCAACGTCTTCTGGGTCCTCTTGGATGTTTTGGAGTGGTGGGTTAAGTGGAATGTTTGGGGGATTGCCATGGTTATCCGCCATGTCTGAGATGTCACTGCTTGTGCTTGGAGAGAGTAGAGCTTGCCTTTCCCGTTCCTTTCTTTGTCTAGCTTCCGCCCTCAGACGACGAGCTGTTTTTTCGATCTCTGCGTTGAACGGGATCTCGGCTGGGGTCTCTTTTCTCTTTTGCATAGAACAGAGGTCTTAGCTATGACAGTACCTGCACATTCCCCAGGTTAGAATTGGTTTAGGGGTGAATATTTATATTTATATGTATAAGCTAACTAGAAGCAATGAGGAATGTATTTCTCTAATAAAACGGCGCTGCATCCTCCCCGGCAACGGCGCCATGAAACTTTTGACAATTTCCCACACGAGTATTTTCGAAAATAATGAAACCCCGGTCTTGATTTTATTTAATGAAACCAATTTATGATGGCGGAGTTAGGATTATGGATATATTTATAGGTTGTCACGTTTTTATTACTCGTGTTAAGAAACTGTGGCCCGAAAGCGCACGGTGTCAAAAATTGCAGTAATTTATAGTAAGACCGGATCGTTCACTGGAGGATGTGCGATAGAAGCAGGGCCCACGTCGTTTTACTAGATTTTCCATTCATATTGCTCCAATTGGTTTGAAGAGTGATTAACAACTACTGACTGAATTTAAACTAGACTATAAAAGCGTTTAAATTTATTCTACAAAGCAAATAAGTCTATTCTAGAAAGCGGGTAAAGTTATTCTAAAAATGCGATACACACTATCTATGAAAGCAGTGAAAATTTACATTATGCTAGCTGTGAAGCTGAATCACAATGTAGACAGAAGGGACAGGAAGAAAAGAATGAAAATTGGACAAGATTTAGATACAGCAGTATTAAACTTCCTCTTTTATGCACAGATCTTTGTTTGGGATAATCCTATCAGATAGCTAATTCTCATGCTCTCAGTACAGCGTTCCCTTTAACAGACAGGTACTTACAGCGTGAGTTTACATGTTCTTAAGACCGCAGATTCTAAGATACCACAGATTTGTAACTGCCCCGGCCAGGGTATGTTATTTCATCTGCGGTGGTTGAGCAACACCTGACAAATCACTTATTGAAGTGCCAAGTACTACTATCATTCTCCCATGTCACACCCAAAGATTCTAATCAAGCCCTAAACTATCCCTTAACTATCAATCCTAGTAAGAGTTACACAACTCTCAATACAACCGAGTGACCTCTAAGGAAAGCAGTTAAAAGAAAGCGGTAAAGAAAACAGTAGAGAAAGCGTTTAAAACCTATCACTCGGAGGTTTTGAAGGTCTGACCCTG
This sequence comes from Hygrophila difformis, assembly GCA_030278955.1. Classification (NCBI taxonomy): domain Eukaryota; kingdom Viridiplantae; phylum Streptophyta; class Magnoliopsida; order Lamiales; family Acanthaceae; genus Hygrophila; species Hygrophila difformis. The sequence goes on along the minus strand of JAOANR010000008.1, from coordinate 41,742,127 downwards.
GTAGTAAAAGAAAGCCCCCAGTCAGAATGACTGGGTGTGGATCAAGAATTCCCTATTCTCGGTGAACCGCTCGCAGTGTTCACTTCCCGTCGGGTGGTTATGAGATACAAACTAATGAAACGAATTAATAAATTAAGTCGTTCCGGATGCACTCACTCAAGACTCAAAAATAGACTTTGGCAGAAGAGGATAGCAGTTGAAAGAAAACTCAACCCTATCTTAGAAAATAACCAAGGCCTGGATGATGTTCTTCTAAGATTATTTACCACACTGTATTTGAGTCCAAGTGGACCCCATCTCGGTGTAATATTTAATCTTAGATTCCCAACAAACAGCAATTTTGGAAAATAATGAGTTTGAAAACCATTCCCTAAACAGGTACTAGACTCTCAGTTAAAACACAGATCCTTTCAGTCTAGATGAGACCTAATCGCTGACTCTGCTTCTAATTTCCCAAAATCAACCCTTGATAGAATATGAATTAGTCATAACCGAAGAATTTATCCCTTACTCAGATCCGGATTTTATAAAGGAATTTTTGTCGGAAATTTAATATGCAATATCTGTTTTAATTCTATGCTTCTATTGTCCAAGGGAAGGATCCCAAAATATTATAGACCACAATAGTACATAATATTATCATGCATAAGGATATATGGAAGTGTAAAATTAATTGACCCAAAATATAGATGCGGGTCTAGACAGAAGGTGAAACACAGATATGAAGTGGTCAAAAGACCAAAAGTAACGGCAGAATAATCGGGTGGACTGTAAACATCTACTGTCCAATTTCCCAATTATTCGGATGGAGCGAATTTAGACAGCTTAGGCCCTGTAATGGCAGTGTCAATGCCAGTTGGGCCTCCACTGTCTGTGAATTCGGATAAAAACCAACATGCTTCTTCTCTGCAGTACTTATCAGCTAATGTTGACAGACATTAGTAGAGTTTTATTACAGATTGGAATTTGGGTTTGGAAATTAAGATAAATAAAATAAAATTGTATCCGGATGGGAATCAGTTGAGCAGCTATTATAGTCCCGGATGGACAAACCGCCAAGGCTTCCATTGACTGCCATCCAGACCATGCAAAATAACATTTAGTAACTAATACCCAGAATACGAGCTAGTTATCCGTGAGGGAATACCCGCCAACATTAGTCTGATGTATTCTTTACTACTTGTTACACACAATACACAAAAGACAAAATAAAATGAAGTGAAGAGAAGCACTTGCATGAGAGACATTGGTTTCTCGTGCAAGGTTATGGAATCAATCCATAATTGATAACTTAAATAATCCCTCCTACCATAATTAATTACAGTCCGGATTATCTGTTTAAGACATCATGATTTTGTTTTATAGAAAATTGTTTTAATGACCATTGAACAAAGATACTCTAATCACAACAATTAGTGATTTAATTATTGCTAATTAGAATCATAAATCATTAATGACCAGAGGGTTCAATTAATTAATGATGAAAATGGAGAATGGGAAATCTGCATGAAGATGCTGATTACGACGCTAAACAGATGTTACAGCGCTATCCTAGGATAGCGCCGTGAGGGTAGCGTCGTTGATAATGGCCAAAATTGACCATTAGTTTCAATCTATTTCCGTGTCTAATACGGACATTTGATCGCATTCCGGTCTTATATAAATAAGAAAGCAGTTGAATTCGACAGATATATGCAAGTTTGTATAAATAATAAGCTGGTATTGAAAAACACAAAAATATTGTTATTTTTATTAAATTCATATTAAAAAACCCAAAAACATGATAAAATATTAAAAATCCCACACTTGATAATTTTGGTTCGGTGATATCTGTTCGGTGGAACACGGGTCCATTAAACGGAACACAAATCAAATGATCAAGTGGAACAAATTCCTTATTTATTTTATCTTATATTTTGATGTGTATATTATAATTTATTTTTATTGTTTCATTTCCATTTTTCTGCCTAAATTTAAAATTAATGAGTCCACTAATCACTAATTAATTTTAATTAATTGATTGCAGGTGATTTGGAAATTTGGCCCAAGAAAATTATTAAGTCCATTCAAGTTGATCCAATCCAAGATCAGTGGCCCATTACTTCTTCACTCTCGGCCCAAAAGCTGGAGGCCCAATCACCCCACATCAAGCCCATTACCCCATTAGCCCAATACCATCCCAAGCCCAAATCACTTGGCCTAATCCTAAAACCTAATCCTAACCCTAGTCCAAAGCTGCCACCGCCGCCGCCCTGCTCCGGCGCCGACTTCGCCGGAGCCGCCGCCACTCCTCCTCAACTCCATCTCTGCCTCCCGCAACCACCACCACTCCGGCCATCTCCTCAATTCCAACCACCATCAACCTCCTCCCTCCGAGCGCTCAAAACCAAGCCACGGCCGTCGCCATCCTCCCATCTCCGCCATCCAACCACCTCTCTTCCTCCGAACTCCGGCGAGAACTCCAGCCCCCTGCCGCGGCACCACCTCCAACTCTCCATCCATCGCCTTCCCATTTCCGCACCCTGCTCATCCCTCCGACCACCATCTCTGTCTCACCTCTGTCCAGCCGCCCACCACCGCGACACCTCCACTTCATCCAATCAACCCCAATCCTCCATCCATTTCCAAACCCCAGCCGAGCATCACCATCTCCCGCCGCTGCTCCCTCCATCTCCGCCAACAACCACCACCGGTAGCCGCTGCCTCGGTCCACCATCTCCCCTTCAACCTCAAACAAGCCACTGAAGTTTCTCTCAAATTTCGATTTGAAATTATGAGACATACATTGAGAGAAGAGAACAGGAAGCAAGAAAAATGAAAGAGAAATTGGAAATTGGAAACAAGAAAGAAGAAAATGGGAAAAGAAGGAGCTGCTGTAGAGAAAAAATGGAGAAGAGGAAGAGAACGAAATTTGGAAGAGAAAAGAAAGAGAAAGAAATGAGAAAGAAAAAAAGAAGAGAGAGGGAGAAAAATTAAACCTTTTGTCGCGATAGACCTTGGTCGCGATAGAGTGCTCCGCGACCAAAAATATGCTCCGCGACTGTGAGAGGAATATCAAGACACAAATTTGTCGCGGAACAATGTTCCGCGACAAAGGGAGCGCGACCGCGACAGACACGGAGAAAGAGAGAAAAGCAGGCAGGTCACGTGACCACCCATATTCAAATTTCCACATGTCAAAATACGCACAAGGTCCCTGGACTTGAAGACCCGCAGGCATAAACATTCTTGTTTTTTTCCCTGGACCTCGAGCTCCCGCCCCCTCCTGCGCGCCATCTTGGAGCTAAAAAGTGTTTTGTCCCTAGCCAATTTGTTTCGTGACAAAGCAGTTGTTTAGCGACCAGGTGGGCCTTGAATGGGCCTAGGGCTTATATTCTACTCATCTATAAATATATCCTCCCACCTCCTTGAACAGTAACCTAGCTACATTTTAGTTTATTTTTCACTGTTCTTGGAGGCACCACTGTGCTCTCCAAAAATATGTTAGAGTAGGTAGCTTAGTTTATTTTTATGCAATGTAGATGTAGATTTTAGCTTAGTTTTAATTTATGCTTTGTAATAAATTAGTGTAGCTAGTGTTCACTTTTATTTTTCCAGTTTTATATTTTGTATTTTTAAGTTGGAAACACTTAATCAATGGGTGTGTTTAACCCATTTTTGGTTTTTGTTGTTATATGAGAAAATGTTCCACAAAAATCTATTATGGATCACTTCCATAATATTACTTGCTTTATTTTTGTATTTTGGGTCACTTGACCAATTTTTCATGTTTTAGCTAGATTTTTATTTTTTTATATATATTGTATATTTTTGTGTTGCATCATTCCCGTCTTAATCCCACGGATTAAGACGCAAACCCCGAGATTCCAATATAAGGGGTTATGCTGCCAAAATTTTATAAAATTTTAAAACCCTTTGTCGCCATACACTTTGTCGCGGACCCACGGTCCGCGACACAACCCTGTTTAGCGACAGAGGACCAAATTCTTGCATTTTGTCTGCATGGCTTTTGTCGCGAAATACTTTTGTCGCGGAACCATGCTCCGCGACAAAAATCTTATTCCGAGACAGAAAATTATGCCTTGCCATTATTTTGAAACCCTTGGTCGCGGAACCATGTTCCGCGACAAAATCCTTGAGTAGAGACCAAGGATCCAAATACTTGTAATTTTATTCTGGGAGGACTCTGTCGCGGAACCTTTGTCGCAGAACCACAGTCCGCGACAAAATCCTTGTTCCGCGACCAGGAATTATGTCCTTACCAATTTTCAAACCCCTTTGTCGCTATACCCCCTTGTCGCGGAACCATGGTCCGCGACAAAATTTTTGCTTAGCGACAAGACAAACCCTAATTTTCAAAATTCCATTCCTCTTATTTCCCACCCCTTTGTCGCGAAACCCTTGTCGCGGACCCATGGTCCGCGACACAAATTCTGCTTCGCGACAAGCAGGCACCTTTTTGCCAAATTTTTATTCTCCATTTCTCCCCATTAATTAATTGAACCTTTATATTAATATTTTGAGGTTGAAATCCAATGATCTCAATCCATGATTAATTTAATATAAAGAATTTTGTTCAATTCCACTAAAAGACTTTTCTACAAGTAATTAAACTCTAATGATCTAAGTATATAATCCGGACTGTAATTAATTAATTATGGAATGAGTGATTATTTAGACATGAAGAGTAATTATGGAATCGTTTCCATACCTTGCATGAGAAACCAATGTCTCTCATGCAAGATGACCCAAAAATATTTTTCTTTTATTTATTTTGTCTTTTCCGTGATGTGTGAAACAGCTAATGTAACACCCCGGTTTCGGTAACCCGGCCGGGATGCCACCGCCACACCTCCCTAGCAAGACACGGTTTCTCCGAGCTCACTAAAGAGATGCAAGGCTATGGTTTTTCAGAATTTAAAACATTCAAACAGCCCATTCATAAATAATTTAAAAATAATACATCAAAGTTGCAGCGGAAATATAAATTGTGCAGCGGAAATAAAGTATAAGGGCCGACATGGCCAAAACACGGGTTAAACAGTCCCGTTCATGCAAGTCGTAATTAAATGCAGGGATTTAAAATAGAGATTTCCCCATATGTTCCCATGTATGCATATGACGATGCATAATCTTCATACTCTGTAAGAAAAAGGGGATAAACGGTTCGGGTCAGCAAAAACGCGCTGAGTAAGTTAACACATAGCATGGTTTAGGGGTTTCAAAGCCTTTAATTAAAATTTTATAAAAACATTTCTTGTAGGTAATACACAATTTAAGTTACTCATCCACTAATAAATAAATGGCATAATTTAAAACAAGAATTTCCACGTGATCATGATTCAACTTACATAGTAAAATGATTTGCAAGGCATAATTAAATAAATACTTAAAAACAATAAATCTTTTATTTTCCCGTTACGTAACCATTTCTCAATATTTTGTATAGCCGGTGATCCGGCAGCCACAGCCGTATTGCATTTCAAGTACTTCATTGGCCGTCTTGGCACAGTTTCTCATGTCTCATGTTTCAAGTATATATTTCAATTGCCATTCGGCAAGCTTTATTTATCAATTGCCTTTCGGCAAGTATTATATCTCAATTGCCTTTCGGCAAGCATTATATTTCAATTGCCTTTCGGCAAGCAGGATATTTCAATTGCCTTTCGGCAAGCAAGATATTTCAATTGCCTTTCGGCAAGCAAGATATTTCAATTGCCTTTCGGCAAGCAGGATATTTCAATTGCCTTTCGGCAAGCAGGATATTTCAATTGTATTTTATTTCAAAGGGATTCCCAATCATTTAAACAACGCTCACTCTCGGCCGTCTTGGCACGAAGCGAAAAGCTAGAGGGGCACTCCATCGAGCACTCACCCCCTACATAGCCAAGCATCTCATATGTTTTAATTTAGTGTAACGGGATTTTTCAAAACTATAGATATATCGTATTTCAACGTCTCGACCGTTTGTTTCGATATTTCAAAATCTCTTTGATTTAAAAGTCATTTGGCGTCACAGTTTACGCCTTTTTAATTTAAAAATTCATTTCAGAAGCAATTGACTTGAAATTTCTACAGTAGATCAAAAACACGCTAACGAACAACTTTTGTGTTTTGAGTTTTCCGATATTATGTGAGGAAACGGGTGAAATTTTACAATCTTTGCCGAGTATGAAATCTGCCAACTTTTCTAAAACAGCGCACTGATTTTCAAAAGAATTTTTGACATAGCAAACGAGCTCCAAAATTTATGAAATTTTACAGGCACTTAAAAGACACCAAAATAAACAAGTTTTATTAGAGGCAAATTATTCAAATTCATCACGGATTAAGTCAGATTAATCTACTAAATTCGGTCTTAAAATCTGTCTCAGTTTTCGAAAGGTTCATGCACCACAGAATATGTTCGACGCGGTTTGGGGTAGCAAATCTTAATGAAAATGCATGAAATTTTACAGAGGTATTCAAGACTCATAGATCTACAACTTTCATGTTTAGCACAAGTCCTAATTCGGCCTAGATCCAAGGTCAAAATGGCTAACAAGTTCGAGATTCAAACCTGCCGAAGTTCTAAGTTCGAAAAATGGGCAGCAGTGTTCAGATTCGGTTTTTGGGTATCAAATCATAACGAAAAATTACGAAACTTTTACACAAGGTAGATCTACGTCTTAGGAATACTTTTTATGTTTTGAGTTTTCTCGTTTGAAGACTTTTAAGGATTCGAAAAATTCATCCAAAAATGCTGCGCGCGTATGAAACCTCTTTTGACAGATTTTATTAATTTTCTTGAATCTCTATGTTTGGTTGCATTTTAAGTCACCCAAAACCATAGTAAGGTTAACTTACAGAGGTTGTGTTCTTGAGTCGTCCAAACACCTACGAACGGATCTACGAAACGCAAAGTTCCCGACTTTGGCCACGAACGTATTTGCAATCAACGATTCAAGAGTTAGATTGGGGATTTGAGAGGAAAAACGAGATTGAGAACCTAAGATACTACTTACCAAAGATCTAAGCACTGTGATCCTTGATCTACACACTTCCTCGGTCGGATTTGGTTGCCGGAAGGTCACCGGAAGTTTGCCGGAAGTTCGCCGGAAAGGTGTTTTGGCTTTGGGAGAGTTTGGGATGAGGAAGGGATTTGAAAGGATGATAATGGGGTGTTGGGGGTGTATTTTTGCCATTAAAGGGACAAAAATCCGACAAGTGATCGGCTGCTACAGTACCCGCACGTGCTACAGTAGTGCTACAGTAATGCTACAGTAGTGCTACAGTAGCCACGTGCTACAGTAACAATTTTTTTTTTTTTAAATATTAAGATTCCTTATCTACAAAAATAAAAATCATAATGTGGGAATTATCCGTGATTGTTGGGACAATTCGATAAACTCGTTTCGAGTTGCTATCTTCCGATAAATAATAAATTCCGCTCTCTCGGAATTATTTCGGTTTAAATCCAATTCTTCATTTTTGGATTTAAATTTTCGATGGCGATTTCTCGGGTATTACAATCTACCCTCCTTAAGAATCAACTTCGTCCCCAAAGTTGCGCGACTTATTGATCGATTGATTGATTGCGATTGTGTCATTGTGTTTTGTTGTTTGATATTATTTGGGATACATAATATTCGGGTTGTTACAGCTAATAAGGAATATATCAGATTAATGTTGGCGGGTATTCCCACACGGATAACTAGCTCGTGGTCTGTATATTAATTATTAAACGTTATTCTGCATGGTCCGAATAGTGGTCGGTGGAAGCCTTGGCGGTTCGTCCATCCGGGATTATAATAGCTGCTCAGCTGACTCCTATCCGGATACAGTTTTCTTTTCTTTATTTTAATTTCGAACCCGAATCTGGAGCTGTAGTAATGTTAGATGATATATGCCAATGTCATCTAATAATTATTGCAGTAATAGAACATGTGGGTTTTTATCCAAATTCACAGATAGTGGAGTCTGAGATGACGGCGGCAACTGTCATTTGAGGCATTCCACTGTCTAAAAATCATTCCATCCAAATGAGAGGGAAATTGGACAGCAGATGTTTGCAGTCCACCCAATCGTTTTGCCATCTTTTTAGCCAAATAAATTCTTCTCATCTCCGGCTATTTCATCTCTGTGTATCAACTTCTGTCTAAACCCACCTTATATTTTGGGTTATTTAATTTTACACTTCTTTATAAAATTATGCATGATATTATTATGTAGATATTGTGGTCAATATTATTTTGGGATCCTTCCCTTGGACATAGAAGTCTTGATTTAAATCAGATGTTTCATAATAAATTTCCAACAAAAATTCCTTTATAAAATCCGGATCTGAGTAATGGATAAATTCGACAGTTATGACTAATTCATATCCGACTGGGGGTTGATTTTGGGAAATTAGAAGCAGAGTCAGCGATTAGGTCTCACCTAGACTGAAAGGATCTGTGTTTTAATTGAGAATCTAGTACCTGATAGGGAATGATTTTCAAATCTATTATTTTCCAAAATTGCTGTGTATTGGGAATTTAGTCTTAATTAACACACCGAGATGGGATCCACTTGGATTCAAATACAGTGTGTTAGATAATTCTAGAGGAACAATACATAGGCCTTGGTTATTTTCTAAGATAGGGTTGAGTATTCTTTCAACTGCTATCCTCTTCTGCCAGAGCCTACTTTTGAGTCCTGAGTGAGTGCATCCGGAACGAACTAATTTATTAGTTCGTTTCATTAGTTTGTATCTCATAACCACCCGACGGGAAGTGAACACTGCGAGCGGTTCACCGAGAATAGGGAATTCTTGATCCACATCCGGTCATTCTGACTGGGGGCTTTCTTTTACTACCAGGGTCAAACTTTCAAAAACTTCCGAGTGATAGGATTTTAAATGCTTTCTTTACCGCTTTCTTTTACCGCTTTCTTTTAACTGCTTTCTCTAGAGGTCACTCGGTTGTATTGAGAGTTGCGTAACTGCTACTAGGACTGAGAGTTAAGGGATAGTTCAGGGCTTGATTAGAATCTTTGGGTGTGACATGGGGGAAGGATAACAGTACTTGGCATTTCAATAAATGATTTGTCGGGTGTTGCTTGTCCACCACATATAAATGACATACCTCTGCGCGGGGGCAGTTGTATATCTGTGGTATCTTAGATTTTGTTATCTTAAGAGCATGTAAACTCTTACTGTAAGTACCTGTCTGTTAAAGGGAACACGGTGTAGAGAGCATGATAGTTAGCTAACTGATGGATTATCCCAAACAAAGATCTGCGTAACAAAATGGAAGTTTAATTGTGTTTCATCTGAATCTTGTCCAACCTTTATTATTTTCTTCCTGTCCCTTCTGTCTCATTTAAATCTGTTTTCTTAGATAATCTTTACCGCTTTCCTAGAATAATATTATTGCTTTCTTAGATTAAATTTAATTCGCTTTCTAGAATAATTTTATCTGCTTTATTTTAATTGCTTTCATAGCTTAGTTTAAATTATGTCAAGTAGTTGGTAATTCAAACACAAACTTAAATCGAGTAACCGAGTGGAAAATCTTAGTAAACGGCGTGGGCCCTGCTTCCATCGCACATCCTCCAGTGAACGATCCGGTACTTACTATAAATACTGCAATTTTTGACTCCGTGCGCTTTCGGGGGCACAGTTTCTTAACACGAGTAAATAAAAAATGTGATTTTTCAGAAAATACTCATGTAGTGGGAATCTGCCGAAAGTTTCATGGTAGGTAATCTCATGACATGAAATCATGAGAAGTATCATGGCACATATGCCGGGGACCCTCAGTGTGACAGGCTGAAGGTCAATCTATCCCGGTTGTACCATGAGACTTGTCAAAAGTTTCATGACATGAGAGGACTGCAGCGCCATTTGAAATTAAAGCACCCCACCTGAGTAATAAAGAGTGATACTCTTAATATATCCCTAAACCCATTCCATAAATCATAACTCCTTCATTTAATAAATTCGAACTTGATTTATTTTATAAAAAATACTCGTGTTAATGAAATTTGTCAAAAGTTTCATGGCGCCGTTGCCGGGGAGGATGCAGCGTCGTTTATTAAGAGAGTTACACTCCTGATTACTCATAGTCAGTTTAGTGTTAGTTTAGTGTATTTATTTCAGAACAGAGAAGTACCCTCAAATCAATTAAACATTTAGAGTACTAAGACTCTAAATGTGAGGATGTTGATTTGAAGGGAAAACCTAACCAATTGGGTATTTTTGCTTGCAGGAATCATGGAGCCGCAAAAATTGGTATAAGGAGTTAAATGTGGAAGTGTAGCATTGGGGCTACACTAATTTGATTTTTCGTTTAATTACACTTTTCCAATTGTAAGATCTAGGTTAATTAAACGAAAAATCAAAGAAAAATGGAGAAGTGTAGCAGTGGAGCTACACTAATTCGCAATTGTAAATTGCAAAACACGTGAGACTCACGTGTTTGTCATCTCCACCACATCCGGACTGCCATTTGCTCACCACCATTGGACAAGCCACAGCCACTATCTCACTTTCCGTCGCCCCTGTACCGACTGAGCATCTAAAGAGGTTCCCGGTTGGATTAGTTCTGTAATTGACCGAAGATTATATCCGGATATCCGAAATTTAAAGAAATATAAAATCCGGAATAATTTTCACAAGCACAGAATTAATCCAACCTAAATTTCTGCAAGTCAAAATTATATGTATACATATATTTATATTTATATCTCTTGTGAATATTATTAAATAATTCGGGTATTAATCAATTAACTCACATTTAGAGTACTAAAACTCTAAATGTGAGGATGTTGATATTCTTGAGAAAACCTGATAACTTCTTCTATGTTTGCTTTGCAGGAATTTGTGGAACTACCAAAAAGAAAATTAAAGCTCCAAAACAGGTTCCCGGTTGGATCGATTCTGTGATTAATTGAAAGTATTCTTGGAATTTAAAGTAATTTAAGATCCAGAATAACTTTTATAAGAACAGAATTAATCCGACCTAATTTACGCAAGTAAATATGGTAGATTGAATTTTATAAAATCCAAAAATGTGATCGAGCAATTTTGATGAAAATCAGAATTTTTCCAAGTATTGGGCATCGAACAATCGCCTTGTTTGATGAACCAAACGATCACACATAGCCAAAATCGTCGAACACTTAATGGTTTGACGAAAAAGGCTATCGGAATTATGTTCCTAGCTTTTATGTAAATATTTTCTCCCTCCCTCCCTCCACTTTTATTTTATTAAGTAGGAATTGATTTACTCACATTTCGAGCAAGGCTCAAAATGTGAGGATGTTGACTCTAAAAAAAAAAAGTATGTTATCTCTATTTTGTTTATTTTTATTTTTATTTTTATATATTTTTACCCAGTATAAAGCATGTATAAATCTGTCTAATGAATTCACATATTTGATTTTAGTTTATGATTGAATTTTCAAACTTTTAAATTGGGATAATATAATTGAAGACATGCATGATATGAATTTTTGAGGTTTTGAGCTATAAAAATTTAATGATATCATCATCTTGTTTGGTAATGAATTTTCATGTTGAGAATTTAATTGAATTTATTGTATGAATTTTTCAAAGATTAAATTTAAGAATATTGTATGACATGAATGAACCATTCCATGTGAGATTTGAGCCATGAGTCACAATCACTCATTCTTTTCTTTGATGTGTGAAAATCATTTTGATTAAAGGACACTAGAACTTGCGATTGGGACCGATTCAAGACCATGCCATATTCCAAAAATCGAGCATATGATCGAGGCACTTAGAAAAACCCCAAATTTTGGCCTTCGTTTGAAATCCAAACCCAAAAATATTTTCCCTTTAGGATTAACCAATTTGAGCCTTAAGCCTAATTTTTCTTTGAAGCCCTCTACATTATTCCTATCCTTATAAAAAGACCAAGAAAATCAAACCCAAGTGTGCAAGAATGAATTCTATCAAAGGCAATTAAATTTATGATCATCAGAAAAACCATAAATCGGTATTCAATAAACCGATTCAAAAAAAAAAAAAAGTTGAGATTCATTCAACATAAATAAATTGCAAATGACAAAGCAAATTAGACATGGTCTAATGTCATGCAATATGAAAAGAAAAGAAAGAAAGAGAAAAATAAATAATGATGATCATAAATTTTTAAATAAAAATATGCCAAGTTATGATAGAATAAATTCGTGCCACTTCTTAACCCAATAAATTCTCTTTCCTACCAAATGTTATAACCGTATGCCGCATTATAACCCTTAAATAAGACCTCGGGATCTCGATTTGAAGAAATGAGCCGGTGGCGAGTTGGTCCAATTGCAAGCTTATGGGATAATTTAATTAAATTTGATTATGACTGTCCAATGATGAAAACCCAATTTTGAGAGTGAGTGAAATTTCCGCTTCTACCATATGTGAGGCTCCGTTTCTAATTTATGTTCATGTCATGCTTTAATTCTAGAATTAAATCAATGAATTTTTCTAATCATGATATTCATGAAAAATTATCAATAATGACGGATTCGTAGGCCTGATTTAGTGAGAAGTATCATTTTATTAAACACTGCAATCAAGAGAATTTAATACTTGTAGTTTTTGATTGTCTTATCCCAATATAAAAAGAATGAAATTTTTGAAGCCACGCAAATAGATTGAATATGCAGCGTCTATGCTCTTAGGAGCACTGACTCTGACTGCTCGGGGACGATCAGTATTAAATGTGAGGATGTTGATAATGGCCAAAATTGACCATTATTTTCAATCTATTTCCGTGTCTAATACGGACATTTGATCGCATTCCGGTCTTATTTAAATAAGAAAGCAGTTGAATTCGACAGATATATGCAAGTTTGTATAAATAATAAGCTGGTATTGAAAAACACAAAAATATTGTTATTTTTATTAAATTCATATTAAAAAACCCAAAAACATGATAAAATATTAAAAATCCCACACTTGATAATTTTGGTTCGGTGATATCTGTTCGGTGGAACACGGGTCCATTAAACGGAACACAAATCAAATGATCAAGTGGAACAAATTCCTTATTTATTTTATCTTATATTTTGATGTGTATATTATAATTTAGGGGTTTTTATTAAAAAAGGCCAGCACCCCAAAGTTATCCTAAAGTAAGGCCAGCATACCAAATACATTCCGTATTAGTACCTATATACGAAATACATACTGAATCAGCCCCCCCCCCCCCCATTATTTTTAATTCAATATTCAAATTGGAGGGTGAAATGACAAGAAGACCCTTACCTTTTTGACCTTTTTCTGACTTTGATGTTGAGAGGTGGAGTGAGAGGGTGACTTCAAAACCTAAAAAAAACGCCTTCTTCTTCCTCACCCTTTCATTCGACAAAATCGAAACCCATTAATGAGAAGCATCTCCACTTTCGTTTGGAAGCAGCAACAGGCGCGATGGAGGAAACGGTAGGGGCGACCAACATTTTCGTTATTTTTGGGCGGAAAATGGCAGGAATCGAAGCGGGAGCATTGCTCTTTAATCTGTGATTTTTTTTTTTTTTTTGGGAAGCTTGTCGGGTAAGCTTCCACAGTGGAGTCAAGAGGCGGGAGCATTGCTCTTGAATCTGTGATTTGCGTTCTTGGTGGGGGAAAGGAGAACTTTGTAAGAGGGTTTAGGCTTGGAAGAACCTTACGGTTCAGAGGGGCTGTTATTTAGGGGTTTCCAGGGTTTTGAGAGGCTGTTAGTAGGGTTTTCTACAGGGTTTTCAGAAGGGAGTTGGGGTGAGGAAGATGGAAAGCATGCCGGAGCAAGGGGTTGGGCAAGATGTCATGTTTTTCTGCCATTACAAGGGACAAGTCCATCTCGTGCGGATAAGGGATGGCGATGTCCTTTCGGATGTGTACGGAAAGGTGTCGGAGAAATGGGGCAGGGTATGTTCAGCCTCACACACGCTACATTACGATGAAACCGACGGGGGCTACACAATGGAGATAATGAACGATGACGATGTGAGACGGATGTCGAACTTGAACCGGGCAAAGGGACTGGCGTTTGGGAAGATGACAGTGATGGACCGGGAAGTAGGAAGCACGATAATGTAAGGGATTTATGAAATTGCATTGAGCTGCTTGCTTTTTAAATATTTAGGTAAATGAGAGCGTAGGAATGGTTTTATTTTGTAGATGATGCCCAATTATGATCATAGCTATTCATTCAGTAGTATCTGGCAATCTGCGTAAGAAGCACCATGAAGCTTGAAATATGAAATTGGTTATTTGCATTGGTTTGTTCGTACAAAACACTGGTATTAAAATACACAGATGAAAATCATAAAACGTGCATGTAACTGGTATTACGGATGGATCTAAATAGTATCTTAAGTTGAAGTAACTTGTACTGCAGGGAACAGACGGTGGCACAAGATGACCTCCTGAACGACGAAGATACCGATGACGAGGAGGATCAGAGGGTTATATGGGCGCATGCGATAAAGGGTGTAGGACAAAGGTTTAGGAATCATGATCATTTCCGGAAGGTGCTGGCAAATCATTGTATAGCCCTTCGGCGTGGATATGAATTCGTTCACAACAACAAAGGAAGAGTACACGTGAAATGCAGAATGGAAGGTTGTGGGTGGCGCATATATGCATCATTACATAAGTCGGACAACTCATTTGCGATCCGCACGTGCACGCTGACTCATGGCTGCGGCGTTAATAATCTGCAATCGAGGACTCACGAAAATGCGAATGCGACATGGGTAGCCTCATTCATAAAAGATAGAGTGCGTCGTGATCCGAGCTACAATGCCAACAGGGCTATCGCGGATATTCAGTCGGCATTCAAAGTGGACATCAGCTATCGCACGGCGTGGAACGCACGGGAGATTGCGTTGAAGGAGTTAGAGGGAGACGATAAAGATTCCTTTGACAAGCTCCGGCTATTTTGCAACCGGTTGACAGCTTCGAACCCTGGTAGCGTGGCTGATTTGGAGGTGTTCCACGATTCCGGGAAGTTCAGAAGGGTTTTCATTTCAATAGCTGCTTGCGTTGAAGGTTTCAAGAGGGGCTGTCGTCCACTTATTGAGCTTGATGGGACCCATATAAAAAATAAGTGGAAAGGCACAATACTTGCCGCTGTTGGTAAAGATGCAAATGCGGGGTTCATAACGCTTGCATTCGCTGGTACGTAAATTTCATGAGATTGTTGTATTTGAACAGTGTGGCTGTCGTTCGGGGAATGTGTAGATTCCTGACCATGTTTTTTTTTTTATAATAGTTGTTGACGGAGAGACGGACGAGAACTGGGAGTGGTTTTGTCTGCGGCTAAGGTCTGTACTAGGCGATGCAAATGGAGAGAATTGGGCCGAATTCACTTTTTACACTGACCGGCACTCGGGTCTAATGAAAGCTATTCCGACCATTTGCCTTCGTCACCTTGTTGATAACTTTAAAAAGGATGTGAGTTTTTGCTACTTCTATAACTGAACTGTTATATAATCTGGTACAATCTTTTTCAATGACTGGTATATCTGAACTATTATGACAGGTGCTTCGTAAGTACCCATACAAGAATAAGGACCACTGGACCGGGGTGCTGAAGGCTGCGGCGTACGCTCCGACGTACGAGGAAATGTGCAAGCACCTCAATACCATTCTTGAAGCAATGCCCTTAGCTAGTACGTTCCTTGAGAATTCAGAACCCGAAAATTGGGCAAATGCGCTGTTCACGGGTAAGAAATGGGGCGTCATGAACACAAACCTCGTGGAGAGTTGGAATAGTTGGATTGTGAAGGCGAGGGGCTACGGTCCTTATTCAATGCTAGACACAATTAGAAAACAGGTTATGAAGATGATGAACAATAAAAGAGAGAAGGGTGCTAAAATGGAAGGAAAATTAGCTACGATGCCGGAAAAGATACTGTACGGAAATCAGCTGGCATCCGGCGACCTGGAGCTTCAACGCGCAGCGGGCTCCTTGTTTGAAGTCCGGGAGAGGGCCACCCTACATGCCGTTGATGTGGAGAAGTGGACATGCACGTGTGGCTACTGGCAATTATTCAGGCTGCCATGTAAGCACGGGTGTGCTGCGATCGATAAACTGCAATGCAATATCTATGACTACTGTGACGCTTACTACACCACTGAGTATTACAGGGCAACATACGAAGGAGTGATATATCCTTTGATGATGGGTGGTTCTGACGTCGCAAGTGACGATGATGATGATTTTATACTCCCACCTGACGTCCGGGTGCAGCCCGGTCGACCAAAGAAACGACGAATCCCATCGCAGGTTCAATCGGGCAAGAACACCTGTCACCTTTGCGGAAAAGCAGGTCATAACAGGCGCACCTGCAAGGAAGCACACATATATGCCGAGTGATTCAGCTGCAGTCGTTACGTTAAGCCAAGACCGGTGTTCATTTGCAGCTTTTTGGCGTTTTGTTGTTTGGTGCATATTTTTGTCAACTTGGTGTATTGGACTGTGGTTTGCATGGTTTCAGTATTTGAATCTATCATGTATGATGATGGTTTCAATACATGATACCATTTTGAATGCAATGAAATGACCTAGTTTCGGATGGCGTAATTGACGTAATTCACAAACAAAAGATGTGCACATCATATTTAAACACTACACATTATACATGACGGAAAGCGAAAAAATACTAGGGTATTAGAAACGAGAACACTAATGCTATGTCCACTTAGTACCTCCAGGAGCGGGAAAATATTGTTATTGTTAAACGCATTAACAAAGAGACAATAATCAATTTATTGTGTTCAAAACATATGGTTTCTGACAATATACAATATATTGTATTTTAAAAAATATTGCATCACTAATGGATATCAAGTAATCTTTCACTTATTGTGTTGAGTTGTTGAATGGATGGGGACTTAGGTCAATACATGAGAGGGGTGATATTATAGATTCTTACTCACTCACAAATGGTATCTATCTGGAATTGATTCCAATACATGACTAGTATCATTGTAAACATTATACATCAACGTTTCTTCACCTTAAGCGTCAATTTCGACCTAGACCTCCGTTTGAATTGCGTTTCATTTAGATAAGGTATCTGGACCGGTAAGAATACCATTGTGGTTTCTAGTGAATACCAGTATGGTTCCCGCAAAGGTACCATTGACTTACTGATTCATACCATTTAATGTTTAATATTGTCAAGAGAGTTGTAGTAGCACACCATCTATGAGTTTGTTACTCTTAACTAATTGGTTCTGCACCAATTAATGATGGTATCAAGGGAATCGCACACCATCTAATTTATTTCCATAACGCCGACAGTTGTTGTTACTGATCAAAACGTTTCACTCATCGTAAAAGTTAAATACCAACAATAATTTCTATAAAGGCGAATAAGACGGATGTTCTTTAAATACCATTCTTCACAAACAATAGTACCAACAACCTAACAAGATGGAAACGATTGTCCAGAAACTACTACGGACCATTCATCAAAACGCAAAATACCAACAATTCCAACAAAACAACATTGCCAGTTTGGTCAAACAAAGAATCAGTACTTTCAATTCGACAACCCATAAAACAGTATCAAATAATTAGCCAAATAATCCACTAGTGGTCATAATCCATCAACCAATTCAGATCTTGAGCAGCATCATTGTTCGGCTCGGAAGGGACGGTCGGACGTCTTTCGGGGGTCGGGCCCAAATATTCATGCGAGTCAGGAACGGCATCAGCGTTCTTCTCGGGCTCGGGAGTGGCAGTGGGCTGTTTCGGCTCTGGAGGGGCTGCTTCAGCAGTTGTTGGCGGGGGTAAAGCAGGGGCAGCACCTTGTTGGTCGCTTGGGGCAGTGGGATTGGTCTTCATAATCCTCGGGCTCCGTCGTACGTCTTTCGGGGCGGGGCTACGGATAACTTTTTGCTTAGGACGGGAACCCGGACGGGCAGTTGTACGGGCAGCAGGCTCACCTTTTTTAGTGACCTCCAAGGCCAAAACATACGGAGCTACAGAATTTAGTGGGCTCGGAGGAATAATAACCGGTTGATTGTTCCCTTTCTCAGCAGCTAGCTCGACCTCCTTTGCCCGATACAGCTCATCAACCGTATCCTCCGTCGTGCGCCCCTGATCAGTCTCAGTGGGCTCGACCTCCTTTGCCCGTTCCACGTCATCAACCATGTCCTCCGTCGTGCGCCCCTGATCCTTCTCAGCATATGGCTCGACCTCCTTTGTCTGACCCTGCTCCCCAACCACAGGAGTCGTCGTGCGCCCCTGATCAATCTCAGTGGGCTGGACCTCCGTCGCCTGACCATGCTCCTCAACCGTGGGCTCCGTCGTGTGCCCCTCATCAGTCACAGTGGGATTGACCTCCATCGCATGCCCCTGCTCCTCAACCATGTGCTCAGTCGAACTCCCCTCCACGTTGCCAGTTCGGTTGGCTGATTTAGCATCATGTAGAAGTCGAAGTGCCGCCTTAGCCCGGTATAGCTTTATATCAGCTTTTTTCTCCGTGGCCCAGAAGTCATCATCATTGCGCACAAACGCCTCTGCCCACCACATCACGTGGACCCCGCAATCCAACGAACTATCCCCCTGCTGCCGGCATGTCCTTCTATACCGAACACCATCTTGGAAATCGATTCCATGGTGCCGCTTCATGTACCATTTCAAGAATTTTGCCTGTGTAAATACAGATGTACAAACAGATTAATACAAATCAAACACACATTAACATACCAGTGAGAACCAAATGAAATACCAATCATCAATGTCTGACTACCATTTATAGAGTCTCAGTTACTTACAATTTTTGTTTGCGCAGGTACGTAATCCGGATGCCATTGGGAATTGAAAACTACGATTTCCAAGACCTTTGGGTCCAGAATTACCAGGAACCAGTGGAAATGGGTGTTCACCGGCAGCAGAATATAGTCCAGCCCATCTTCCATCAAACTGCTCAGCCTCTTGAACTCTTCATGCCCCGTCGTCCAAACTGCCGATTTATACCGCTCTTCAAATTCTTCATCCGTAAGTTCAACCTCCTTCCCTTTCTTTTTTGGATACATCTCAAGAATGCTCGTCTGTTCAATAAATGAATCTTCATAATAAATTCTACAAATGTTCAAGCCCAGAATACTGTATAAAATCAATAATGCTCACCGTGGTATACGCACTGATAAAACCCACACTCGTGGGGATGTCATTGGCCATGCGATACCGTTCGCTGCACATGAGAGATATATATGCAGATACCAGGTCGTTGCATACCGCTTCATTGAAAAGAAGCAGAAGAATGCTTGAAGGTAGCACAGCGAAGATGCCATCGCTCCATACGTGACCACTGCCCAAACAATAATCCAGGAAAACAAAAATCCTCAAGATCAACATACAAACTAATACCATTCATGCAATCCATCAAATAAGTCTTATATTAACCGAGTATACCAGAGTACAGATAGAATAATACCTCCCGCCTGGGGTGTCGATGAACTCTTCCAGGACTTTTCTTTCTTCCGGTGCCAGAATATTCACGCCCGCGTATCCCCTTCGGCCCGAATACCGATAACATGTTTCCTCTTCCAAGTCCCTTCGTACAGCATATTTTTTTGGAAGAGGAGGAGGGGCGTCGAGTTCCAACTTTCTGTTCACAGGTTTCTTCAGGCTGGACGGTTCCGGTGAGTAGAGTGGGGGATCCGCTTTACGCTTTCCCCGTTGTGTAGCTGTGGACAACGGATAAAGTGTAAGCGGCTCAGCAATTGATGGTTTATGATTAGAGAGAATTAACATTCCCTCCACTGCCATTGCCACCTCGTCATGAGATGGCTCGTAAAATTTCATCGTCTTGCCAGTATTTCTCTCATCACCCATACCTTTTTTCTTTTTTGCCTTTTCAATGGCCATCGCATTTCCATATGCCACTGCTTGGGCAACCTTCTCGGTCACATAATCCTCGCTGTCGCTGGTGCCCTCATCAGACTCCAATACGTACTCCGACTCATCACTGGCCTCCTTCTCAGCAACGGGCTTCCGCTTCACGACGACCTTCTTATTCACGCCCGCGTTACTCACGGCCTCTGACACAGAGTCCTCGTCCTCCCCCTCACTGCTCGATTCCTCCTCATCCGCTGCCTCTTTCTCGGTCTTCCAGGGTACCAGAAAAATACAACCATTACGTTCAATTCATACCAGTGTAACATGCATTGCATACCATTTAATACTAAAAACTAAAAATAAGTATTTACCTCCATCGTTTCCTTTTCAACAAGGCCCTCCGCGACTGCCTCACCCCGGTTCTCCTCCTCCTCAACCTTCTTCTTTGGCCTCCTTTTTATTTTCTTCACCCTGATCGGAATCTCATCCTCCACCTCGTCGTCATCATCTTCTTCAACAATATATTTTTGGGGGACACCCGTCACGGGGACCAAAAATTTTCTCTCCTTTGAACTTATCATTAGTGGACGACACTGATGTTTCCGTAGCTCCACGAGATCCTCCCTACACTGCGGGACGTTTCCGAATGATTCTTTCCATCGCACGAACCTGGGAATCACCGGTTCTATGAGTGGTTCGGCCATGTGAGGGAATCGCTCGTAGAACCATCCCTAGAAAATAACACCATGAGCTTCAGATCGTTCCTTATGCACGAGAATGGTATTCCAATGATAAACTGATAAATATAGAGAACTTACCACCACGCCGAGGGTGCAGCCGTCGATATAAATCTTCTGCTCCTCATTGATCCGCCTCATCGAATCTACGACCCATTTCGTACGCCGCAAGACCCCATGCGTACTCCCTCAGCATCTTCAACTTATCCACATGGTGGACCAGAAAATCGGGGAGGGTGTAGGTCGACACCGGGAAGAGGATGCAGCAGAACACCGCCAATACATACGCCCGTGCGAAATCGAGGCTGTTCTCGGTGCCAGCCAAGCTACACATGAGATCCAGAATCTCCTGCCTTTTCAGTATGCGGCAATTTTTGAAATACTTCTCCCTGAACTGCGATTTCGGCACACACCTCGTGTGCACGAGCATGCCCTCGTGCTGCAGCCCTAACACCACGGAATATTCCCACGACCTGAATTTCACCGCAAATCCCTCCCCAAAAACAAAAGCTCCCAACTCCGCATTAAAGCACTCGACGAGCGACTGCAGCCTCGCCTTGCTGCTGTAGATCACGTCGATCTTCGCAAAGTGATGGAATGGAGTGGACTTGATCGCCCTCCACTGGTCGTCCGTAATTGTCTCCCTTACGCTATTCAGTGCCTCTCGTAGAACACTCAGGCTACAACGTGAAGTAATACTAGCCTGCCCGCTGGTCTTTGCGGTTTCCCCGTCCGTTTGCGCCTCTTCTATGTCGCTTTTATTCGTGTTACGGTTTTCGCTGTCACTCTTGTTCATTTTCTTCCCCTTGGGCTGACGTTTCGGGGCCATATCAAAATACCTGCCAACAGTGTTCCATTATACCGGTGTCATTGGCAAATAATACAAGTATACCAGAAAGGACATTGCTCCATAACAAGCATACAAGGATTTCACACCGAATTCTAAAATCACCGATGCACTTTCAATACGACAGTTGTATCAAAATCATACAAATTTCAAATACCCCAAAATCGATTGCACAACCAAGACACAATTTCAACCAAAATTTAATTTTTCCTCTCTCAAAATCATACAAATTTCAAATACCCCAAAACCTCTCAAATCAAACAACAACAGAAACCACACAACAAACATAAGAATGAGGCCACTGGCGCTACCACTAAAACGAAAATAACATATCGCAAACACTACATCCCAACAAGTATACCAAATGCAAATCATCGGTGTGTTTTTAAATTGCTACTGGTATGAAATTCGTAAAAACTTCATCAATCCTTAATCACTTCAAACCACTTCATAAACCACATGGATTAGACCGAACAAGATACAATATGCACCAATAAGCAGAACATTTGCAAACTCACTTCAAACCACATCAAAAACCACACATAAATCAACAAATATGGACTGCTAAAACTTCCCCCAAATTGGAACCCTAAACCCTAATTTCCCAACATCAAATAAAAACACAAATGAAGTTAACTAAGATCCTAAGTCCAAGAACTCCGACTCATACCTGTTTTGTCAGCAGGATTCGCCGGTGTCCTGTTTTGAAGCGCGACCTCCTTTCCACGCTTATCACAGTCCCGCGCTCAAGAAAAATGGTGGGTTACAGAGAAGGAACTGGGAGAGGGCTACGGGTGATGGGTTCGGTTAAGGGAAAATGGGGGAGGGCTGCGGTTACAGAGAAAGGGGAGGGGAACGACGTGGGGCAGTAATGGCGTGGGGCAGTAAGAGGTGAAGGGGTGAGGGAGAGAAGGAATTTTGGGAATGGAGGGGGGTGAACGAACGGAGAGTGGGGGAGTGGGTGGTTTCCGGGCGCAATAATGGCGTTGCAGCGGTGGCAGGTCTCGAACGACGGGAGTGAAATGACTTCCATGTGTTTTTTCTATTTTACCCTCCAACCCAAACCTTGAGTGTATTTTAATCTAGGGGCTGTTATGTCATTTCATATTTTCAAATTTCAGAACTAATGACAAATACTTTGGGTGGCCTCTTATATGGAGTATTTTGGTATGCTGGCCTTGTATTGGAAGTATTTCTATAATGTGGCCTTTTTTTTACATTTCCTGTATAATTTATTTTTATTGTTTCATTTCCATTTTTCTGCCTAAATTTAAAATTAATGAGTCCACTAATCACTAATTAATTTTAATTAATTGATTGCGGGTGATTTGGAAATTTGGCCCAAGAAAATTATTAAGTCCATTCAAGTTGATCTAATCCAAGATCAGTGGCCCATTACTTCTTCACTCTCGGCCCAAAAACTGGAGGCCCAATCACCCCACATCAAGCCCATTACCCCATTAGCCCAATACCATCCCAAGCCCAAATCACTTGGCCCAATCCTAAAACCTAATCCTAACCCTAGTCCAAAGCTGCCACCGCCGCCGCCCTGCTCCGGCGCCGACTTCGCCGGAGCCGCCGCCACTCCTCCTCAACTCCATCTCTGCCTCCCGCAACCACCACCACTCCGGCCATCTCCTCAATTCCAACCACCATCAACCTCCTCCCTCCGAGCGCTCAAAACCAAGCCACGGCCGTCGCCATCCTCCCATCTCCGCCATCCAACCACCTCTCTTCCTCCGAACTCCGGCGAGAACTCCAGCCCCCTGCCGCCGCACCACCTCCAACTCTCCATCCATCGCCTTCCCATTTCCGCACCCTGCTCATCCCTCCGACCACCATCTCTGTCTCACCTCTGTCCAGCCGCCCACCACCGCGACACCTCCACTTCATCCAATCAACCCCAATCCTCCATCCATTTCCAAACCCCAGCCGAGCATCACCATCTCCCGCCGCTGCTCCCTCCATCTCCGCCAACAACCACCACCGGCAGCCGCTGCCTCCGTCCACCATCTCCCCTTCAACCTCAAACAAGCCACTGAAGTTTCTCTCAAATTTCGATTTGAAATTATGAGACAGACATTGAGAGAAGAGAACAGGAAGCAAGAAAAATGAAAGAGAAATTGGAAATTGGAAACAAGAAAGAAGAAAATGGGAAAAGAAGGAGCTGCTGTAGAGAAAAAATGGAGAAGAGGAAGAGAACGAAATTTGGAAGAGAGAAGAAAAAGAAAGAAATGAGAAAGAAAAAAAGAAGAGAGAGGGAGAAAAATTAAACCTTTTGTCGCGATAGACCTTGGTCGCGATAGAGTGCTCCGCGACAAATGCTCCGCGACCAAAAAAATGCTCCGCGACTGTGAGAGGAATATCAAGACACAAATTTGTCGCGGAACAATGTTCCACGACAAAGGGAGCGCGACCGCGACAGACACGGAGAAAGAGAGAAAAGCAGGCAGGTCACGTGACCACCCATATTCAAATTTCCACATGTCAAAATACGCACAAGGTCCCTGACTTGAAGACCCGCAGGCATAAACATTCTTGTTTTTTTCCCTGCACCTCGAGCTCCCGCCCCCTCCTGCGCGTCATCTTGGAGCTAAAAAGTGTTTTGTCCCTAGCCAATTTGTTCCGCGACAAAGCAGTTGTTTAGCGACCAGGTGGGCCTTGAATGGGCCTAGGGCTTATATTCTACTCATCTATAAATATATCCTCCCACCCCCTTGAACAGTAACCTAGCTACACTTTAGTTTATTTTTCACTGTTCTTGGAGGCACCACTGTGCTCTCCAAAAATATGTTAGAGTAGGTAGCTTAGTTTATTTTTATGCAATGTAGATGTAGATTTTAGCTTAGTTTTAATTTATGCTTTGTAATAAATTAGTGTAGCTAGTGTTCACTTTTATTTTTCTTGTTTTATATTTTGTATTTTTGGGTTGGAAACACTTAATCAATGGGTGTGTTTAACCCATTTTTGGTTTTTGTTGTTATATGAGAAAATGTTCCACAAAAATCTATTATGGATCACTTCCATAATATTACTTGCTTTATTTTTGTATTTTGGGTCACTTGACCAATTTTTCATGTTTTAGCTAGATTTTTATTTTTTTATATATATTGTATATTTTTGTGTTGCATCATTCCCGTCTTAATCCCACGGATTAAGACGCAAACCCCGAGATTCCAATATAAGGGGTTATGCTGCCAAAATTTTATAAAATTTTAAAACCCTTTGTCGCGGACCCACGGTCCGCGACACAACCCTGTTTAGCGACAGAGGACCAAATTCTTGCATTTTGTCTGCATGGCTTTTGTCGCGGAACCATGCTCCGCGACAAAAATCTTATTCTGAGACAGAAAATTATGCCTTGCCATTATTTTGAAACCCTTGGTCGCGAAACAACTCTTGTCGCGGAACCATGTTCCGCGACAAAATCCTTGAGTAGAGACCAAGGACCCAAATACTTGTAATTTTATTCTGGGAGGACTCTGTCGCGGAACCTTTGTCGCGGAACCACAGTCCGCGACAAAATCCTTGTTCCGCGACCAGGAATTATGTCCTTACCAATTTTCAAACCCCTTTGTCGCTATACCCCCTTGTCGCGGAACCATGGTCCGCGACAAAATTTTTGCTTAGCGACAAGACAAACCCTAATTTTCAAAATTCCATTCCTCTTATTTCCCACCCCTTTGTCGCGAAACCCTTGTCGCGGACCTATGGTCCGCGACACAAATTCTGCTTCGCGACAAGCATGCACCTTTTTGCCAAATTTTTATTCTCCATTTCTCCCCATTAATTAATTGAACCTTTATATTAATATTTTGAGGTTGAAATCCAATGATCTCAATCCATGATTAATTTAATATAAAGAATTTTGTTCAATTCCACTAAAAGACTTTTCTACAAGTAATTAAACTCTAATGATCTAAGTATATAATCCGGACTGTAATTAATTAATTATGGAATGAGTGATTATTTAGACATGAAGAGTAATTATGGAATCGTTTCCATACCTTGCATGAGAAACCAATATCTCTCATGCAAGATGACCCAAAAATATTTTTCTTTTATTTATTTTGTCTTTTCCGTGATGTGTGAAACAGTTAATAAGGAATATATCAGATTAATGTTGGCGGGAATTCCCACACGGATAACTAGCTCGTGGTCTGTATATTAATTATTAAACGTTATTTTGCATGGTCCGAATAGTGGTCGGTGGAAGCCTTGGCGGTTCGTCCATCCGGGATTATAATAGCTGCTCAGCTGACTCCTATCCGGATACAGTTTTATTTTCTTTATTTTAATTTCGAACCCGAATCTGGAGCTGTAGTAATGTTAGATGATATATGCCAATGTCATCTAATAGTTATTGCAGTAATAGAACATGTGGGTTTTTATCCAAATTCACAGATAGTGGAGTCTGAGATGACGGCGGCAACTGTCATTTGAGGCATTCCACTGTCTAAAAATCATTCCATCCAAATGAGAGGGAAATTGGACAGCAGATGTTTGTAGTCCACCCAATTGTTTTGCCATCTTTTTAGCCAAATAAATTCTTCTCATCTCCGGCTATTTCATCTCTGTGTATCAACTTCTGTCTAAACCCACCTTATATTTTGGGTTATTTAATTTTACACTTTTTTATAAAATTATGCATGATATTATTATGTAGATATTGTGGTCAATATTATTTTGGGATCCTTCCCTTGGGTTATTCCTACCCGAGTCAGTATCAGCTCCGTAGTCCTTATCTCTCTTGTCTTGTCTTTGGGGACCTTGGCTAGTCTCAGCTATCGCCTTCCGCTTCAGTCCCTGAACTCGTGCAACCGCTACCGCACGATCATAAACAGCTTGTGGGTCAGAGTAGTGCACACCCATGACCACTTCCCTAATGGCCAGGTTTAACCCCATCTCAAATTTCTGAGCCTTGTCAGAGTCAGTTGGTACTAGCCTCGTAGAAAATCGTACTAGCTCCTTGAATTTGGTGTAGTACTCTTGCACCGTCTGTGCGCCTTGCCTTAGGTTGATGAATTCCTCGTACTTCGCAGCTTTTGTGCTTAACAGGTAGAACCTCTTCCTCAGAACTTCCTTAAACTCCTCCCAAGTGTAAGCTTCCTCATCTTCCACTAATTTCCCCTGGAGGTTTTGCCACCACTCATCGGCTTCACCTCCTAAGTAGTAAGTTGCTACATGTATCTTTTCCTCATTAGGACATTTGATAGCGTTTAAGAGTTTATCGAATGTACGGATCCACCCCTCTAGTTTGGCGGGATCTTCCTCCCCATCATAGTGTGGTGGTTGATAAGGAGTCACCAAAGCTAGATAGTTATTCCGAGCTACTGGTGGGGGTATTTCCGCCTGCGCCCTATGTACCTCGGCGTTTCCCAAAACTATGAGTACTTCTTCTATGGTCTTTAAACGTTCGTCCATGTTGTTGGGAATAGGAGGCGCCCGTTCTCCTATGTTATAAGGAATCTCATTATTGTTGGGCACGTTGGGGAGGTCAGCGTCAGTACCATTTGGACTTACCTTCCTCGTTTTTCTCCTAGGTGCCGTTTTTTGTTATTACGCACGCGAAGATGAGTTTCTAATCTAAGGAACATTAGCAGTCAGGAAAATCTAATTGATAGGAATGACAAGAAGAGAGAATAGATAGGAGCACGCTAAGTATTCTTGATCAACACCTAAGACTGAAGCAAGATTAATCTCAAGTTAGCGCTTCTAAGTCGATGCCAAGCCGGAATCCAAAAATAAGAATGTTATTTAAATAGATAATTCACATAAAAAAAGTTAGCGCAAATATTCATGTATGTATGCATGTGAATCCCCCGAAATAATTTTCATGTAATATGATTTAGACTTGTCAAAATAATTTGTATACAAATTTTTCATGGGTTTTCAAAATAAAACTTATTCCATGGAAATAATGTTTTAAAAAACTTAAAAATAATAGTTAAAAATATTGGGCCTCTATATTGGGCCAATAATAATTTTTTTTTGGCTCTAATAAAAGTATAAGTATTGGGCTAAAAATAATTAAATAAAATGTTGGGCTCAAGAATTAGGCTTTTAAAAATTTAGGCTTTAAAAATAATAGCCTTAAAATATCCATAGTTTAAAATAATAGCTTTAAAAATATTCCGGGCTCTGATATCAATTTGTAACACCCCGGTTTTTTATAACTCAGGTCGGGATGTCACTGCCACATCTCCCTAACAAGACACGACTTCTTCGAGCTTGCTAGAAAGATGCAAGGCTATTGTATTGCAGTATTTAAAATATTTTAAATAAATAAAACATCCCATCGTATATAACTTGAAAATAATAATAAGTGAGTTGCAGCGGAAAAATAATATCCAATATATGTAATGCAACGGAAATTAAATATTGGGCCAACATGGCCAAAACACGGGTTAAACAGGCCCGCTATGCATGTATCATAAAACGATAAAATAATGTCCAAAAGAGTTTCCCCCAAATGCACATGCTTATGCATTCTCGCCATACTCTGAAAAGAAGAGGAAAGCAACAGTCTTATCAGTATTATAAAATACTGAGTAAATCAATCCTAACATAGCAATAAAGGGGTTTAATAAAATCATGCTTGAGTCTTGCATATAAAAACATTTTATTTGCTAATTTGAAAGTAAGAATTTAAATTGCAAAATTTAAAAAGGCACATCAAATTGCATAAATAATGAATTAAGCATGGGCATGTATTTAAAACATAATAATAATGACATAAATAAATAAAATCTAAGTCTTTTTAATTTTTCCTGTTACACCACCATTTCAACAATATTTTGTTTAGCCGGCGATCCGGCGGCCGCAACCAATTTTGAAATCTCATTCATTTAGCCGGTAGTCCGGCGGCCGCAGCCTATCCGCCATACCCAGTACCACTCCGGAGTCTCGTGTAACCCATACGGATACACACGAGACTGTAGACTAGTTTTTATTGGCCGTTTTGGCACAATTTCTCATAACATTCACCCTCGGCCGTTTTGGCACGAAGCGAAAAGCTAGGGGGCACCCTGCAGAGCACTCACCCCTACATAGATCACCCTCGTCCATCTAGGCACGAAGCGAAAAGCTAGAGGGGTACTCCATCGAGCACTCACCCCCTACATAGGATTGATTTGCCCATGCTTATTTATTTATGTCATTATTATTATGTTTTAAATACATGTCCATGCTTAATTCATTATTTATGCAATTTGATGTGCCTTTTTAAATTTTGCAATTTAAATTCTTACTTTCAAATTAGCAAATAAAATGTTTTTATATGCAAGACTAAAGCATGATTTTATTAAACCCCTTTATTGTTATGTTAGGATTAATTTACTCAGTATTTTATAATACTGATAAGACTGTTGCTTTCCTTTTCTTTTCAGAGTATGGCGAGAACGCATAAGCATGTGCATTTGGGGGAACTCTTTGGAACATTATTTTATCGTTTTTATGAGACATGCATATCGGGCCTGTTTAACCCGAGTTTTGGCTGTGTTGGCCCTATTTTTAAATTTCCGTTGCAACTTATTATTACTATCATGTGTGGATGATATTATATTTTTAAAGAATTCCGGACTTGTTTTTAAACTTTTTTTAATACCCATAGCCTTGCATCTCTTTAGCAAGCTCGGAGATTTCGTGTCTTGCTAAGGAGGTGTGGCGGTGGCATTATTGCCTGGGTTATCAAATCCGGGGTATTACAAGTTTAGTACCCGTTATAGGGAATGATTTTCAAATATCCATTATTTTCTCAGAATTGTTGTATGTTGGAAATCTTATATTAAATATTGCACTGAATCAGAGTCCACTTGGATTCAGATAAAGTGTGATAGATAATACTAGAGGAACAATATGTGGGCCTTGGTTATTTTGTAAGATATGGTTGAGTATTTTTTCAACTGCTATCCTCTTCTGCCAAAGCCTATTTTTGAGTCTTGAGTGAGTGCATCCGGAACAAACTAATTTTTTTAGTTTGTTTCATTAGTTTGTATCTCATAACCATCAGAGAGTGGGTAAACACTGGGAGCGGTTTACTGATGTTCGGGAATTCTTGATCTACATCCGGTCATCAAGACTGGGGGCTCTCTTATACTACCAGTGTGATGCTTTTGAAACCTCCAAGTGATAGGATTTTAAATGCTTTCTTTATCGCTTTCTTTTAAATGCTTTTGTAGAGGTCACTCGGATGAATTGAGAGAAGTTCTATCTGTTATTAGGTTTGAGAGTGATGAAATACTTTAGGGCTTGATTAGAAACTTTGGGTGTGACCGGGGGAATGATGGGAGTACTTGTGTAACACCCCGGTTTTTGATAACCCAGGTCGGGATGTCACCGCCACACCTCCTTAGCAAGACATGGTTTCTCCGAGCTTGCTAAAGAGATGCAAGGCTATGGTTTTCAGAATTTAAAACATTCAAACAGCCCATTGTAATATAATTCGAAAATAATGTCATTACAGTTGCAGCGGAAAATAATAGCTAATTACATAGATAGCAGCGGAATTTAAAAATAGGGCCAACATGGCCAAAACACGGGTTAAACAGGCCCGTTCATGCAAGTTCTAGTCTAATGCACAAATTCTAAAATAATATGCCTCCCCAAAATTCCCATGTATGCATATGATGATGCATAATCCTCAACTCTGAAAGAAAAAAGGAAAAGGTGGTTTGGTCAGCAAAAACGTGCTGAGTAAGTTAACATCTAGCATGATTAAGGGGTTTCAACGCCTTTAATTACATTTAAAGAAAACATGTGCATACAAGACATGATTTAATTTTATCCATCTAATAATAATAATTTAATTGCATAATTTAAAAGACAGGGATTCCATAAGATCATAAATATAGCTTGCAAAGTAATTAAATAAATTGACATAAACTAAAACACAGTTTAACAAGAATTTAATTTAAATTTCTTATAAATGCCTCGTTTCATTTCTTTTAAAGATCACCATCGCTAGGGCTCTTATGTCCGCCAGTTACGCTTGGGCTCTTATGTCCACAAGTATCATGGTCGATCTTTTGATAGAGTTATTCCGTCCGCTAGCCACACGATCAATATTTCGCTAGGGCTCTTACGTCCACTAGACATACACTTGGGCACTTATGTCCACAAGCCGTAGACAACATTGATAGTATCCAGCTTAGTCGTAAACCACAATGTTTTAATCTTCTCTTTGTTTAGAAAGACCAATTTTACAAATTTAGTAAGTTTCTCAAATATATACTATTTCAGGATGTTGTTCGCTCCAATATCATTTAAAAATCCATTTCACGACCAAAAATTCTCAAATTTGAGCAGTAGCTCGCCAACACACTAATGAACAAATTTTGTGTTTTAAGTTTTTCGATCCGAGTTAAGAAAATAAGTCAAAAAAATGATTTTTCATCAGGATATTAATCTGTCCGAATTTTCACAGCCACAGTTACTAAATTTCGAAATCTACCATAGCAAACGAACTCCAAATTTGATGAAATTTTACAGGCTCATTACTAACACGATTATCTACAACTTTTGTTTAGAACTCAAAGGCTAATTCTTGTCGGATCAGGGGTTAATATTTGGATCAAATTCGAAACTAATTTCTGTCAGCTTTTATGAATTCGGTAAGAACGCAGATTGGTTCGGTTCAGGTTCGGAGGTTCAAATCGTAATGAAAAATTCTAAACATTTACAGAGGTTTTCTAAACTTATAGATCTACAACTCTTATGTTTGACACTATTCCTAAATCGGTCTAGATCTAATGTAAAAATCACTAACAAATTCTGAAGTAAAATCTGTCACCGTTTCAAGATCTAAACCCAAGGCAGGTTCGTTTGTGACTGTTTTCGGATATCAAATCTTAACCAAAAATTATGAAACTTTTACAGGGAATAGATCAGTGTCTTAGGAACGTTTTTCGTGTTTTAAGTTTTCCCGTTTGAACACTTTATGGGTTCAAAAAATTCGTGCTACGTGACTGCGCTGGTGTGAACAGATTTTTAGTTAGGATTTCTTATTAGATCTTATTCGTTCGGTTGTTTTTAGTCTCCCAAAAGCATGGTAAGTATTAACTTACAAATTCACGGTTGTTCCGGCTCGTCGATTCGGAGGCGTGACTTCCAGTCCACCGTTTATCTCCTCGGTTCGTCGGGTTCTTCGTTCTAGATCCGGTTCGGAGTGTAGAAAAGAAAAGGATAGCGTTAGGACTCGTTTTCGAATCACATATGGAAAGAGATCGGATGAGAACTTACCACAACGTTAGAGGCCTTCCAATTTTCGTCCAAGACAGTCCCTTTGTTCGGTTTTGTGCCTCCGACGACTCCGGAATTAGGGTTTTGTGTGTAGAGAGATTTCGTAGGGTTTGAAAATTGTTCGGGGTTACTTGAGAGGGTTATTTATAGATGGACAAGACCTAGGGGACGTGCAAGGTCTGCCCTCGTGAGTCTTGAGCCCCAAG
The DNA here is from genome assembly GCA_030278955.1 of Hygrophila difformis. Taxonomy (NCBI): domain Eukaryota; kingdom Viridiplantae; phylum Streptophyta; class Magnoliopsida; order Lamiales; family Acanthaceae; genus Hygrophila; species Hygrophila difformis. Next base: position 41,710,275 of record JAOANR010000008.1, on the reverse strand, counting down.
GTGAGCAACCGAAGTCGGAAAATCCGGATTCGGGCGAGAAAAGCTCACTTGGTTTGTTTCTGCCAACTGGCGCGGGGTTGGCGCGCCGTTTATGTAAACCCCGCGCGGTCTCCGTCTGGACTTCGGTCCGGGCGGGTCGTGCGATCCGTCGGGCATTTCCTCCTCTCTTTCGGACTTCTATCCCTCTATATTCTCGGATTCGGATTTCCGGGATATTTTCGGGCTCCTATTTCCTATGTTGATTTTTACTTGGGTCTAGATTTAGTATTGGCCTCGAATTCTCGAGTTCATTGGTGTCGGGTTCCGGTGTACAATTTATTTGATTAGATTATCTTTGGCTTTACGGGTTCTCGGAACCTTGATTCCTTTTTAATTTAAATTCCATTTCTCATTTCTTATGATTCTTTATTTATGTATTATGTTTTCTTTATTATTTATTTATTTATTTATTTATTTTATGTTGCGAAATTCTCGGGTATTACAGTCTACCCTCCTTAAGAATCAACTTCGTCCTCGAAGTTGTGTTTCGGCTTTTCTTCTGCTAAGGACTTTTTGTTTGTTTTATTATTTTGTGACTGAACTTAGAATTAAAACTTCTAAGCTGCCTACGTACCCTGTGAAGGGATCAAGCCATAACGTAGTTCAACACAATTTTAATTTGTTTGGTTGTTTACAAAAGTACATGGAAAATATGCGGCGTGACATCCTCTCCCCCTTAAGATTACAGTTATGTCCCCATAACTGTGTCGGCATCGGTTTGGAACAGTGTCGGGTAACGTTCTCTCATGTCGGATTCTAATTCCCAAGTCGCGGTTTCACTTTCATGGTTTCACCAAAGAACCTTGACCATCTTGACGGTTCTATTTCTTGTTACTCGTTCCTTAACGTCTAGAATCCGCACTGGGACTTCTTCGTAAGTCAGATCATCATCGAGTTCAATCACTTCCGGCTGAAGTACATGTGTCAGGTTTGGCACGTATCTCTTTAGTTGTGAGACATGGAATACATTATGAACTCGATCTAATTGTGGCGGTAAAGCCAGTCGGTAAGCCAAATTTCCGACTCGTTCTAGAATTTCATAAGGTCCTATGTATCGAGGATTCAACTTTCCTCGTTTGCCAAAGCGCATCACCCCCTTCATGTGGTACTCCATGTCGTCGTACCACATTATCGATGTAGGCTCGGGCTAATTGGTCCATAGTCCACGTATCCTTCATCGGGATAAATATGGCCGTCTTCGTGAGCCTATCCACAATCACCCAAATCTTGCTCATGCCTTTAGGTGATCGTGGTAATCCCGAGACAAAGTCCATCGAGATGCTATCCCACTTCCAACTTGGAATCTCTAGTGGTTGCATCAACCCTACGGGTTTATGCCTCACTGCCTTAACCCTTTGGCAGGTGAGGCATTTCGCCACGAAGTCTGCCACTTCTTTCTTCATTCCCGGCCACCAATAGATCTTCTTCAGATCCTTGTAAAGTTTGTCACCTCCGGGATGCACTGAACATGGCGTGTTAAGTCTTTCTTCCATCAACCTTTGCTTCAGCTCGGCACACTTCTGGGGTACGCACCATCTCCCCTTGAAGCGAATGCTTCCATCCTCATGGATAGCAAATCTTATGGCCTTACTCTCGGCAATATACTCCTTTATCCTCTCCAATTTTGCGTCGCCTGGTTGGGCGAGTCTAATCTCGTCCAATATTGGAGTTTCTACAATCATTGCGTTGATTGTTTCACTCACTGTGCCCGGGTGCACAAGTTCCACATCCAACCTCACCAAATCCATGTACAATGCCGGCGAAATTACCAACGAGTTTGTCACGTGTTGGGTTTTCCGGCTTAGGGCATCGGCTACCACATTCGCTTTCCCCTCGTGGTAGGATATCTCCAAATCATAATCCTTAATAAGTTCCAACCACCTTCGCTGTCTCAAATTCAACTCCTTCTGAGTGAATATATATTTCAAGCTCTTGTGGTCGGTGAACATTCGACACTTTCGCCCGTAAAGATAATGTCTCCATATCTTTAGAGCGAAAACGACCGCTGCCAACTCCAGGTCGTGTGTTGGGTAATTTTTTCGTAAGGTTTCAGTTGACGTGATGCGTATGCAACGACCCTCGAGTCTTGCATCAAGACACAACCTAAACCTTCCTTCGAAGCATCGCTGTAAACTTCGAAGTCACCATTCTCTGATGGAAGCGTCAATACGGGTGTCGTTGTGAGTCATTTCTTCAGCTCTTGAAATACAGCCTCACACGCCTATGTCCACTCGTATTTTACTCCCTTCTTCAGTAGCTGGGTCAAAGGACGTGCGATTTTCGAAAAATCCTTCACGAAACTTCTATAGTACCCACCCAATCCAAGGAAACTCTTTATTTCCGTTGGATTCGTCGGCGCTGCCCACTCCGTTATGGCAGAAACTTTTGCCGGATCCACTGAGACTCTGTCAGCGGATATTATTTGTCCAAGAAATGCTACTTCCTTTAACCAGAAATCGCATTTGGACAATTTGCCGTATAGTTGGTTCTTTCGCAAGATCCCTAACACTTTGTGTAAGTGTTGGGCATGCTCTTTCTCGCTCTTCGAGTAGATCAGGATGTCATCAATGAACACCACTACGCACTGATCTAACAACTCTTGAAACACATTGTTCATGAGGTTCATTAACATTGCTGGAGCATTTGTTAACCCAAAGGATAACACTGTGAACTCGTAGTGGCCATATCGAGTTCGAAACGCCGTCTTCGGAATGTCTTTCTCGGCGATCCTCAACTGGTGATACCCAGATCGCAAGTCGATCTTCGAGAATAATGAAGCTCCCTTCAGTTGATCAAATAGATCCTCAATTCTCGGCAGGGGGTACTTATTCTTGATGGTCATGTAACACCCTGGATTTGATAACCCAGGCCGGGATGTCACCGCCACACCTCCCTAGCAAGACACGAATTCTCCGAGCTTGCTAAAGAGATGCAAGGCTATAGGTATTGAAAAGAGTTTTAAAACAAGTATGTAAATTATTTAAAAATAATAATATAGTCTCATCCACACCTAATAAAAATAATAGTATATCGCAGCGGAAATATTAAAAAAGGGCCGACATGGCCAAAACTCGGGTTATACAGGCCTGATATGCAAGTATCATTAAAATGACTGTAATACCCGATAATTTTGCAACATAAAATAAATAAAGAATCATAAGAAATGAGAAATGGAATTTAAAATAAAAAGCAATCAAAGTTCCGAAAACCCGGGAAGCCGAAGACAATTAAATTAAATAAATTGTTACACGTGAACCCAACACCGATGGACTCAATAACTCGAGTCCAAACATAAATTTAGATCCGAATAAAATTAAGATAGGAAATAGGAGCCCAAAAATAGCATGGAAATCGGAATCCGAGAACATAGAGGGATAGAAGTCCGAAAGAGAGGAGAAAAGGCTCGACGGATCGCACGACCCGCCCGGACCGAAGTCCAGGCGGCAGCCGCGCGGTCATTGGCCAAACGGCGCGCCACGGCCGCGACAGCAAGCGGAATCGCCCGTTGCGAGATTTACTCGCCCGAATCCAGATTTTCCGACTTCGGTTGTATTCTTTCGGCTCAAGACTCACCAAGGCCGACCTTGGACGTCCCTAGGTCGTGTCTATCTATAAATAACACCTCTTGTCAGCCCCGAACACTTTTCAAAAACCCTACGAAATCTCTCTACACATTAAACCCTAATTCCGGAGTCGTCGGAGGCACAAAACCGAACAAAGGAACTGACTTGGACGAAATTTGGAGGCCTCTGTCGTCGTGGTAAGATCCGATCTAATCTTTTTCCATTCTTGATTCGAAAACGAATCCTAACCTCATCCTTTTCCCATTCTACACCCCGATCCGGATCCAGAGCGAAGAACCCGATGGAACCAAAGAGATAAACGGTGGACTGGAAACCACGCCTCCGAATCGACGTTCCCGGACGACTGTAAATCTGTAAGTTAATCTTAGTATGGTTTTGGGAGGATTTAAAATACACATAACGTAACGATCTAATCAAGAAACCTAAAATCTGTCAACCCGAAGAAAACCACGGCGCAGCAGACTTGCATGATTTTTCCGAACCCCTAAACCTGTTCAAACGAGAAAACTTAAAACACGAAAAACGTTCCTATGACATAGATCTATCTTCTGTAAAAATTTCATAATTTTTCATCGTGTTTTAAAATCTAGAAACAACCGCAAATGAACCTGCCTTCGACTTAGATCTTGAAACGGTGATAGATTCTTAGTCCGAACTTGAGGTTGATTTTTACCTTAGATCTAGACCGATTTAGGATTGGTTCTAAACATAAGAATTGTAGATCTATACGTTAAGAACACCTCCGTAAATTTTTGGAATTTTTCGTTGAGGTTTGATATCGGAAATCGACTCCAAACCGAATTGTTCTAAATTTAGATCTTGAAATCTTGACAGATTCTTGGCCCGAACTTGTTGGCGTTTTTGACAATAGATATAGGGTGAATTAGATCTTTTGTTGAACATGAAACTTGTAGATATATGTCTTAAGCATCTCCCTGTAAAAGTTCATCAAGTTTGGAGTTGGTTTGCTATGGTGGATCTCGAAATTTAGGAACTGCTGTCGTAAAGATTCGGACAGATTTGTAACCTGATAGAAATCTTTTTTTTGACTTATGTCCGTAACCCGGATCGAAAAATTTAAAACATAAAACTTGTTCAACTCTGTGTTTTCGAGTCACCGGTCAAATTTCAGAATTTTTGGACTTAAACTCGATTTTTAATAAATTTTGAAGTGAACTGTGGTTGACCGAGTCAAATCTTGATATCTTGTTGAAACGGTGAAATTAGCCTTTAAGGTTTAAATGATTGGGAATTCCTTTGACATAAAATACACATGAAACATAATGCTTGCCCAAAAGGCAATTGAGATATAATGCTTGCCGAAAGGCAATTGAGATATAATGCTTGCTGAAAGGCAATTGAGATATAATGCTTGCCGAAAGGCAATTGAGATATAATGCTTGCCGAAAGGCAATTGATAAATAAAGCTTGCCGAATGGCAATTGAGATATAAACGTGAGACATGAGACATATAAGAAATTGGTTGGACCTTGATTGGTAGTAATAGGAAGAAACTAGAAGACTTGAAAATTGTTCCTTTTTAGATTATGGTTTTAAATTATGTCCTACAATTATATTATTTTGCAAGCTATATTTGTGGTCTTATGAAATTTCTGTCTTTTAAATTATGCGGTTAAATTGTTATTAGATGAATACATTAAATCATGTCTTGTATGCACATGTTTTTCTTAAATTTAATTAAAGGCTTTGAAACCTCAAAATCATGTATGTGTTAACTTACTCAGCAAGTTTTTGCTGACCAAACCATATTGTTTCCCTTTTTCTTTCAGTGCTGAAGAGTGTGCATCGTCATATGCATACATGGGAATTTTGGGCAAATATATTATTTTTAAATTTTGCGTTAGACTAGAATATGCATGAACGGGCCTGTTTAACCCGTATTTTGGCCATGTTGGCCCTATATTTAAATTCCGCTGCATTGTACATATGTAAATATTACTTTCCGCTGCAACTTATGTAATACTATTTTCGAAATTTATATGAATGGGCTGTTTGAATGTTTTAAATTCTGAAAAACCTAGCCTTGCATCTCTCTAGTAAGCTCGGAGAAACCGTGTCTTGCTAGGGAGGTGTGGCGGTGACACCCCGACCTGGGTGACTAAAAACCGGGGTGTTACAAAGTGATATAAGAGCCCAGAATATTTTAAAGCTATTTATTTTAAAGAAAATATCTGATACCAAAGTGGTATCAGAGCCCGGAATATTTTTAAACTATTTATATTATTTTTAAGCTATTAGTATTATTATTTGTAAACTATTATTTTTAAACCATTATTATTTTTAGATTATTATTATAATTATAGAAGAGCCTAAATTATTATTTTTGAAAAATCCCTAACCCAAACAATTTTTAACCAAATTATTTTGAGCCCAAATGTTAATTATTTTTGACCCAATATAGAGGTCCAAGAATTTTGATTATTATTTTAAAGCATTAGTTCCATGGAATAAATTTCTATTTTTAAAACCCATGGAAATTAGAAAAATAAAAAATATATATATATATAAACACATAGCGCATAAATTATTTTTGAGGGGGGAAAATCATCATCTGCATGTGCATACCACATTTTTTTTTTCTATACCTTAGAGAACCTAGAAGCGATATGTTCTAACTTAGACCTTTTGCTTGCACTAGATGACTTAGACGGTTGACATCAAATTAGGAGCACTAACTAGAGACTGATCTTGCCTTAGTTTTAGATCGCGTTCATCTAAGCGCACGCCTAAGCATAACAAATCTCGGCCTTAGTCATTCCTATCCTTGTACGAATTAGAAAATTTCCTTATGCTGAGCAATAAAAATCAAGTTTTTATTAAAACACTCTTTATTCCCAAACAACAAATCCGAAAACTCGAAATTCGAAATTCACGATACTCGAACCTTTTGAAGAATAATGAGTAGGCAGTTATGAGGACATAACTGAAGTCCTACGGGGGAGAGGATGTGATACCCCGTAATAAAGTATATGCATTTATTTTCGAGCTCGACTCGACAATATGTATTCCAAATAAATAAATAGACAAATTCAAATTGTTTTGAACTAAGTTATGGCTTGATCCCTTCACAGGGTACGTAGGCAGCTTAGAAGTTTTAATTCTAAGTTCAGTCACAAAATAATAAAACAAACAAAAAGACCTTAGCACGAGAAAAGCCGAAACACAACTTCGAGGACGAAGTTGATTCTTAAGGAGGGTAGACTGTAATACCCGAGAATATTGCAACATAAAATAAATAAATAAATAAATAAATAAATAATAAAGAAAACATAATAAATAAATAAAGAATCATAAGAAATGAGAAATGGAATTTAAATTAAAAAGCAATCAAAGTTCCGAAAACCCGGGAAGCCGAAGACAATTTAATTAAATAAATTGTTACACGTGAACCCAACACCGATGGACTCAATAACTCGAGTCCAAATGTAAATTTAGATCCGAATAAAATTAAGATAGGAAATAGGAGCCCAAAAATAGCCCGGAAATCGGAATCCGAGAACATTGAGGGATAGAAGTCCGAAAGAGAGGAGAAAAGGCTCGACGGATCGCACGACCCGCCCGGACCGAAGTCCTGGCGGCAGCCGCGCGGTGGCCGCGCGGTCATTGGCCAAACGGCACGCCACGGCCGCGCCAGCAGGCAGAATCGCCCGTTGCGAGATTTACTCGCCCGAATCCGGATTTTCCGACTTCGGTTGTATTCCTTTCGGCTCAAGACTCACCAAGGCCGACCTTGGACGTCCCTAGGTCGTGCCTATCTATAAATAACACCTCTTGTCAGCCCCGAACACTTTTCAAAAACCCTACGAAATCTCTCTACACATTAAACCCTAATTCCGGAGTCGTCGGAGGCACAAAACCGAACAAAGGAACTGACTTGGACGAAATTTGGAGGCCTCTGTCGTCGTGGTAAGATCCGATCTAATCTTTTTCCATTCTTGATTCGAAAACGAATCCTAACCTCATCCTTTTTCCATTCTACACCTGTAATACCCGAGAAATCAACATCGAGTATTAAATCCGAAAAATTAATTAATTGAGTTAATTAATTGGATTTAACTATCGCAACCGAAATAATTCCGGGAGAGCGGAATTAAATATTTTCGCACGATAGCAACTCGAAGAGAGTTATCGGAGTATCCAACAATCGGATAATCCAATATGATTTTTTAAAAGAACAAAAATCATATTATATAAAAAAAAAATAAAATAAAATAAGAAAAGGGCCGCAGCCTGTGGTGGCGCGGTGGCCGCGCGGTGGCGCGCCACCAGCGCGCCACCATGCAGGGGCTGCAGCCCCTACGCGTTCAACGCATTTTGGCGAGGTGAGGGCTTCTACTTCGAACTTGGATGCATGGAATCGAGCCACAATCTTGGTCCAGACCCTTAGGAGTGTTTGGGGACTCTATTGGATGAATTTGGAAGTCTCTAGAATGCTTACAAGTTGGGATAAGGTTGGATGCATGTTCTAGAAGCATTCATTGAACACCTTGGGAATTTGGTGGGATGAATGTGGGTTAATGGGGTGAATTTTCGAGAATGACTGCATTGAGTCATGTCTAATCTTCCCTAGGGGCTTAATGTCAGTCATTAGGAGCATTAAGCACTCTAGATATCAACAAACCAACCCCAAAATCACCCTCCACTCCCTTAATCCGAAAATCAGTTTTCTCTTGGAGAGTTGAGAGTTCTTTGAGTGTATTCATCTTGTTCTTGGGGCTTTGGTCGAGTTGAAGCATTCCAATCCCTTCTCCTACGTCTAGGTAAGAATTCTAAACCAATTCCTTGTTCTTTAATTCGGATTCTAGGCCCTAACATCAAGTTTCTATCCAAACACCTCAAAATAGGATTCGTTCGGTAGATCTTGGAGGTTGGAGTCTGTTCTGGTCGAGTTTGAGGATTCAACCATTGAAGTTTTCGACACTAAACTCTTGAGAAGTAAGTTAATGATGTGCATATCGATTTTTAGAGTGTTTGGTTGAGTATTCTTTGAGATATGGTTCGAATTTCATCTTGTGCCAAATCTGTATTTTAGGGTTTCTTCCGAGTATGTTTTCTTGTTGTGCTTTTCTCGCCTAGATCCGTTCACTTTTGGAAGAACTTGTCTAAATGAAAAATGTTCCTAATGCTTTAAAGATGATGTCTGTAAATTTTCATAATTTTTGGAATTGATTTGGTCGACGAAATCAGATCTGGTATTTTCTGCTATGCTTGATGACAGATTCAAGTTCCGAGCATGTTCAGTTTTGTGGTTCCTATTTCTCTTAGCTATGGTCGTTTTTGATGGTCGACTTCTTCATGAAAATTGTTCATCTATGTGTCTAGTTTGCTCCTGTTAAATTTCAGAATTTTTGGATCAATATTCGAATTGTTATGGATTTTTAAGCAAACTGTGGTCGAATGAACAGTGGTACTTACACACTTTTGAAAACAAGTTTCTGAAATGAATTTTTTTGAGTGACTTAGAGTCCGAATTTGCTAAGGGCTATTTCTGAGAAAAATGTTCATTTTGATGTCGCCTAGCACCTGTAAAATTTTCAGAATTTTTCACAAAGTTTTACTTCATTTCCTGATTCGATTTTGAAAACTGCCACAGTGTAGTCTTACCGGTGAAATTGGTTTCGTACGTTTCGGACGTTTTTGAGTCGATTGCTACTCTTTGTCGAATCCTATGAAATCTGGAAATTGTAGATATATGTGGTAATGACTAAAATGTGATTTTTGAAACTTTGTGAGTTTTGATCGAGTTAGATGTTCAATTTGGAGGGTAAGTGCACTTGGCGTGGGCTCGTTGGGCCGCCCCCTCTTTTTTGGTGGCCAAAACGGCGCCAATGAAATATTGTTATGGCGTGATTGTATGAGTCTATACTCCTAGGTGTATCCGTAGGGGTTACCTAGGGCTCCGGAGTGTGTCTGTATAGGGTCCGCTGCTCTCACATTGTGGATACCGTCGGCTTGTGGACATAAGTGCCCAAGCGGGTAATTGATCCCAAAACGGCTAAGGCCCTGGATCGTTGATACCGGCAGCTTGTGGACATAAGCGCCCAAGCGGGTAATGGTTTGGATGTCCTCGATCAAAATGAACATTGGTGTGGTAAAGTATAAAAAGAAATCCCCGTAAATTATTTTTACTCGTTCGTTAGATTAAATTCCTAACTTCTTATTACTCTTCTAAATCTTTAAATTTTGTTATGCTATCCGTTAACTTACTCAGTACCGTTGTACTGATAAATTGTTATTTCCTATTTTTCGCAGAGTAAGTGTTGGAGCATTGGGATGGGACTTTGCAAGATTAAGGACTTGTCGCATTTTACTGTTATTTTAAATTTCTGCACTTTGGACTTTACCATTGGACTTTGGACTTTGGTTTTTGGCCGTCTGTTTGGCCCCATTTTTATTTGTTTTAGCTTCCGCACTGATTATTACTGTGATGCATGAGATACTCTGATTTTAATTCGGGCGTGATTGAATAGTTTTTAAATTGTTTTGAAAATTTGATACGACTTAGCCTTAGCATTTTTCTAGATGAGCTCGACTTGGGTCGGGTCTTGTTTAGAAAAGTGTGGCGGTAATGCCCTGGCCTGGGAAATCAAATCCGGGGTGTTACAAAGTGGTATCAGAGCCCGAAAATTTTCAAGCTATTATTTTTCGGCCCACTATAGAGGCCCAAATTATTTAATATTATTTTTAAGCATTTTAAGTATTATTTCCATGGAAAAAGGGAATTTTATTTTTAAACCCATGGAAAGGTATATCTTGCAAATTCGACAAGTCTTAAAAACTTAGTACTATTTTTGGGGGGAAGCATGTGCATTAACAAATTATTTTCATGTGTGGCATATCGCTTAATGTAAATTTGCATGATTAGATGGCCGACCCGAGGTTACAAGATTCCATCATGCGTTTATTGTGCTCCATGTCGGATATCACGCACGAACTTCGCCATATCTCTAGGGATGCCGCAAACGATAGAAATAGGATTGTGGCTATAGAGGAGAGGATGGAGGCTATGACCATTAGGAGTACCCAGATGGCTGCTCGCCATGATGCTCTTGCGGCCGAGTTCGAGGATTGCCGACACCACGTGCATATGCTTCAGGGACGCATCTTTGCGTTGGAGGAAGTCATTGTTGGGCTGCAAAACCAGCTTAACCCCGAACCCGAGATGGAAGAGGAGGAGGAGTTTGATCCCGATGAGTTCATTAACGTTGAGGAGGAAGAGGAGGACCCCGAGGAGGTTGTGGAGAACCCTCCACTGCCTCTTGATACCGATGAGGAGATCGAGGCTGATCGCCGGATGCTTGGCTATTCTCCCGACTACTTGATCTAGACTTTATCTTGCGTTCTATCTTGTTGGACTTTTACCGCTTTTCGCTACTAGTTTCCTATCATTTCCGTATCTAGTATTATCGCATGTTGATTATCCTGATGGTACCACATTTTATGTAGTGGTGACCTAGTAGTATTCGATGTAGTAGCCTTGTTATTAAATCGTTATCATCTAGTGGAATTTCGTATTTAGTATTCTCTTTCCTTTTCTTGCCCATTTCAGTGATCTTTAGCACTTAGAACCTTTGAGGTTGAGTTCTAACCATAGTCTAACTCGACTATTAACTTTCATCTAACTGCGAATCTAACCTCTGCGTGCTTGATCATCAGAATGCCGCCCAGAGGGAGACCTAGAGCTGAGATCCCAGTGCATGAGAACGTTAATGCTCCAGCGGATGCTAACCCGCCGAATCCGGGAGTTCAAGCTAACCCCGCTCCCAACGCCCTTGATGAGAGGTTGAGGACAGTTGAGCAAGTCCTCGTTGCTCTAGGGAACGCTGAAGTCAACCGAGCTCAAGCAGCAGTACCACCCCCAGCAGCTCGGATAAACTATCTGGCGATGGTGAACCCTTACCAACCGCCTCATTACGAGGGACAGGAGGATCCCGCGAAGTTGGAGGACTGGCTGAGGACTTTTGACAAACTGCTTACTGCCATCAGGTGTCCCGCGAATGAAAAGGTTGGTGTGGCTGTGTACTACCTGAGAGGAGAAGCAGACGAGTGGTGGCAAAACCACCAAGAAGGACTTGCTGATGGTGAACATGCCTACTTCTGGGAAGAGTTTAAGGAGATGATGAGGGAAAGGTTCTATCCCCTCAGCATAAAGACTGCTAAGTATGAGGAATTCATTCATCTCCGACAAGGCACCCAGACAGTTCAAGAATACTATGCGAAGTTTAAAGAGCTCGTCCGATTCGCTCCAAGGCTGGTACCAACCGATGCTGATAAAGCCCAGAAATTCGAGATGGGGCTGAATCTCAGCATCAGAGAGATCTTGGTTGGCGGACAGCACACTACTCTGCAGGCTGTTTATGATCGTGCAGTGGCAATTGCACGAGTACAACAGCTGAAGCGCAAGGATCATGGAGAGGCGAGCAAGGGCCTAAACACTTTCGATAAGAGGAATCGGAACAACAACTCTGGAAATCACTTCAGAAGGGGGAATGACCAAGGAAGGAATGATGGTCAAAGGAAGCCGGACAACAGAGAACTCAACCGAGGAGGCCAAGGAGGTTGGAGGCCGGATAACCAGGGCGCCTTCATACCCAGATGCCGGGAATGCAACCTTCCGCACTTGGTGCGTGAATGCCCAAGGCCGGGCCATTGCTACCGGTGTGGCCGAGAAGGTCACATGAAGAAGGAATGCCGGACGAGGGAGGACCGCATTGACAAGAGACTCGACCTGATAAACCGTCCTCAGGGCAACAGGCCAGCCGGGCCAAACCAGCAGGACAACCAAGGGCAGAGATTCCCGCAGGCACAAGGGCCACCTCAGAATCCTAACCAGCATGGAAATCAAGGGAGGCCAGTAGGACGCCTGAACGTGATAAATCAAGCGGATCTAGCTGCTCAAGGCGACGTGATCGAAGGTACGTTTACTGCTTTAAGCGTACCTGTCAAGGTCTTGTTTGACTCAGGAGCAAGTTGCTCTTTGATTTCCACGAGAACTATATCTGCGTTAGATCTACCAGCTCCGAATAACATTAACTTAGGAATCCAATTACCATCGGGTAAGATAGTATCGTGTTCCAAACGATATGACGGGATCCCGATAGTAATCAAGAACACTGAATTCTTTGCGAATCTCATAGAATTTGACCTTAAGGATTTCGATATCATTTTGGGAATGGACTGGTTGACGAGGTATAAGGCTATCATCGAATGCCAGAAGCAGAAGATCTCGTTGGCAAAGAGTCGCGGAAAGAAGGTCATTTACTATATGCAGCCTCAGAAGAAGGGTGCCAAGATAGTAAATGCATTAAAGTTCTGCAATCTCATGCAGAAGGGATACCAACTGTACGCGTGCTACGTGCATAGTCTGGAAGGCGAGGAGAACAAGATCGATAGTATTCCCGTCGTGAACGAATACCCAGATGTCTTTCCGGAGGATATCCCAGGAATGCCTCCTGAGCGAGAAGTAGAGTTCACGATCGATCTCGTGCCCGGAATCGAACCGGTGTCGAAGGCACCATATCGCATGGCGCCTGCTGAGATGAAGGAGCTGAAAGAACAACTAGAGGAGTTGTTATCTAAGGGATATATTCGGCCGAGCACATCACCGTGGGGAGCTCCAGTCCTGTTCGTGAAAAAGAAGGACGGCGGACTCCGATTGTGCATCGACTACCGGGGTCTTAATCAAGTGACGATTAAGAACAAGTACCCGCTACCTAGGATCGAAGATCTCTTCGATCAACTGAAAGGAGCGTCGGTATTTTCAAAGGTTGATCTAAGGTCGGGATACCACCAATTGCGTATCGCCGAGAACGATATACCCAAGACAGCTTTCCGAACAAGATATGGGCACTACGAATTCACCGTAATGTCCTTCGGTCTGACTAATGCTCCCGCAGTATTCATGAACCTCATGAATAGCGTTTTCCGAGAGTTACTAGACACATGTGTAGTCGTATTCATCGACGACATCCTAGTTTACTCGAGGAATGAGGAAGAGCATAGTAGTCATTTGCACCAAGTACTCGGACTTTTGAGGAAGAATCAACTCTACGCGAAGCTGTCTAAGTGCGAGTTTTGGAAGAATGAAGTCGCTTTTCTAGGTCATATAGTATCGGCTAAAGGAGTATCAGTCGACCCGGCGAAGATATCAGCAGTGTCTGATTGGCCGGCACCAACAAACCAGACCGAGGTAAGAAGTTTCCTAGGTCTAGCCGGATACTACCGAAGGTTCGTGAAGGACTTTTCTAAGATTGCGAGACCGATGACGCAACTGCTGAAGAAAGGATTGAAGTTTGATTGGACAGCTGAGTGTGAGCAGTCATTCAGTGAACTTAAGGGAAGACTCACATCAGCACCGGTTTTAGCGTTGCCATCAGAGACTGAGGATTATGAGGTGTATAGCGACGCCTCGAAGGAAGGTCTTGGTTGCGTGCTAATGCAAAACCGTAGAGTGATTGCTTATGCATCTAGGCAACTCAAGACGCACGAAGTAAACTACCCGACACATGATCTGGAACTGGCAGCGGTAGTGTTCGCTCTTAAGATCTGGCGACACTATCTATATGGACGAACTTGTCGGATGTTTACAGATCACAAAAGCCTCAAGTATATATTTACTCAGAAAGAGTTAAATATGAGGCAGAGGAGATGGCTCGAGCTGATCAAAGACTACGATCTGGATATAGCCTACCATGAAGGCAAGGCAAACGTCGTAGCGGATGCGTTGAGTCGCAAGACGAGACACACGGTGAACACGCTCATTCTACCTTCGGGACTGTATATGGACCTAGCTAAGTTAGACACTGAACTAGTCCATTATGGAACCGTGGTGGAGACAGTGAACGCCATAACAGTTGAATCTACCGTATTTGACGAGATTCGAGAAGCTCAACCGGACGACGAGAATCTCCAGAGAATCAAAGGAAAGATAAGTGAAGGAAGGGCGGTAGGATTCACGATCCATGAAGACGGAAGTGTTCGTTTTAAAGGAAGATGGTGCGTTCCTCATAAGTGCGAGGAATTGAAGAGGAAGCTTATGGAAGAAGGCCACAGTACACCTTATTCAGTCCACCCTGGTGGGGATAAGTTGTACAAAGACTTAAAGAAAATCTATTGGTGGCCGCGGATGAAGAAGGATGTTGCCGACTTTGTGGCTAAATGCATAACCTGCCAGAAGGTGAAGGCAGTGAGGCAAAAACCGCTAGGATTGGTAAAGCCATTGGAGATCCCAAGCTGGAAGTGGGACAGCATCTCCATGGATTTTGTTTCGGGGTTGCCAAGATCTCCCCGAGGAATGAATAAGATTTGGGTAATAGTTGACCGGTTAACGAAGACCGCCATTTTCATACCAATGAAGGAAAATTGGTCAATGGATCAACTAGCTAAGGCATACATCGAGAACGTGGTCCGAAGGCACGGAGTACCGCATGATATTATCTCAGACCGAGATAGTAGATTCGTCTCCAACTTCTGGACTAAATTACAAGAAGCCTTAGGAACCCAAGTCAAGATGAGCACAGCTTTTCATCCAATGACGGACGGTCAGACTGAGCGCACGATTCAGACGCTCGAAGACATGCTAAGAGCGTGTGTACTCGAATTCAAGGGAAGTTGGGAAGACCACTTGCCGTTGATTGAATTCTCGTACAACAACAGTTATCACGCTAGCATAGGCATGGCACCGTTCGAAGCGCTATACGGACGGAAGTGTCGTAGTCCGTTGTGCTGGACGAAGGATGACGATTCGGTAGTTGTTGGACCGCAGCTCATTGAGGATATGAATAGCAAGATCAAGGTGGTTCAACAGAAAATGAAAGTCGCGCAAGATAGGCAGAAGAGCTACGCCGACACTAGACGGCAAGAGTTAGAATTTGAGGTGGGAGACAAGGTTATGCTGAAAGTATCGCCCATGAAGGGGGTGATGCGATTCGGTAAACGAGGAAAGCTGAGTCCTCGCTACATTGGTCCGTACGAGATTTTGGATCGTGTAGGTACCTTGGCTTATCGTTTGGCACTTCCACCAGAGTTGTCGCGAGTGCACAACGTATTCCATGTTTCTCAACTGAAGAAATATGTGCACGACCCAACTCACGTGTTGCAACCCGACGTGATTGAGCTAGATGATGACTTGACATACGAGGAGTATCCGATCGAGGTACTTGATGTCAAGGAAAGGGTCACAAGGAACAAGACTGTGAGGATGGTGAAGATCCTATGGTCGAATCATGGCACCGAGGAAGCGACGTGGGAATTGGAAGCGGATATGAAGCAAAGATATCCCAACCTTTTCCAAAGCGAATCAGGAACAGTTATGGGGACATAACTGCAGTCCTAAGGGGGAGAGGATGTGATACCCCGCGCAGAGTCGTCGCATACGAGGTAAGAATTTTAAATTGCAAGCCTCAATAATTTCTTTGTGCCAATTATTAATTTTTCCGAAGTGCGACCCAACTTCGAGGACGAAGTTGATTTCTAAGGAGGGTAGACTGTAATACCCGAGAAATCAACATCGAGTATTAAATCCGAAAAATTAATTAATTGAGTTAATTAATTGGATTTAACTATCGCAACCAAAATAATTCCGGGAGAGCGGAATTAAATATTTTCGCACGATAGCAACTCGAAGAGAGTTATCGGAGTATCCAACACTCGGATAATCCAATATGATTTTTTAAAAGAACAAAAATCATATTATATATAAAAAAAATAAATAAATAAATAAAATAAGAAAAGGGCCGCAGCCTGTGGTGGCGCGGTGGCCGCGCGGTGGCGCGCCACCAGCGCGCCACCATGCAGGGGCTGCAGCCCCTACGCGTTCAACGCGTTTTGGCGAGGTGAGGGCTTCTACTTCGAACTTGGATGCATGGAATCGAGCCACAATCTTGGTCCAGACCCTTAGGAGTGTTTGGGGACTCTATTGGATGAATTTGGAAGTCTCTAGAATGCTTACAAGTTGGGATAAGGTTGGATGCATGTTCTAGAAGCATTCATTGAACACCTTGGGAATTTGGTGGGATGAATGTGGGTTAATGGGGTGAATTTTCGAGAATGACTGCATTGAGTCATGTCTAATCTTCCCTAGGGGCTTAATGTCAGTCATTAGGAGCATTAAGCACTCTAGATATCAACAAACCAACCCCAAAATCACCCTCCACTCCCTTAATCCGAAAATCAGTTTTCTCTTGGAGAGTTGAGAGTTCTTTGAGTGTATTCATCTTGTTCTTGGGGCTTTGGTCGAGTTGAAGCATTCCAATCCCTTCTCCTACGTCTAGGTAAGAATTCTAAACCAATTCCTTGTTCTTTAATTCGGATTCTAGGCCCTAACATCAAGTTTCTATCCAAACACCTCAAAATAGGATTCGTTCGGTAGATCTTGGAGGTTGGAGTCTGTTCTGGTCGAGTTTGAGGATTCAACCATTGAAGTTTTCGACACTAAACTCTTGAGAAGTAAGTTAATGATGTGCATATCGATTTTTAGAGTGTTTGGTTGAGTATTCTTTGAGATATGGTTCGAATTTCATCTTGTGCCAAATCTGTATTTTAGGGTTTCTTCCGAGTATGTTTTCTTGTTGTGCTTTTCTCGCCTAGATCCGTTCACTTTTGGAAGAACTTGTCTAAATGAAAAATGTTCCTAATGCTTTAAAGATGATGTCTGTAAATTTTCATAATTTTTGGAATTGATTTGGTCGACGAAATCAGATCTGGTATTTTCTGCTATGCTTGATGACAGATTCAAGTTCCGAGCATGTTCAGTTTTGTGGTTCCTATTTCTCTTAGCTATGGTCGTTTTTGATGGTCGACTTCTTCATGAAAATTGTTCATCTATGTGTCTAGTTTGCTCCTGTTAAATTTCAGAATTTTTGGATCAATATTCGAATTGTTATGGATTTTTAAGCAAACTGTGGTCGAATGAACAGTGGTACTTACACACTTTTGAAAACAAGTTTCTGAAATGAATTTTTTTGAGTGACTTAGAGTCCGAATTTGCTAAGGGCTATTTCTGAGAAAAATGTTCATTTTGATGTCGCC
This sequence comes from Hygrophila difformis, assembly GCA_030278955.1. Taxonomy (NCBI): domain Eukaryota; kingdom Viridiplantae; phylum Streptophyta; class Magnoliopsida; order Lamiales; family Acanthaceae; genus Hygrophila; species Hygrophila difformis. Next base: position 41,692,603 of record JAOANR010000008.1, on the reverse strand, counting down.
TAGCACCTGTAAAATTTTCAGAATTTTTCACAAAGTTTTACTACATTTCCTGATTCGATTTTGAAAACTGCCACAGTGTAGTCTTACCGGTGAAATTGGTTTCGTACGTTTCGGACGTTTTTGAGTCGATTGCTACTCTTTGTCGAATCCTATGAAATCTGGAAATTGTAGATATATGTGGTAATGACTAAAATGTGATTTTTGAAACTTTGTGAGTTTTGATCGAGTTAGATGTTCAATTTGGAGGGTAAGTGCACTTGGCGTGGGCTCGTTGGGCCGCCCCCTCTTTTTTGGTGGCCAAAACGGCGCCAATGAAATATTGTTATGGCGTGATTGTATGAGTCTATACTCCTAGGTGTATCCGTAGGGGTTACCTAGGGCTCCGGAGTGTGTCTGTATAGGGTCCGCTGCTCTCACATTGTGGATACCGTCGGCTTGTGGACATAAGTGCCCAAGCGGGTAATTGATCCCAAAACGGCTAAGGCCCTGGATCGTTGATACCGGCAGCTTGTGGCCATAAGCGCCCAAGCGGGTAATGGTTTGGATGTCCTCGATCAAAATGAACATTGGTGTGGTAAAGTATAAAAAGAAATCCCCGTAAATTATTTTTACTCGTTCGTTAGATTAAATTCCTAACTTCTTATTACTCTTCTAAATCTTTAAATTTTGTTATGCTATCCGTTAACTTACTCAGTACCGTTGTACTGATAAATTGTTATTTCCTATTTTTCGCAGAGTAAGTGTTGGAGCATTGGGATGGGACTTTGCAAGATTAAGGACTTGTCGCATTTTACTGTTATTTTAAATTTCTGCACTTTGGACTTTACCATTGGACTTTGGACTTTGGTTTTTGGCCGTCTGTTTGGCCCCATTTTTATTTGTTTTAGCTTCCGCACTGATTATTACTGTGATGCATGAGATACTCTGATTTTAATTCGGGCGTGATTGAATAGTTTTTAAATTGTTTTGAAAATTTGATACGACTTAGCCTTAGCATTTTTCTAGATGAGCTCGACTTGGGTCGGGTCTTGTTTAGAAAAGTGTGGCGGTAATGCCCTGGCCTGGGAAATCAAATCCGGGGTGTTACAACACCCCGATCCGGATTGAGAGCGAAGAACCCGACGGAACCAAAGAGATAAACGGTGGACTGGAAGCCACGCCTCCGAATCGACATTCTCGGACGACTGTAAATCTGTAAGTTAATCTTACTATGGTTTTGGGAGGATTTAAAATACACCTAAAGTAACGATCTAATCAAGAAACCTAAAATCTGTCAACCCGAAGAAAACCACGGCGCAACAGACTTGCATGATTTTTCCGAACCCCTAAACGTGTTCAAACGAGAAAACTTAAAACACAAAAAACATTCCTAAGACATATGTCTATCTTTTGTAAAACTTTCATAATTTTTCATCGTGTTTTGATATCCAAAAACGACCGCAAATGAACCTACCTTCGACTTAGATCTTGAAACGGTGATAGATTCTTAGTCCGAACTTGAGGTTGATTTTTACCTTAGATCTAGACCGATTTAGGATTGGTGCTAAACATAGTAATTTTAGATCTATACGTTAAGAACACCTCCGTAAATTTTTGGAATTTTTCGTTGAGGTTTGATATTGGAAATCGACTCCAAACCAAACTGTTCTAAATTTAGATATTGAAATCTTGACAGATTCTTGGCCCGAACTTGTTGGCATTTTTGACAATAGATATAGGGTGAATTAGATCTTTTGTTGAACATGAAACTTGTAGATATATGTCTTAAGCATCTCCCTGTAAAATTTCATCAAGTTTGGAGTTGGTTTGCTATGGTTGATCTCGAAATTTAGGAACTGCTGTCGTAAAGATTCGGATAGATTTGTAACCTGATAGAAATCTATGTTTTTGACTTACTTCCGTAACCCGGATCGAAAAACTTAAAACATAAAACGTGTTCATCTCTGTGTTTTCGAGTCACCGGTCGAATTTCAGAAATTTTGGACTTAAACTCGATTTTTAATAAATTTTGAAGTGAACTGTGGTTGACCGAGTCAAATCTTGATATCTTGTTGAAACGGTGAAATTAGCCTTTAAGGTTTAAATGATTGGGAATTCCATTGAAATAAAATACACATGAACCATAATGCTTGCCCGAAAGGCAATTGAGATATAATGCTTGCCGAAAGGCAATTGAGATATAATGCTTGCCGAAAGGCAATTGATAAATAAAGCTTGCCGAATGGCAATTGAGATATAAACGTGAGACATGAGACATATAAGAAATTGGTTGGACCTTGATTGGTAGTAATAGGAAGAAACTAGAAGACTTGAAAATTGTTCCTTTTTAGATTATGTTTTTAAATTATGTCCTACAGTTATATTATTTTGCAAGCTATATTTATGGTCTTATGAAATTTCTGTCTTTTAAATTATGCGGTTAAATTGTTATTAGATGAATACATTAAATCATGTCTTGTATGCACATGTTTTCCTTAAATTCAATTAAAGGCTTTGAAACCTCAAAATCATGTATGTGTTAACTTACTCAGCAAGTTTTTGCTGACCAAACCATATTGTTTCCCTTTTTCTTTCAGAGCTGAAGAATGCGCATCGTCATATGCATACATGGGAATTTTGGGAAAATATATTAAATTTTGCGTTAGACTAGAATATGCATGAACGGACCTGTTTAACCCGTATTTTGGCCATGTTGGCCCTATATTTAAATTCCGCTGCATTGTACATATGTAAATATTACTTTCCGCTGAATTTGTGGCGATTAATAGAGTGTGTAATATTTTGGTGCGGGACCAAGGCTTTCCGTTACAGCGCATGATTTTCAAGTGTGACTCTATAAATTTGGTTGGGTGGTTAAAGAATCCTTCGTCGGTACCTTGGGGATTTCATTCACGCATGGCAGCCATTTTGAGGGTTCTAAAATTCGCAGGTACTGTCCGAATCCAACACATCCTTCGCGAACGCAATTCGTTGGCAGACCACTGGGCCAGGAAAGGCGCTGCAGGGGACAATAAGATCGAGGTCTGGTTATAGTCTGTGTTGCAACTCTACTGTGTGTGGCGGTAGAAGGCTTTGTGTAATTGCATTGTTGTGTGAATCAGTGTTTCCTGTATTTTGTTTGTAGTTGATGACTCTGTCATCTATGTAATGTTTTGATCTCTTCATTGAATAAAAATGCTTTCTCCTCAAAAAAAAAAAAAAAAAATTGGCAAAAAAAAAATATTACTTTCCGCTGCAACTTATGTAATACTATTTTCGAAATATATATGAATGGGCTGTTTGAATATTTTAAATTCTGAAAAACCTAGCCTTGCATCTCTCTAGTAAGCTCGGAGAAACCGTGTCTTGCTAGGGAGGTGTGGCGGTGACACCCTGACCTGGGTGACCAAAAACCGGGGTGTTACAATGACAAAATAATGTTTAAAATTCCATCCCCCATATGCATATGCTCATGCATTTTCTGCCTATGCTCATGCATTTTCTTCATAGTAACAATGGAAAACAAAAATTTTATCAGTATATAAAATACTGAGTAAGTCGATCCTAACATAGTAATAAAGGGGTTTAATTAAATAATTAAATTTACTCCTAGGCAAGCATACAAGACATTCCATTTACCAATTAAAAAATTAATAATTTAATTGTATATTTGGACATGCATTTAAATTCATAAATAATAATCTAACATGTTATAAAATTAAAGACATAAATTTAAATGCATAATTTAAAGACATGCATAAATAAAAAAATACGTAAAAAGTATTAAGTTTTTTTTTTAAATTTTCCCCGTTACGTCACCATTTCTCAATATTTAGTAAAGCCGGTCATCCGGCGGCCGCAGCCGTTTCGTAAGTTTCTTGTGTAGCCGGTCGTCCGGCGGCCGCAGCCGTATCTGCCATACCCAGTAACACTTCGGAGCCTCAGGAAACCCATACGGATACTCCCGAGAGTGTAGGCCATGTATCTCATGCCGTTTTGGCGTAGTATTTCATTCGAATTCTCTTGTCCATTATAGGCCCGCAGAGAAAGGATAGAGGGGCACCCTGCAGAGCACTCACTCTCCACCAAAGTATCTCATATCGTTTCGATTTAGTGTAACGGGATTTTTCAAAAAGTATATCTTTATCGTATTTCAAGGTTTCGATCGTTTGTTTCGAAATTTCAAAATCTTATCAATTTCAAATCGTTTGGCGTCACAGTTACGCCTTTTAAATTTAAAAATTCATTACATGTCCGAAAATCTGAAATTTTTACAATATATCAAAAACACTCTAGCGAACAACTTTCGTGTTTTAATGATTTCGAAATAAGTTGAGGAACCATGTCAAAAATCGAGATTATTGCACAACCGATGTAATATCAGAATCCAGTTTTGTCACAGTTCAGAAAATCGACTTTTTGACATATCAAATGGACTCCAAAAATTTTGAAATTTTATACAAATATACTAGACATGATTATCTACAACTTTCATTTAGATTGAAAAGACTAATTCGGACTAAAAATCATAGAAACATGCTCATCAAGTTCGGACATATGCACTGTCAGATTTTCGAAAAATTTTTAAATCACAGTTTATGTTCGGAGCGATTTGGGGTAGCAAACGTTGATGAAAATCTCTGAAATTGTTCCACAACATAGTTTAATGTGTTAGGATCAAAAGTCTAGTTTTGAGTTTTTCAGTTTGAACTCTCGAAATAGGGGTTTTAATTAGATTTCAAAAATTGTGCAAGTTGGGGTTTTTAGGTTCGATTTTTACGTTTCGTTACAAAGACACTAAATCGGACGCCCCTAATGTAATACCCCGTAAGAATGCATAAGCATTTATTTTTGAAACCCGAATAGTTTGTATCCCAAATAAACAAAAGGACCCTAACTCTTAGCGCGAGAAAAGCCGAAACACAACTTCGGGGACGAAGTTGATTCTTAAGGGGGGTAGACTGTAATACCCCAGATTTTTATCAACGTCCAAAGGAATAAAATTTATTCCGATCAATGTCGAAACATCTCCGAGAAGAAGAAAATAATTTATCACAATAAATTATTGCTCGGAAATAAAACGCCGATAGATTCAAATTCAAAATGGAATAAAAGAGGGAAAGGAAGCCCGAAGACATTCCATCAATTGAGTCAAGACAATTGGAATTAAATTCAAGAAGGAAAAGAATTTTAATTCCAAGAACCCGTGAAGTCGGAAGAAATTTAATGATACAATCGCAATCAATCAATCGGTCAATAAGTCGCGCAACTTCGGGGACGAAGTTGATTCTTAAGGAGGGTAGATTGTAATACCATAGAAATTGCCCGATATATATGTATGAATATATATATTTTGATCAATTCACTAAGTAGATTTTTAATCAAATCTATATATATTTATATGTTCAAATATGTGCTTAAAGATTAGTATATTATTTTCTACAAAACATACTTTAAAAAAATTATATATATTTGTCTTTTCAAATAAAAATATGGATTTCAATATCAAGTGTAATAAGTATATGGTTCATAGAATATTTTAAATCCATATACAAGTTTATATACACATATATATACCTTGGTCTTGAAATAATCTTTCCAAACATGTACACATGTATATACATGTATATATTTACATGTTTAAATTATAATGAGAATTATCTATTTTCTATATATCCTTGATTAATCATTCTACCCATATTTTTTTTATGAATTATTCTAGAATGTCATAATATAATTGGGAATAATTTGACTATGGTTTGAAATTGTAGGGTGGAATATTAATCATATCTTGTCATTTTCAAATAAAGAATATATTCCTTTTTGAAGCTATGTATGACTTACAAGATCCCAAAAATTCCCACATTATGATTTTTTTTTTAAGATTAGAATTCTAATATATATATATATAAAAAAAAAAAAAAAATTAAAAAAAAAAAAAAAAAAAAAAAAAAAAAAGTTACTGTAGCATGCTACTGTAGCACGCTACTGTAGCATGCTACTGTAGCAGTCGGGATTTATGTGTTTTTGGGACTTTTTGCCATTTTTTTGGGTCCCAAAGGTGGGAATCTTGATCTATCACGGGTGTGGCATCTTTTTGGATGTTATGTAATCAATCCCATCCCCATTCTCAGCCATTTTCATCAATCATTCACCCCAAACTCTCCAAAAACTCTCCCAAAAGCCAAACACTCTTCCGACGAACTTCCGGCGACTTTCCGACGAGTTTCCGGCAACCAAATCCAACCAAGGAAGTGTGTAGATCAAGGATTGCAGGCTTTGGATTGTTGGTAAGATGTTATTCAAGTTTCCTTATGATTTTAAGATCATAAACATCATACTAACTTACGAATCTTCATATTCGAACACAAATCGGAGCCAAGGGAAGAATAAATCGGGTGGAAGAGATTCGTTCGTGACATCCCGTGGATTCCGGACGACCCCGTGACTTCCTAAACATCATCCCCACTGTAAGTTAACCTTACTATGGTTTTGGGTGACTTAAAATGCAACCGAACATAGAGATTCAACTCAAGAAAATTAACAAAAATCTGTCAACAAGAGAAAACCCTCAACGCAGCGTTTTCGTATGAATTTTTCGAACCTCTAAAGCTGCTCAAACAACAAAACGCAAAACATGAAAAGTGTTCCTAAGACTTTGGTCTAGCTTCTGTAAAAATTTCATAATTTTTCATGATGTTTTGAAACCTGAAACCAACCCAAAACCGAAGAGTATTAAATCTGAATCTTAGAACTTTGGCAGATTTCACTCTCAATCTTGTTGGTTATTTTGACCATGGATCTAGGCCGATCTAGGATTGGTGTTGAACATGAAAGTTGTAGATCTATGAGTTTAGAACATTTCTGCAAGTTTTTAGAATTTTTCATTGAGATTTGAACCTCCAAACTCGAGCCGATCCGATCTGCGTTAGAACCGATGTCAAGAACCTTGACAGATTTCATAATCAAACTCGACGAGCAAAACTCTTACTTCGAGTGTTCAAACCTGAAAACTCAAAACTAAGATTTTGATCCAAAGATCATAAGCTATATTGTGTAAAAATTTCAAAGATTTTCATCAAGTTTTGATACCCCAAATCGTATCGGACATATTCTGCGTTTTTAGGAATTGTCAAAGGATGACAGATTTCATAACCGATCTTGAGGAGCTTATTCCTATCATTTCTAGCCCGAACCAATCTTTGAGTTCTAAACAAAAGTTGTTGCAAATCAAGTCTAGTATGTGCCTGTAAAATTTCAGAATTTTTGAAGTCCATTTGATATGTCAAAAAGTCAAATCTTTGAAAGGTGTCAAACCTGAATCCTGACAGCATTTTATTTCTGTAGAAAACTCGATTTTTGACATGCTTCCCATCGTTTTTCCGAAAAACTTAAAACACGAAAGTTGTTCGTTGGGATGTTTTTGAGATGATGTACAAATTTCAAATCAATCGCCTAAGAAATGGATTTTTAAACCAAAAAGGCGTAAACTGTGACATCGATCGGTTTTAAACTTGAGAGATCTTGAAATCTTGTCGAAACATGAAATTAGCCTTTAAGGTTTAAATGATTGGGAATCCCTTTGAGATAAAATACAATTGAAATATCTTGCTTGCCGAAAGGCAATTGAAATATCTTGCTTGCCGAAAGGCAATTGAAATATCTTGCTTGCCGAAAGGCAATTGAAATATCTTGCTTGCCGAAAGGCAATTGAAATATCTTGCTTGCCGAAAGGCAATTGAAATATCTTGCTTGCCGAAAGGCAATTGAAATATCTTGCTTGCCGAAAGGCAATTGAAATATAATGCTTGCCGAATGGGATTGAAATATAAACTTGAAACATGAGACATGAGAAACTGTGCCAAGATGGCCAATGAAGTACTTGAAATGCGATACGGCTGCGGCCGCCGGATAACCGGCTAAATGATATATTGTTGAGGTGATGGCGTAACGGGGAAATATATATTAAAAAGCTTAGATTTTATGAAATTGGCTGCGGCCGCCGGATTGCCGGCTAAATTAAATATTGTTGAAATGAACTTTTTAAATTAAGGAGAGAGTAACAAGGAACAAAGCCGTGAGAATGGTCAAGATTCTTTGGTCGAACCATGAAAGTGAAACGGCGACATGGGAGTTAGAATCCGACATGAAGGAGCGTTACCCGACCCTATTCCAAAACGGTGCAACCGCAGTTATGGGGACATAACTGTAATCTTAAGGGGGAGAGGATGTAACGACCCGAATATTTTGTATCCCAAATGAACAAATTCTAATTGTTTTGAACTACGTAATGACTTGATCCCTTCACAGGGTACGTAGGCAACTTGGAAATTTCAATTCTGGGTTCAGTCGAATAATATCAAACAACAAAACACAATGACACAACCACAATCAATCAATCGGTCAATAAGTCGCGCAACTTCGGGGACGAAGTTGATTCTTAAGGAGGGTAGATTGTAATACCATAGAAATTGCCCGATATATATGTATGAATATATATATTTTGACCAATTCACTAAGTAGATTTTTAATCAAATCTATATATATTTATATGTTCAAATATGTGCTTAAAGATTAGTATATTATTTTCTACAAAACATACTTTGAAAAATTATATATATTTGTCTTTTCAAATAAATATATGGATTTCAATATCAAGTGTAATAAGTATATGGTTCATAGAATATTTTAAATCCATATACAAGTTTATATACACATATATACCTTGGTCTTGAAATAATCTTTCCAAACATGTACACATGTATATACATGTATATATTCATATGTTTAAATTATAATGAGAATTATCTATTTTCTATATATTCTTGATTAATCATTCTACCCATATATTTTTTATTATGGAATTATTCTAGAATGCCATAATATAATTGGGAATAATTTGACTATGGTTTGAAATTGTAGGGTGGAATATTAATCATATCTTGTCATTTTCAAATAAAGAATATATTCCTTTTTGAAGCTATGTATGACTTACAAGATCACAAAAATTCCCACATTATGATTTTTTTTAAGATAAGAATCTTAATATATATATATAAAAAAAAAAAAAAAAAAAAATTTTAAAAAAAAAAAAAAAAAAAAAAAAAAAGTTACTGTAGCATGCTACTGTAGCACGCTACTGTAGCATGCTACTGTAGCAGTCGGGATTTATGTGTTTTTGGCGACTTTTTGCCATTTTTTGGGTCCCAAAGGTGGGAATCTTGATCTATCACGGGGGAGGCATATTTTTGGATGATTATAGAAGTCCCTAACACCCTATTGTCAGCCATATTCACCAATAATTCATCCCACAAACTCTCCCAACTCTCCCAAAACTCTCCCTAAGCCAAACACCCTTCCGGCAAACTTCCGGCAACTTTCCGGCAATCAAATCCAACCAAGGTAGGGTGTAGATCAAGGATTTGCAAGCATTGGATTGTTGGTAAGGTGTAAATCAAGTTTACTTATTGCTTTAAGATCATAATCAACCTTCTAACTTACGGATCTTTACTTGCAAAACACGTTCGTAGCCAAAGGAGAAGAAGAACGTGTTGCGTAGATCCGTTCGTGGCGATTTTGGACAAATCGATCAACTCTAGAACGTTCAAGAACTCACTCACTGTAAGTTAATAACTTACATATCAATATGGGTGGTTTAAAGACATCCGAAACATTGGATCTTAAACGAAACGTTGAAATCAAACCTAAAAACCCCAATCTACGTATTTTCTGAAATCCGACCAAAACTCTTACTTCGAGCGTTCAAACCTGAAAACTCAAAACTAAGATTTTGATCCTAAGATCTTAAGCTATATTGTGTAAAAATTTCAGAGATTTTCATCAAGTTTTGATACCCCAAATCAAGTCGGACATATTCTGCGTTTTTAAAAAAATTTTCAAAAGTTGACAGATTTCATAACCGAACTTGATGAGCTTATTTCTATCATTTCTAGTCCAAACCAATCTTCATGATCTAAACAAAAGTTGTAGATCTATGAGTCTTGAATACCTCTGTAAAATTTCATGCACTTTCATTAAGATTTGCTATCCCAAACCGCGTCGAACATATTCTGTGGTGCATGAACCTTTCGGAAACTGAGACAGATTTTAAGACCGAACTTAGTAGATTAATCTGACTTAATCCGTGATGAATTTGCATAATTTGCCTCTAATAAAACTTGTTTATTTTGGTGTCTTTTAAGTGCCTGTAAATTTTCAGAATTTTTGGAGTTCATTTGACATGATAAAAAGTCAAATCTTTGACAGATGTCAAACCTGAATCCTGACAGCTTTTTGTTTGTGTAGAAAACTTGATTTTTGACATGCTTCCCATCATTTTTCCCAAAAACTCAAAACATGAAAGTTGTTCATTGGGATGTTTTTGAGCTACTGTGAAAATTTCAGATCAATCGCCTAAGAAATGGATTTTTAAACTGAAAAGGCGTAAACTGTGACATCGATCGGTTTTAAACTTGTGAGATTTGAAATTTCTAAACAACGATCGAAATCTAGTGATACGATAAAGCTGTATTTTTGGAAATCCCGTTACACTAAAGTTGAAACGATATCGGTTACATTGGTTATATAAAATTAGGGGGAGATTGCTCTGCAGGGTGCCCTCCTAATTATTCATTTTGTGCCAAAACGGCAATGATGATTACGCGCGAAAGATTGCCAAAACGGCATCTTATATTTTTGGGCCTATCCTCTCGGGTGTATCCGTATGGGTTACTCGAGGCTTGACGGAGCGGTACTGGATATGGCGTATTTGGTCACAAGAGACCAACGGCCTACCCTCTCGAGTGTATCCGTATGGGTTACTCGAGGCTCGACGGAGTGGTACTGGGTATGGCGAATCGGCTGCGGCCGCCGGAATACCGGCTAAATGAGATGATACTTATGAAATTGGCTGAGGCCGCCGGAGCACCGGCTAAATGATATTATTGATATTGGCTGCGGCCGCCGGATCACCGGCTAAATGATATATATTGTTGAGATGATGGCGTAACGGGAAATATATATTAAAAAGCTCAGATTTTATGAAATTGGCTGCGGCCGCCGGATTGCCGGCTAAATTAAATATTGTTGAGATGGTGGCGTATCGGGGTGAATTTTTAAAAGCTCAAATTTTTATTTACTTACTTACGGCGTTTTTCATGTTTTTAAATCATGTCTTAAATAATTGCCCATGCTTAAGTTTTAAATTATGAAATTAAATGTGTCTTTAAAGTATGCAATTATATTCGCATTTTTTTTAAAATAAAAATGTTTTTATGCATGGCAAAAAGTTTTATCTTAATTATTAAAAATCTAACCCCTTTATTGCTATGTAAGGATTGACTTACTCAGTATTTTATAATACTGATAAAAACCGTTGTTCATTTTTTTTCTGTTACAGAGTACGGAGCATGATCACTCATTGGGGGATCATTTTGGATACTTAATTATTTATTTTACGTGACTTGCATGAACGGGTCTGTTTAACCCGTGGTTTGGCCATGTCGGCCCTATATTTTAAATTCCGTTGCATACACTTTACTTCCGCTGCGTACTTTATATTCTCGCTGCAACTCTGATGTAGTATTTTTAATTTATTTATGAATGGGCTGTTTGAATATTTTAAATTCTGAAAAACCATAGCCTTGCATCTCTTTAGTGAGCTCGGAGAAACCGTGTCTTGCTAGGGAGGTGTGGCGGTGGCATCCCGGCCTGGGTTACCAAAACCGGGGTGTTACAATATTTATTTTTCAGGATTCAGGTTTGACATCTGTCAAAGATTTGACTTTTTATCATGTCAAATGAACTCCAAAAATTCTGAAAATTTACAGGCACTTAAAAGACACCAAAATAAACAAGTTTTATTAGAGGCAAATTATGCAAATTCATCACGGATTAAGTCAGATTAATCTACTAAGTTCGGTCTTAAAATCTGTCTCAGTTTCCGAAAGGTTCATGCACCACAGAATATGTTCGACGCGGTTTGGGATAGCAAATCTTAATGAAAGTGCATGAAATTTTACAGAGGTATTCAAGACTCATAGATCTACAACTTTTGTTTAGATCATGAAGATTGGTTTGGACTAGAAATGATAGAAATAAGCTCATCAAGTTCGGTTATGAAATCTGTCAACTTTTGAAAATTTTTTTAAAAACGCAGAATATGTCCGACTTGATTTGGGGTATCAAAACTTGATGAAAATCTCTGAAATTTTTACACAATATAGCTTAAGATCTTAGGATCAAAATCTTAGTTTTGAGTTTTCAGGTTTGAACGCTCGAAGTAAGAGTTTTGGTCGGATTTCAGAAAATACGTAGATTGGGGTTTTTAGGTTTGATTTCAACGTTTCGTTTAAGATCCAATGTTTCGGATGTCTTTAAACCACCCATATTGATATGTAAGTTATTAACTTACAGTGAGTGAGTTCTTGAACGTTCTAGAGTTGATCGATTTGTCCAAAATCGCCACGAACGGATCTACGCAACACGTTCTTCTTCTCCTTTGGCTACGAACGTGTTTTGCAAGTAAAGATCCGTAAGTTAGAAGGTTGATTATGATCTTAAAGCAATAAGTAAACTTGATTTACACCTTACCAACAATCCAATGCTTGCAAATCCTTGATCTACACCCTACCTTGGTTGGATTTGATTGCCGGAAAGTTGCCGGAAGTTTGCCGGAAGGGTGTTTGGCTTAGGGAGAGTTTTGGGAGAGTTGGGAGAGTTTGTGGGATGAATTATTGGTGAATATGGCTGACAATAGGGTGTTAGGGACTTCTATAATCATCCAAAAATATGCCTCCCCCGTGATAGATCAAGATTCCCACCTTTGGGACCCAAAAAATGGCAATATGCAACAACTATAAGGTTTAATTATTCCCAAACTCCCAAATCCTCCAACAATTTACCAAGTCAATTAAATAATCAAGCTAGCAATTAACCCAAAACTCAACAAGGTTAACAATTTAATCAACAAATGAGCATGACATCCAACCAAAATAGAGCAATTAGACAAAGAAATCCCCATTTAATCCAACACCACCACGACTATCATAACGCCACCACACCACCACCACGTAGACCACCGGCACCACCACCACGCCGGCGTACCGCCGGCGCCACCTCAGTAGCAGCGGCGGCAGCGCTGCTTCTTCTCAGCGGGCAGCAGCCCGCCGCCACTCCAGGCATCGCACGGTGGCGCGACGCCACACCTCCACCCCGCCGTGGCCTCTTCCCTACTCCGGCATCAACCTCCCTTCCTCCGGTGAGCAGCCAATTCCTCCAAAAAAATGGAGACCCGAAGCTTCCCCCAAATCACGCAAACAAGGAAGAGAGAAAAAGGGGAGTTCATACCTGCACAATGCTTGAATAGAGTCTTGATTTGCAATTCCATCTTCAACCCATAGCTCCTTCTTCTTCTTCCCGTCGAGATTTTCCTGTGTGTGCCCTAGTTTTCTCCCCTTTGTGAAAAATGATGGGATTGAGCAACTTTCCCCAATTTGTTCCTACATAAGGTCAAGGGACCTAGTAGCAATTTCTTATTCTCATTTAGCCCCAAATCATTTTTCAACAATTCAATCTCTCCTTGTTGAATTCTTTTGATTTGGGTCACTAATTTATTAAATGGTTGGGCTCTTAAATTATTCACCAAATAATTTAATTCTCATTGAGCCCAATTGGTTCATTAGTCATTATTAATTTAATTAATTATGAAATAATGACCCGGGATGTTACATTTCCTCCCCCTTAGGATTATTCGTCCTCGAATGTTATAAAAGTAGGAATCAAAATGTTTACTTCCCTATGTTGGAATCAAATCCAACTCGGAGCAATTTCCCACATGCTTCCTTTGGTCTCTGACCAGTATCTCGGACCCCATGTTGCGACCATAGTTCTTATATCATCAGGACTGTCTTAAGTTGAAACACAACATCCTCTATGTGATCGATCGCCTTGGTCATTACTCCAAATTCTTGACTCTTTCAAGCTTCACATCATCAGGTTGCATGATTTTGTAGAATCACATACCATTCCCATCAACTGAGATACGTGGAACAAATCATGTGTGTTCTTGCTTCCACGCGAACAAATCACGTGGAACAAATCAACTGAGGACTCAAGTGGTAGATCGCACTTTCAATCCTCTTCATGCTTCCACACAAACCTCTTTCCTGATGTTCGATCTACACTCAAGTCCAGTTCACTTCATTCACATTTTAGATATAAGAAGTAAACTTTATTTCATGTAACACCAAATTTTCCTCTTCAGGTTCACTCCACCTTTTGATTATTTGAGACTCTTCTCCAGTTTGCCTCTGATAACTTTCAACAACTCTAGTTGTCTCTTGAAGAGTTCTGAACTCAACTCTCGAATAGCAACTCATTTATCGAGGGATCATACACTTCCTTTCCAATAAATTCTTATACAGTGCCAACCTGATACTTGCACAATGGTGGCTATCGTAAAAGAATCCTAACATCAACAGACGATTCATTCACGCGCCGCCACCCTGATCTAATGGTAGCCTGACCTCAAAACAATCTTGTTAAACACGTCCCCTTTCAACGGATCAACACAAATCCTCAATCCAAGATAAAAAGGTACTTGTTCTTTACCCTGATCCGGTCCAACCCTCCATAGTCAATACACATCCTCATCGAACCATCATTCTTTTTAATAAACAGCACTGGAGCTCTCCTAGGCACAACAACTCGGCTGAATATAACCCTTACTGATTAACTCATTCAACTGATCATCAACTCACTCAACTCAGCAAAAGCCATTCAATAAGGAGCCTTAGAAACAGGAGTTGCATAAGGCATCGTACAAAAGTAAAGTCAGTCTCCCGAGCAAGTGGGAGACTTGGAACTTTATCGGGAAGGATATCCCCGAACTCAGGTACAGCAGGGACATTCATAGCTGCTGAAACCTCTGCATGAAGATCCCTCATTTTCCACAGGGATAGAGAACAACCCCTGCGCATCAAATCACAAAAGGAAGCAACAGGAGCAACACTAATAACAGGTCGAATCAAATGGGTCGGTAAGAAATATACTTACCCAAAGAATCCCAAAATGATATTCGTGGAACACCATCAAAAATCACAGCACGTTGGCAAGTCAACCAATCCATACCCAATATCACATCAAAATCAACCAGGCCAAAGACCACTAGGTCTGCCCTGAAATCACGGTCCTCGATGCACAACACAACATCTTGCCACATATGATCACTTTAAACAATATCGCCCAAGGGCATAGACATGCATGTGGTAGGGCACCAACAGTCCTACTCCATGCTCACGAATGAAATACAGAACCTCAATGAACATGAGACTCCAAAGTCAAACACAATAACTACAATACAAATTGCAACACGAATAATTCCAATAACATGGAAACGAGCTTGCCCCTCAACAAGAGAGTCAAAGAGAACCACCCACGATACAAGGATTTACAACACTTATAGAAACATAGTCAAAATAACGTCTCCATCACGCACAGACAAAATACCTGGCAAGCCCTCGCAGGTCGGCCTTGCCCTATATGCTACATCAGTCCCATGTCGTAACAATCACGTCATGTATAACAACCACCCAGCCTCCAAATATGAGGCAAGCATCCATCACCTCGAATAAAAGTTTCACGTTATATCGATTAACCCTAAATTCAATTCTATGCCTCGTCGCATAATTATTATGTCTATGTAACCCAACTATACCCATAGACTACAATGGTTTCTATCATCTTTCATATGCAATCGATATATTAATGTTGATGTCACCCGAGTATGATATCACACTAGGGATACTTGATAATTCCATCTCATTCCCTGGGGTACTTAAAATCCCTCTGGATACCACCCGTAATATTGCTTACGCTTGGAACACCATTCGAATAGCTCGGCTCCCAAGAGCTAACCTTTCATCTCAGAGGATAGTTGATTTTAATTGCAACATTAACAAACAATGTTAGCAGAAATCACCAATCATTCATAAAACATTATATATGAATGCTTAAAACACGAAAGTTGTTCGTTGGGATGTTTTTGAGATGATGTACAAATTTCAAATCAATCGCCTAAGAAATGGATTTTTAAACCAAAAAGGCGTAAACTGTGACATCGATCGGTTTTAAACTTGAGAGATCTTGAAATCTTGTCGAAACATGAAATTAGCCTTTAAGGTTTAAATGATTGGGAATCCCTTTGAGATAAAATACAATTGAAATATCTTGCTTGCCGAAAGGCAATTGAAATATCTTGCTTGCCGAAAGGCAATTGAAATATCTTGCTTGCCGAAAGGCAATTGAAATATCTTGCTTGCCGAAAGGCAATTGAAATATCTTGCTTGCCGAAAGGCAATTGAAATATCTTGCTTGCCGAAAGGCAATTGAAATATCTTGCTTACCGAAAGGCAATTGAAATATAATGCTTGCCGAATGGGATTGAAATATAAACTTGAAACATGAGACATGAGAAACTGTGCCAAGATGGCCAATGAAGTACTTGAAATGCGATACGGCTGCGGCCGCCGGATAACCGGCTAAATGATATATTGTTGAGGTGATGGCGTAACGGGGAAATATATATTAAAAAGCTTAGATTTTATGAAATTGGCTGCGGCCGCCGGATTGCCGGCTAAATTAAATATTGTTGAAATGTTTTTATTAAATTTAATTAAAGGCTTTGAAACCCCTAACCCATGCTATGTGTTAACTTACTCAGCGCGTTTTTGCTGACCCAAACCATATATCTCCTTTTTCTTACAGAGTACGAAGAATATGCATCGTCATATGCATACATGGGAACATTAGGGGAAATCTTTATTTTAAATCCCTGCATTTAATTACGACTTGCATGAACGGGACTGTTTAACCCGTGTTTTGGCCATGTCGGCCCTTATACTTTATTTCCGCTGCACAATTTATATTTCCGCTGCAACTTTGATGTATTATCTTTAAATTATATATGAATGGGCTGTTTGAATATTTTAAATTCTGAAAAACCATAGCCTTGCATCTCTTTAGTGAGCTCGGAGAAACCGTGTCTTGCTAGGGAGGTGTGGCGGTGGCATCCCGGCCTGGGTTACCAAAACCGGGGTGTTACAATGTGGTATCAGAGCCCGGATTATTTTGAAGCTATTATCTTTTAAAGAGCCCAATTATTATTTTGAAGTTAAAGCCCAAATTTTTAGCCCAAAATTTTTTTTTTAGAAGCCCAAGAAATTATCTTGACCCAATAGCCTTGTTTTTATTTAAAGCCCAAACAATTTATTTCTTTCGGCCCAATATAGTGGCCCAAACCTTTTATCCTTATTTTAACCTATCCATGGAATAAATTTATTTTTAAAACCCATGGATAAACAAATGCATGCATAAAATTTTTTTTGGGGGAGATCACACATGCATATGCATACATAAATATTTACACTAACTCTTTTTATGTGAATTATCGGTGATAAGAAACAGTCCTACCTCAGAACTCGACATGACCTTGAGTCTTGGCTTAGACTAACTTAAGACTAACGTTGCCTTAGTCCTAGATCTTGATTCACTTAGGAACTCATCTTCGCGTGCTTAATGACAGAAATGGCACCTAGAAGAAAACTGAGGAAGGATCATATGCGATGATACCCGAACCTGGTTGTGAATAATACATAGGCAGTTATGGGGACATAACTGTAATCTTAAGGGGGGGAGGATGTAATACCCCGTAAGAATGCATAAGCATTTATTTTTGAAACCCGAATAGTTTGTATCCCAAATAAACAAAAGGACCCTAACTCTTAGCGCGAGAAAAGCCGAAACACAACTTCGGGGACGAAGTTGATTCTTAAGGGGGGTAGACTGTAATACCCCAGATTTTTATCAACGTCCAAAGGAATAAAATTTATTCCGATCAATGTCGAAACATCTCCGAGAAGAAGAAAATAATTTATCACAATAAATTATTGCTCGGAAATAAAACGCCGATAGATTCAAATTCAAAATGGAATAAAAGAGGGAAAGGAAGCCCGAAGACATTCCATCAATTGAGTCAAGACAATTGGAATTAAATTCAAGAAGGAAAAGAATTTTAATTCCAAGAACCCGTGAAGTCGGAAGAAATTTAATGATACAATCGCAATCAATCAATCGGTCAATAAGTCGCGCAACTTCGGGGACGAAGTTGATTCTTAAGGAGGGTAGATTGTAATACCATAGAAATTGCCCGATATATATGTATGAATATATATATTTTGATCAATTCACTAAGTAGATTTTTAATCAAATCTATATATATTTATATGTTCAAATATGTGCTTAAAGATTAGTATATTATTTTCTACAAAACATACTTTAAAAAAATTATATATATTTGTCTTTTCAAATAAAAATATGGATTTCAATATCAAGTGTAATAAGTATATGGTTCATAGAATATTTTAAATCCATATACAAGTTTATATACACATATATATACCTTGGTCTTGAAATAATCTTTCCAAACATGTACACATGTATATACATGTATATATTTACATGTTTAAATTATAATGAGAATTATCTATTTTCTATATATCCTTGATTAATCATTCTACCCATATTTTTTTTATGAATTATTCTAGAATGTCATAATATAATTGGGAATAATTTGACTATGGTTTGAAATTGTAGGGTGGAATATTAATCATATCTTGTCATTTTCAAATAAAGAATATATTCCTTTTTGAAGCTATGTATGACTTACAAGATCACAAAAATTCCCACATTATGATTTTTTTTTTAAGATAAGAATCTTAATATATATATATATAAAAAAAAAAAAAAAATTAAAAAAAAAAAAAAAAAAAAAAAAAAAAAGTTACTGTAGCATGCTACTGTAGCACGCTACTGTAGCATGCTACTGTAGCAGTCGGGATTTATGTGTTTTTGGGACTTTTTGCCATTTTTTGGGTCCCAAAGGTGGGAATCTTGATCTATCACGGGTGTGGCATCTTTTTGGATGTTATGTAATCAATCCCATCCCCATTCTCAGCCATTTTCATCAATCATTCACCCCAAACTCTCCAAAAACTCTCCCAAAAGCCAAACACTCTTCCGACGAACTTCCGGCGACTTTCCGACGAGTTTCCGGCAACCAAATCCAACCAAGGAAGTGTGTAGATCAAGGATTGCAGGCTTTGGATTGTTGGTAAGATGTTATTCAAGTTTCCTTATGATTTTAAGATCATAAACATCATACTAACTTACGAATCTTCATATTCGAACACAAATCGGAGCCAAGGGAAGAATAAATCGGGTGGAAGAGATTCGTTCGTGACATCCCGTGGATTCCGGACGACCCCGTGACTTCCTAAACATCATCCCCACTGTAAGTTAACCTTACTATGGTTTTGGGTGACTTAAAATGCAACCGAACATAGAGATTCAACTCAAGAAAATTAACAAAAATCTGTCAACAAGAGAAAACCCTCAACGCAGCGTTTTCGTATGAATTTTTCGAACCTCTAAAGCTGCTCAAACAACAAAACGCAAAACATGAAAAGTGTTCCTAAGACTTTGGTCTAGCTTCTGTAAAAATTTCATAATTTTTCATGATGTTTTGAAACCTGAAACCAACCCAAAACCGAAGAGTATTAAATCTGAATCTTAGAACTTTGGCAGATTTCACTCTCAATCTTGTTGGTTATTTTGACCATGGATCTAGGCCGATCTAGGATTGGTGTTGAACATGAAAGTTGTAGATCTATGAGTTTAGAACATTTCTGCAAGTTTTTAGAATTTTTCATTGAGATTTGAACCTCCAAACTCGAGCCGATCCGATCTGCGTTAGAACCGATGTCAAGAACCTTGACAGATTTCATAATCAAACTCGACGAGCAAAACTCTTACTTCGAGTGTTCAAACCTGAAAACTCAAAACTAAGATTTTGATCCAAAGATCATAAGCTATATTGTGTAAAAATTTCAAAGATTTTCATCAAGTTTTGATACCCCAAATCGTATCGGACATATTCTGCGTTTTTAGGAATTGTCAAAGGATGACAGATTTCATAACCGATCTTGAGGAGCTTATTCCTATCATTTCTAGCCCGAACCAATCTTTGAGTTCTAAACAAAAGTTGTTGCAAATCAAGTCTAGTATGTGCCTGTAAAATTTCAGAATTTTTGAAGTCCATTTGATATGTCAAAAAGTCAAATCTTTGAAAGGTGTCAAACCTGAATCCTGACAGCATTTTATTTCTGTAGAAAACTCGATTTTTGACATATCAAATGGACTTCAAAAATTCTGAAATTTTACAGGCACATACTAGACTTGATTTGCAACAACTTTTGTTTAGAACTCAAAGATTGGTTCGGGCTAGAAATGATAGGAATAAGCTCCTCAAGATCGGTTATGAAATCTGTCATCCTTTGACAATTCCTAAAAACGCAGAATATGTCCGATACGATTTGGGGTATCAAAACTTGATGAAAATCTTTGAAATTTTTACACAATATAGCTTATGATCTTTGGATCAAAATCTTAGTTTTGAGTTTTCAGGTTTGAACACTCGAAGTAAGAGTTTTGCTCGTCGAGTTTGATTATGAAATCTGTCAAGGTTCTTGACATCGGTTCTAACGCAGATCGGATCGGCTCGAGTTTGGAGGTTCAAATCTCAATGAAAAATTCTAAAAACTTGCAGAAATGTTCTAAACTCATAGATCTACAACTTTCATGTTCAACACCAATCCTAGATCGGCCTAGATCCATGGTCAAAATAACCAACAAGATTGAGAGTGAAATCTGCCAAAGTTCTAAGATTCAGATTTAATACTCTTCGGTTTTGGGTTGGTTTCAGGTTTCAAAACATCATGAAAAATTATGAAATTTTTACAGAAGCTAGACCAAAGTCTTAGGAACACTTTTCATGTTTTGCGTTTTGTTGTTTGAGCAGCTTTAGAGGTTCGAAAAATTCATACGAAAACGCTGCGTTGAGGGTTTTCTCTTGTTGACAGATTTTTGTTAATTTTCTTGAGTTGAATCTCTATGTTCGGTTGCATTTTAAGTCACCCAAAACCATAGTAAGGTTAACTTACAGTGGGGATGATGTTTAGGAAGTCACGGGGTCGTCCGGAATCCACGGGATGTCACGAACGAATCTCTTCCACCCGATTTATTCTTCCCTTGGCTCCGATTTGTGTTCGAATATGAAGATTCGTAAGTTAGTATGATGTTTATGATCTTAAAATCATAAGGAAACTTGAATAACATCTTACCAACAATCCAAAGCCTGCAATCCTTGATCTACACACTTCCTTGGTTGGATTTGGTTGCCGGAAACTCGTCGGAAAGTCGCCGGAAGTTCGTCGGAAGAGTGTTTGGCTTTTGGGAGAGTTTTTGGAGAGTTTGGGGTGAATGATTGATGAAAATGGCTGAGAATGGGGATGGGATTGATTACATA
The DNA here is from genome assembly GCA_030278955.1 of Hygrophila difformis. NCBI lineage: Eukaryota > Viridiplantae > Streptophyta > Magnoliopsida > Lamiales > Acanthaceae > Hygrophila > Hygrophila difformis. Next base: position 41,671,203 of record JAOANR010000008.1, on the reverse strand, counting down.
ACATCCAAAAAGATGCCACACCCGTGATAGATCAAGATTCCCACCTTTGGGACCCAAAAAATGGCAAAAAGTCCCAAAAACACATAAATCCCGACTGCTACAGTAGCATGCTACAGTAGCGTGCTACAGTAGCATGCTACAGTAACTTTTTTTTTTTTTTTTTTTTTTTTTTTTAATTTTTTTTTTTTTTATATATATATATATTAAGATTCTTATCTTAAAAAAAAAATCATAATGTGGGAATTTTTGTGATCTTGTAAGTCATACATAGCTTCAAAAAGGAATATATTCTTTATTTGAAAATGACAAGATATGATTAATATTCCACCCTACAATTTCAAACCATAGTCAAATTATTCCCAATTATATTATGACATTCTAGAATAATTCATAAAAAAAATATGGGTAGAATGATTAATCAAGGATATATAGAAAATAGATAATTCTCATTATAATTTAAACATGTAAATATATACATGTATATACATGTGTACATGTTTGGAAAGATTATTTCAAGACCAAGGTATATATATGTGTATATAAACTTGTATATGGATTTAAAATATTCTATGAACCATATACTTATTACACTTGATATTGAAATCCATATTTTTATTTGAAAAGACAAATATATATAATTTTTTTAAAGTATGTTTTGTAGAAAATAATATACTAATCTTTAAGCACATATTTGAACATATAAATATATATAGATTTGATTAAAAATCTACTTAGTGAATTGATCAAAATATATATATTCATACATATATATCGGGCAATTTCTATGGTATTACACCTAAGCCACCCGTATTGATATGAAAGGCATCAACTTACTGTGATAGAGTTCTTGGTCGTCCTAGGGTCGCTCGGCTCGTCCAAAATCACTACGAACGGATCTACTTACACGTTCTCCTTCTCCTTCGGCCACGAACGTGTTTGCAAGTCCAAGATTTGAAAGTTAGATTGAGGATTTGGGATTAACAATGAGAAAAGGACCTAATGTAAACCTTACCAATGATCTAAGGACTGTGATCCTTGACCTACACGTTCCCACGGTCGTCGTTGGTTGCCGGAAACTCGTCGGAAGTTTGTGGGGAAGTCATCGGAAGAGTGTTTGGCTTTGGGAGTGTTTGGGAGAGAAGAGACGGATTTGAGAGACTGATTATGGGGTGGAATCTGCTCTCCCATCGTCCTAATACCCTTACCCCCGTCCAAATTCACTTTCCATAGTCGGGGGGTCGAATTATGGCAAGAAATTGCCGAAATCGCGTGATTTGCCGCATTCTGGGCAACCACACGGGGTTGGCGCGGGGAAAGGGGAAACCCCGCGTGGATAGCGCGCGGCCAACACCTGGACTTCGGTCCGGGCGGGTCGTGCGATCCGTCGAGCCTTTCCTCATCTCTTTCGGACTTCTATCCCTCTATGTTCTCGGATTTCCGATTTTTCCGGGTCATTCTCGGATTACGGTTCCCATCCTAAATTCATTTCGGCTCAAATTGATTTCATGTTTGAAATCTTAAGTCCGTCGGTTTCGGGTTCGTCGGCTTCCAATTCGTCGTCTTTTGACTCCCGTGCGTTTCCGACTTCACGGGTTCTCGGAAACAAAACCTCTTTGCTTATCGGATTAAATTCTATTTTATATCCTTAAAATTACGGGTACTACAGTCTACCCTCCTTAAGAATCAACTTCGTCCTCGAAGTTGTACTTTATCATCTCGCGAGTACGGGAATTGTTTGATTAAGCGATTGTATTATTGTGCGTTGTTGTTTGTTATTATTTGACTGAACCCAGAATTGAAATTTCCAAGTTGCGTACGTACCCTGTGAAGGGATCAAGTCATTACGTAGTTCAAAACAATTTGAATTTGTTTAATTGGGATACAGTGATATTTGGACAAAAATATTCGGGCCATTACATCCCCCCCCTCTTAAGACGACAGTTATGTCCCCATAACTGTGGTTGCCTCATCTTGGAATATGGTCGGATAACGATCCTTCATGTCCGCCTCTAACTCCCACGTTGCCGTCTCGGCTTTGTGGTTAGACCGAACAACCTTGACCATTCTTAAGGTCTTATTTCTTGTTACTCTCTCCTTCACGTCGAGTATTCGTACCGGAATTTCCTCGTAGCTCAAGTCATCATCCAATTCAATCTCTTCCGGTTGGAGTACATGGGTCAGATCGTACATATTTCTTCAATTGTGAGACATGGAACACATCGTGGGCGCGAGCAAATTGTGGCGGCAATGCTAGCCGATATGCTAGATTTCCCACTCTCTCTAGGATCTCATACGGTCCTATGTATCGTGGACTCAATTTCCCTCACTTGCCAAAGCGCATCACACCCTTCATTGGTGATACCTTCAGCATGACCTTATCGCCGATTTGAAATTCCAAGTCTTGCCGCCTCACGTCGGCATAACTCTTTTGCCGATCTTGAGCGGCTCTCATCTTTCCTTGGATTATCTTGATTTGTTGAGCCATGTCCTCAACAAGTTGTGGTCCGACTACCATAGTCCTATAGTTCTCTCCCCAGCTCAACGGGCTTCGGCACTTGCGTCCATACAGTGCCTCGAAAGGTGCCATGCTGATGCTGGCATGGTAGCTATTGTTGTAGGAAAATTCAATTAAGGGTAAATGATTTTCCCAACTTCCTTTAATCTAGTACGCATGCCCTTAGCATGTCCTCCAACGTTTGGATTGTTCTTTCTGTTTATTCATCCGTCATCGGGTATATCGCGGTACTCATCTCTTTTTTTGTACCGAGAGCTTTTTGTAACTCCGTCCAAAAATGAGAGATAATTCTACTGTCTCTGCCAGAAATGATGCCGGGTGGTACCCCATGTCGTCGCACCACATTATCGATGTATGCTCGGCCAAGTGAGTAGTGTAAATCAAAAGAAAATAAAGCAAAAATCGAGAATAAAAAAATAAAACCTTTTTCGTGGCCCGTGCGGTGTCCGCTCGGTATAAGGCTTCAGCGCGCGGGGACCGCGCGGGCTGGGCAGTTTGAAAAAAAGGGCCCGCGCCCCGCGCGAGCCACTTCACCCATTTCCCCATCCGAGACCACTTCACATTTTCTCTCAAATTCGTTCTCTCGTTCTCAAATTCTCCCGGTTCCGACTTCGATTTTGCTTTGCAAGGTATGTATCTACTACTTCTACTTACCAATTTCAATTCTTATGCTTTGGATGACTTGATTTTTGGGTGGATTTTGAAATTAGGGTTTATGTGCACAAATTGGGGGTTTGTTATTTTTAGGCTTGATTCGTGCAAATTGGTGAGTTTATATGATACTTGATGCTATTCTCGTTGGTTTGGAAGTATTTGTGCAACAATGTGTACTTAATTTGGGGAAGTTCTTGCTAAATTTTAGATTTGTAGAGAGGATGTGAATTTTCCGATTTATATTGCTATTGCGGGCATGGAAATGAATTAATTGTTGTTGTTTGTGCCACAATGTGATGTTGAGTCGTTGCTTAAGTAATTGCTTCAATTTGTGGACAATTTCCATATGTTTGTAAGTAAACTTTGGATTTGGTTTATTGCGCACATAACATGTTCGACGAAATGTCACAATGGGTTTTGGGATTTGTTTGGGCACGGTCTTTGGTTTGGTTACCTTTCAGTTCGTATTGATGAACTATTAGATTTGATGTCCTCTTGGATTGCTCCCGTTGGAGGCCTATATTTGATGTTTTTGCGTTTTCTGCTTGATAATTATTGTGTGGAAATTAGCCTTATAATTGGTATTGGATATTTGCAGGATGTTGCTCTTCCTGTGGGTTGTTTTGGCGTCTCTCATGTGTCCTCCGGGGGCCAAGAGATGAGCTACTCGGCGCGATGCGGCTGGCCCTAGCACTGCCGCTCCGGTGATGTCGGATTTTGATGAGAGCGAGTCTGAGGAGGACGAGGAGCGAGGTCCGAGACTCAGGGATCTCCCTGACGAGGTGCGTCCTCGCCAGCACGATAGGTATCGATTCACGACGATGGCCTCCAAGGAGTTCTATTTCGACAAACTTCGTCGGAACAGGGCTTACGTACCTGAGAGAGGCATGTTCCCGGATCATATGGGCGATGACAGGGTCAGTGCGGTTTTGGAGCACCTTCAGTGGACCGGATCGCACGTCATTCCGAGGGCATTGCCTCCGGTTATCTAGCTACGGAGGTCCTCGCCATCATTGGCGGTCTTGGGGAGCACGAGGACTTATCTCGAGTCTGGGTTCGTGGCCACTACCTACACTTCAGTGCTCGGGCGATCAACCTCTATTTCGGTCTACCTGACGATGGTGTATTCCGGCCACAGCCTGAGGGCCGTGTACTTGCTCCTGCATGGGGCGTCTTGTGCACCGGGGTACCACCGCAGGCTGAGCACAACGACGAGCTACGGTTGACATCGATGGATGCTCATTGGCGTGTACTCGCTCAGCTATGGTTAGGACGCGTCCGACCGATTACCCGGAGCCATATCGTCATAGATCATGTCTATGAGACCATTTGCTTTATCGCCCGGGGCGGTAGGGTAAATGTGGGAGCTTGCATTGCGGACAATCTAAGGGGCTTGCGACGAGGGCGAGGGAGTAGGGTGATCACCCACGTTCACCTCATTTGTGGGTTATGTGCTGCCCAGGGGATCCGTACGACGCCGGAGACGGACCCCTACGAGTTAGCTGCGGGTGAGCATTACCGTGTTCCGACTTACACCGTTCGGCGTAATGCCTTACGACGCGGCGCGCCTCGGGATGTACTTCGCCCGCAGCCCGAGGATGGTGGTTTGATTTTAGTTGTTCCCCCAGAGCGACCACCTCCACCTCCACCTCCCGCGGTTCCACAGCAGGGTCAGGAGATGACGCAAATGCTCCAGATGATGCAGGGGATGCAGCTTAGTATAGATGCTGGGTTCGCAGCCGGGCAGGCTCGTTATGATGCTTTGGATGCCAGGATGGATCTATACCAGGCTCGCATGGATACGATCACTACGACGCAGCTGGAGCAGCAGGCCACCATGACCGACATGTATGCCTACATGCGTCAGATGGACGAGTATATGCGTCGGCAGTTCCCTCCTCCCGATCAGTGATCTTATGGTTTTCCTTTGCGTTTTTATCTAGACATGTGTCAGGAACAGTTGATTTAGTAGTTTCTCTATGTGTGCTATAATGGCTATTCTACTGACTGTGATTCGTAGCTTATGCTTTCGTTGTATCACTGCCTGGGTATCTGTTTTGATTGTTGTCTCTAGAAATGCGGTTGAATTGTTCTGCCTTAGTTTATGCGGTTGATTGATGTCTCGGGATTTCAGGGTTTAGGGTTTGAGGTACCTTGTGTTGATTGTCATTTCTATATATGTGTTGTTTGCTTATTAATACCTTGTACCTTTGGTTGGTTGAACCCCTCCAGGTGTTTGGATGTAGAAAACGATTTTAAATTTACATGGGTAGTTTAAATAATGGAGGTTGAATATAATATAAAAGCTTGTAATTTATTGCTTAATAGAAAAACATTATTCGATACAAGCTGTAGGAATCGCAAAGCTAGGAATAGTTTGGGAAATAGGAATGGTAATAATAGGAATAATGCGACAAAAGATCCATAAGTCTAGGGAGCGTAGGTGGCCGGATCCTCCATGGGATCGTCCTCATCACTCGATCCCTCAATAGTGCCCATGCCGAGGGGCCCATGGAACACTGGGCTTGCTGGCCAGTTGGGCCCAGCAGCCGGAGCAGGATCAGCGGCGGCAACAAGAAGAGGAGCGGCGACAGGGACAGCGGCGGGGTTAGCAACGGGGTCAGCAGCAGGATTAGCTCCTGGGCTATAAGGGGCATGTGGGAACAAGTCATCGGTCAGGTTAATCAGCTCATCTTCCAAGTTCCCTATTTGTGTCTCTATGTCATTACCCTTGGTCCGGAGTTCAGCCTCGCGGGCTTGGAGTTCGTTGACTTGAACATGGAGTTGGTTTAGATTGTGTCGGTCCGCTTCTCTCAGGTTAGCTAGGTGGGCCAGGTTAGCCTCCATTTGTTCTACCCGCAATTTGAAATTGTTCACTTTGTGGGGTTTTGAGATGTGCTTCGATCAATCTCATCATAAGGTTGAACATGTTTGCGTTTTGTCCGGCCATCTAATGTTAACAAGAGAGGTTAGAGTTAGACATATTTCAAGTAAAGTTAGGATATGCAAGAATTTAAATCTATATTAAATATGCATATGCAATCCCCCCAAATAAAAATTCAATTTAATGTGTTTTTAAATTAAATTTAGTTCATGGATCATAGTATTTAAAAAGTTTGGCCTCTATATCGGGCCGAAAATAATTAATCTTGGGCTAAAAATTTTACACTAAGTGAATAAAAATTTTGGGCTAAAATTTTTAGGCTCAAAATAATACTAGTAGTTTTAATAATAAATTTAAAAATAGTACTAGGTATAAAATAATGGTTTAAAAAAATAATAATGGTAGTTTTAAAATATTCCGGGCTCTGATACCAACTTGTAACACCCCGGATTTGATAACCCAGGCCGGGATGTCACCGCCACACCTCCCTAGCAAGACACGGATTCTCCGAGCTTGCTAAAGAGATGCAAGGCTATAGGTATTGCAAAGAGTTTTAAAACAAGTCCGGAAATTATTTAAAAATAATAATATAGTCTCATCCACACATAATAATAATAATAGTATATCGCAGCGGAAATATTAAAAAAGGGTCGAGATGGCCAAAACTCGGGTTATACAGGTCCGATATGCAAGTATCATCAAAATGATAAAACAATGTGTAAAATTCCATCCCCCAGATCCATATGCTCATGCATTTTCTGCATATGCTCATGCATTTTCTTCATAGTAACAATGGAAAACAACAATTTTATCAGTATATAAAATACTGAGTAAGTCGATCCTAACATAGTAATAAAGGGGTTTAATTAAATAATTAAATTTACTCCTAGGCATGCATACAAGACATTCCATTTACCAATTTAAAAATTAATAATTTAATTGTATATTTGGACATGCATTTAAATTCATAAATAATAATCTAACATGTTATAAAATTAAAGACATAAATTTAAATGCATAATTTAAAGACATGCATAAATAAATAAATACGTAAAAAGTATTAAGTTTTTTTTTAAAAAAATTTTCCCCGTTACGTCACCATTTCTCAATATTTAGTGTAGCCGGTCATCCGGTGGCCGCAGCCGTTTCGTAAGATTCTTATGTAGCCGGTCGTCCGGCGGCCGCAGCCGTATCTGCCATACCCTGTAACACTCCGGAGCCTCGGGAAACCCATACGGATAATCCCGAGAGTGTAGGCCATGTATCTCATGCCGTTTTGGCGTAGTATTTCATTCGAATTCTCTCGTCCATTATAGGCCCGCAGAGAAAGGCTAGAGGGGCACCCTGCAGAGCACTCACCCTCCACCAAAGTATCTCATGTCGTTTCGATTTAGTGTAACGGGATTTTTCAAAAAGTATATCTTTATCGTATTTCAAGGTTTCGATCGTTTGTTTCGAAATTTCAAAATCTCATCAATTTCAAATCGTTTGGCGTCACAGTTTACGCCTTTTAAATTTAAAAATTTATTTCAAGTCCGAAAATCTGAAATTTTTACAGTATAGCGAAAACACCCTAACGAACAACTTTCGTGTTTTAACGATTTCGAAATAAGTTGAGGAACCATGTCAAAAATCGAGATTATTACACAACCGATGTACTGTCAGAATCCAGTTTTTTCATAGTTCAGAAAATCGACTTTTTGACATTTCAAATGGACTCCAAAAATTCTGACATTTTATACACATATACTAGACATGATTATCTACAACTTTCATTTAGATTGCAAAGACTAATTCGGATTAAAATCATAGAAACATGCTCATCAAGTTCGGACATATGCATTGTCTGATTTTCGAAAAAGTTTTAAATCATAGTTTATGTTCGGAGCGATTTGGGGTAGCAAACGTTGATGAAAATCTCTGAAATTTTTACACAACATAGTTTAATGTGTTAGGATCAAAAGTCTAGTTTTGAGTTTTTCAGTTTGAACTCTCAAAATAGGGGTTTTAATCAGATTTCAAAAATTGTGCAAGTTGGGGTTTTTAGGTTCGATTTTTACGTTTCGTTACAAAGACACTAAATCGGACGCCCCTAAGCCACCCGTATTGATATGAAAGGCATCAACTTACTGTGATAGAGTTCTTGGTCGTCCTAGGGTCGCTTGGCTCGTCCAAAATCACTACGAACGGATCTACTCACACGTTCTCCTTCTGCTTCGGCCACTAACGTGTTTGCAAGTCCAAGATTCGAAAGTTGGATTGAGGATTTGGGATTAACAACGAGAAAAGGACCTAATGTAAACCCTTACCAATGATCTAAGGACTGTGATCCTTGACCTACACGTTCCCACGATCGTCGTTGGTTGCCGGAAACTCGTCGGAAGTTCGTCGGGAAGTCGTCGGAAAAGTGTTTGGCTTTGGGAGTATTTGGGAGAGAAGAGAGGGATTTGAGAGACTGATTATGGGGTGGAATCTGATCCCCCATCGTCCTAATACCCTTACTCCCGTCCAAGATTCACTTTCCATAGTCGGGGGGTCGAATTATGGCAAGAAATCGCCGAAATTGCGTGATCTGCCGCATTCTGGGCAACCACGCGGGGTTGGCGCGGGGAAAGGGGAAACCCCGCGCGGATAGCGCGCGGCCAACTGTAACACCCGGTTTTTGGTCACCCAGGTCGGGATGTCACCGGCACACCTCCCTAGCAAGACACGGTTTCTTCGAGCTTACTAAAGAGATGCAAGGCTAGGTATTGCAGAATTTAAAATATTTAAAAACATTTAAAAACATCCCATACAATATAAGTTCGAAAATAATATCATAATGCAGCGGAAAACAATATCAGAGTATAAGTTTTGCAGCGGAAAATGTAAATAGGGCCAACATGGCCAAAACACGGGTTAAACAGGCCCGTTCATACTATAGTCTAATGCAAGAATTTAAAAATAATGTTTCTCCAAAATCCCATGCATATACGTGCTCATGTTCATTCCACATACTCTGTAAGAAAAAAGAAATAATGGTTTGGTCAGCACAACTTGCAGAGTAAGTTAACACAGACATGATCGTAGGGTTTAAAAGCCATTTACTTAACATTTAATGAAAACATGATAATAAATCACATATAATTTAATTTAATTCGACTAACTAATTCATGGCTCCATTTAACAACACATTTCACTCGATTTAAAATAAAGACATAACTAATTTAAATGAAGCATTTAAATAATTTAAATGGACAATAAAAATAAATAATTTAATTTAATTTCCCCCTTACACCCAAGATTTAATAATTTCAAATATTTCACGATTGCAATGCAATCTCATCAAATTTAGCCGGTAGCCCAGCGGCCGCAGCCGTATCCGCCATACCCAGTACCACTCCGGAGCCTCGGGAAACCCATGTGGATATTCTTGAGAGTGTAGGCCCTTTTCTTGTGCCGTTTTGACAATGTAATTTTCGCGCGGGGTCGCCATCGTCCATAAAGGCACGAAGTGAATCGTTAGGGGCACCCTGCAGAGCACTCACCCCTAATTTTAAGTGATCAAGTTTGTAAGGGGATTTATTTCCAAAGTTCTGATTTCACTTAATTTATTTAAAAAGAGATTTCGACTCGTTTTAACCTTAAAGACTAATTTCACCGTTTCAACAAGATATCAAGATTTAACTCCGGTAAACCACTGTTTACTCTAAAATTCATTAAAAATCAGATTTATGTCTGAAAATTTTAAAATTTTACCAGTGACTCCAAAACACAGAGATGAACAAGTTTCATGTTTTAAGTTTTTTGATCCGAGATACGGAAGTAATAGAAAAACGTCAATTTTTAACATAGTAATAATCTGTCCGAATTTTCTGTACAGCAGTTTCAAAATTTCAAGATCTATCATAGCAAATGAACTCCAAATTTGATGAAATTTTACAGAGAGATACTTAAGACATGTATCTACAACTTTCATGTTCGACTAAAGTTTTGAATCGGACTAGATCTATTGTCAAAAATGCCTACAAGTTCGGACCTAAGTTCTGTCAAGAAATTCAAGATTCAATTTTAAACATTCCGGTTCCGGGTCAATTTCAGATACAAAATCATCACGAAAAATTCTGAAAATTTTATAGGAGATAGATCTAAGCCTTAGGAACGTTTTTTATGTTTTAAGTTTTCTTGTTTGAAGATTTTTAAGGGTTCGGAAAAATCATGCAAAAACGCTGCGCCGGTAAAGATTTCGTGTTGACAGATTTTCGAATTCTTGGTTAAACCTTTAGATTAAAGTGTTTTAATTACTCCCAAAACCATGTAGGTATTAACTTACAGATTTACAGTCGTCCGGGTTTGTCGATTCGGAGGCGTGGCTTCCAGTCCACTGTTTATCTCATCGGTTCGTCGGGTTCTTCGTTCTAGATCCGATTCGGGGCGTTGAGAAGAAAAAGACGAAGTTAGGATTCGTTTTCGAATCGCATATGGAACAAGGATCGGATCAGAATTTACCACAACGTTGGAGATCTTCCGATTTTCATCCAAACCAGTCCTCGCCTTGGTTTCGTGCCTCCGACGACTCCGGGATTAGGGTTTTCGAACGTTTAGAGAGTTGTAGGGTTTTGAAAAGTGTTCGGGGCTGACAAGAGGTGTTATTTATAGATAGGCACGACCTAGGGACGTCCAAGGTCGGCCTTGGTGAGTCTTGAGCCGAAAGGAATACAACCGAAGTCGGAAAATCCGGATTCGGGTGAGTAAATCTCGCAACGGACGAATCTGCTCGCTGGCGCGATCGTGGCCCGCCGTTTGGCCAATCACCGCGCGGCCACCGCGCGGCTGCCGCCTGGACTTCGGTCCAGGCGGGTCGTGCGATCCGTCGTGCTTTTCCTCCTCTCTTTCGGACTTCTATCCCTCTATGTTCTCGGATTCCGATTTCCGGGGTATCTTCGGGCTCCTATTTCCTATCGTCATTTTATTCGGGTCTAAATTTATGTTTGGACTAGAGTTCTCGAGTCCATTGGTGTCGGGTTTCGGTGTACAATTTATTCGATTAAATTGTCTTGAGTATTGGAACTTTAATTCCTTTTTTTTTTATTAGACTTCATTTCTCATTTCTTTTTCTCTTCATTTATTTAGTGTATTTATTTATTATTTATTTATTTATTATTTATTTTATGTTGCAAAATTCTCGGGTATTACAGTCTACCCTCCTTAAGCATCAACTTCGTCCTCGAAGTTGTGTTTCGGCTATTCTCGTGTTAAGGTCTTTTTGTTTGTTTTATTATTTTGTGACTGAACTTAGAATTACAACTTCTAAGCTGCCAACGTACCCTATGAAGGGATCAAGCCTTAACGTAGTTCAAAACAATTTGAATTTGTTTGTTTGTTTACAAAAGTGCACAAAAACACGAAAAAAAACACGGGTATGACATCCTCTCCCCCTTAAGATTACAGTTATGTCCCCTTAACTGTGTCTTCGTTGGTTTGGAACAGTGTCGGGTATCGCTCTCTCATGTTGGATTCTAATTCCCAAGTCGCCGTTTCACTTTCATGGTTTGACCAAAGAACCTTGACCATCTTGATGGTCTTATTCCTCGTTACTCGCTCCTTAACGTCTAAAATTCGCACTGGGACTTCTTCGTAAGTCAGATCGTCATCGAGTTCGATCACTTCCGGCTGAAGTACATGTGTCGGGTCCGACACATATTTCTTTAGTTGTGAGACATGGAAGACATTATGCACTCGATCAAATTGTGGCGGTAAAGCCAGTCGGTAGGCCAAATTTCCGACTCGTTCTAGAATTTCATAAGGTCCTATGTATCGAGGACTCAACTTTCCTCGTTTGCCAAAGCGCATCACCCCCTTCATGGGTGATATCTTTAGCATGACCCTATCTCCTACTTGAAATTCTAGGTCTCGTCGTCTCACGTCAGCATAACCCTTTTGACGGTCTTGAGCGGCTTTCCTTTTCCCTTGGATCACCTTTATTTGTTGAGCCATTTCTTCGACAAGTTGTGGTCCCACTACCACAGACTTATCGTTTTCTTCCCAGCTCAACGGGCTTCGGCACTTTCGTCCATACAACGCCTCGAAAGGTGCCATGCCGATGCTAGCATGGTAGCTATTGTTATAGGAAAACTCAATTAAGGGTAAATGAGTCTCCCAATTTCCCTTAAATTCCAACACACACGCTCTCAGCATGTCTTCTAGTGTTTGGATCGTTCTCTCGGTTTGTCCATCCGTCATCGGGTGGAATGCGGTGCTCATTTTAATTTGAGTACCGAGAGCTTTTTGTAACTCCGTCCAAAAATGAGAGACAAATCTATTGTCTCTGTCAGAAATGATGTCATGTGGTACTCCATGTCTTCGTACCACATTATCGACGTAGGCTCGGGCCAATTGGTCCATAGTCCACGTGTCCTTCATCGGGATAAATATGGCCGTCTTCGTTAGCCTATCCACAATCACCCAAATCTTGTTCATGCCTTTAGGTGATCGGGGCAATCCCGAGACAAAGTCCATTGAGATGCTATCCCACTTCCAACTTGGAATTTCTAGTGGTTGCATCAACCCTAAGGGTTTATGTCTCACTGCCTTAACCCTTTGGCAGGTGAGGCATTTCGCCACGAAGTTTGCTACTTCCTTCTTCATTCCCGGCTACTAATAGATCTTCTTCAGATCTTTGTAAAGTTTGTCACCTCCGGGATGCACTGAATATGGCGTGTTATGTCCTTCCTCCATCAACCTTTGCTTCAACTCGGCACACTTCTGGGGTACGCACCATCTCCCCTTGAAGCGAATGCTTCCATCTTCGTGGATAGCAAATCCTATTGCCTTTCCCTCGGAAATATACGGCTTTATCTTCTTGAGTTTCGCATCGCCCGGTTGAGCGAGCTTAATCTCGTCCAATATTGGAGTTCCTACGACCATGGCGTTGATCGTTTCACTTACTGTGCCCGGATGCACAAGTTCCCCATCTAGTCTCGCCAAATCCATGTACAATGCCGACAGAATTACCAACAAGTTTGTCACGTGTTGGGTTTTCCGTCTTAGGGCATCGGCTACTACATTCGCCTTCCCTTCGTGGTAGGATATCTCCAAATCATAGTCTTTAATAAGTTCCAACCACCTTCGCTGTCTCAAATTCAACTCCTTCTGAGTGAATATATATTTCAAGCTCTTGTGGTCGGTGAACATTCGACACTTTCGCCTTGTAAAAATAATGTTTCCATATCTTTAGAGCGAAAACGACCGCTGCCAACTCCAGGTCATGTGTCGGGTAATTTTCTTCGTGAGGTTTCAGTTGGCGTGATGCGTATGCAACGACCCTTGAGTCTTGCATCAAGACACAACCTAAACCTTCCTTCGAAGCATAGCTGTAAACTTCGAAGTCACCATTCTCCGATGGTAGCATCAATACGGGTGTCGTTGTGAGTCGTTTCTTCAACTCTTGAAACGCAGCCTCACACGCCTCGGTCCACTCGTATTTGACTCCTTTCTTCAGTAGCTGGGTTAGAGGTCGTGCGATTTTTGAAAAATCCTTCACGAAATGTCTATAGTATCCAGCCAATCCAAGGAAACTCCTTATTTCCGTTGGACTCGTCGGTGCTGCCCATTCTGTCACGGCAGAAACTTTTGCCGGATCCACAGAGACTCCATCAGCGGATACTATATGTCCAAGAAATGCTACCTCCTTCAACCAAAAATCACATTTGGACAACTTGCCGTATAGTTGGTTGTGTAAAACAATAGAAGGTAAGGAAAATTAAAAAAAATAAATAAATAAAAACATTTTTCGTGGCCCGCGCGGTGTTCGCGCGGCAGCGCGCGGCCACAACAGTTCGAAAAAAATGGGGCTCGCGCCCCGCGCGAGCCGCTCCGCCCATTTCCACATCCGAAGCTTCTTCTAGTTTGTTCCCGAATTCGCTCTCTCCTCCTCCAATTCTCCCATTCCCGACTTCGATTTTGCCTTGCAAGGTATGTATTTACTACTTCCACTTGTCAATTTCAATTTTTATGCTTCGATTAGCTTGATTTTTGGGTGAATTTCGAAATTAGGGTTTAGGTATAAGAATTGGGGATTTGTTGTTTTTAGGCTTGATTCGTGCAGTTAGCGAGTTTATGTGATACTTGGTGCTATTTTGTTGATTAGGTAGTGTTTGTGCGGTAATGTATGTCCATTTTTGGGGTAGTTTATATTAGAATTTGGGTATTAGGACGGATATGAAGTTTTCGGATTATGTTGGTATTGTGGATATGAGAATGGTTTAATTGTTATTGTTTATCGACACATCACGATTATGGGTTTTTCAAGCACTTGTTTGGTTTTGTGGAAAATTTCCCTATGTTTGTAAGTAAACTTTACACTTGGTTAATTGCGCACTTAACGTGTTCGATGAAATGCCGCAATGGGTTTTGGACTTTATTTGGGCACATTCTTTGGTTTGGTTACAACTATTGGATTGGATACGCTCTTGGATTGCTCGCATTGGAGACTATACCTAATGTTCTTGCGTATTTCTGCTATATAATTATTGTGTAGAAACTAACCTTATGATTGAAATTGGTTGGGTATTTGCAGGATGTTGCTTTTCTGGTGGGTTGTCTGGGCGTCTCTTATGGTTCTTCCAGGGGCCAAGAGACGAGCCACTCGGCGTGACGCAGATGGCCCTAGTACTGCTGCTCCGGTGATGCCGGATACTGATGATAGTGAGTCTGAGGAGGTCGAGGAGCAGCGGGGCCCGAGACTCAGGGGTCTTCCTGATGAGGTGCGTCCTCGCCGCCACGATAGGTATCGGTTTGCGACAATGGCCTCCCAGGAGTTCTATTTCGACGAGCTTCATCGGAACAGGGCTTATGGTCCGGAGAGAGGCATGTATCCTCGTCATTTAGACGATGACAGGGTTAGGGCGGTTTTAGACCATCTTCAGTGGACTGGACTCTCGCGCCATCCCGAGGGCATTGCTTCTGGTTATTTAGCTATGGAGGTCATAGCCAATATTGGCGGTCTTGGGGAGAACAGTGATTTATCTCAAGTCTGGGTTCGTGTTGCTACCTAGATTTCAATGCTCGGGCGATCAACGTCTACTTCGGTCTCCCTGACGACGGCGTATTTCGGCCACAGCCCGAGGGCCGTATACCCCCGCCTGAGTGGGGTGTTTTGTGCACTGAGGTGGCACCTCGGCTCGAGCACGGTCACGAACTGCGGCTGGCGATGATGGACTCACCGTGGCGTGAGCTTACTCAGATATGGTAGGCGCGCCCGGCCGATTACCCGGAGCCATATCGTCCTAGATCATGTCTATGAGACCATTTGCTTTATCGCCCGAGGTGGTAGGGTGAATGTTGGGGCTTGTATCGCGGATAATCTGAGGGGTATGCGCCGAGGACGAGGGAGTAGGGTGATCACTCATGTTCACCTTATTTGTGGTTTGTGTGTGGCTCAGGGGATCCGTACGGCACCGGAGACGGATCCTTACGAGTTAGTTGCTGGTGACTACTATCGTATCCCTACCTACGCTGCTCGACGCGGTGCTTTGCGACGTGGAGCTCCTCGGGCTGTCCTTCGCCCGGAGCCCGATGGTGATGGTTTGATTCTAGTTGTTCCTCCTGAGCAGCCACCTCCACCTCCCGTGGTTCCCCAGCAGGATCCGGAGATGCCGCGGATACTTCAGATGATGCAGGGTATGCAGCTTAGTATAAATGCTGGGTTCGCAGCCGGGCAGGCTCGTTATGATGCTTTGGATGCAGGATGGACCTATATCAGGCTCGCATGGATACGATCACTACGAGGCAGCTGGAGCAGCAGGCCACCATGACCGACATGTATGCCTACATGCGTCAGATGGACGAGTATATGCGTCGTCAGTTCCCGCCTCCCAACCAGTGATCTTTTGTCTCTGCATCTCCATTTAGGCTCGTAGTGGTAGTGTTTTATTCGGTTGTTTTTCTATGAGATTGTTTACGGTGATCTTGCTGATTTTGTTTAGTAGTTTATGCTTCCGTGGTATCCTTGCTTAGTTGTTTGGTTTGACTATTGTCGTTTAGAGAAAAATGTGGTTGAACCCTTCCGTCCTCCTTCTATGGCATGCGTTTTTTTTTCACCATCGACTTATTTAGGGTCAAAGAGTTTTTAAAAAAAAATCAAACTTGTATTTTATTCCTTACAAGAAATTTAATACAAGTAATAGGATGCGCAAAATAAATGTACTATCTAAGACAAAGTATCTAAAAGATCTATGCTCCCTCTGGCAGAGTAGTGGGGTCTTCCATTGGATCATCCTCATCAGAGACTTGGCCGGTGCCCAAAGGTCCATAAAACACTGGGGACGGTGGATCGACGGCTTCCGGAGTTGTTTCTTGTAGTTCCTCCAAATGGTTCTCCACAGGGCTTAGGTTTGGGCTTGGGTTTGGCGACGGGCGGACCATATGAGGCCAGAGTCCAAGGGTTCCGTAGCGTCCACGGATAAGGCCTGATGGGCTCTCCACTGGGGGTGTTGGGCTTCGTGGTCCCATCAAGTGGTCTTCCACAGGGCTGCATGGTACCACTATATCAGTGAGGTCGTGCAGGTCCATCCCTAGGTCCTTGATTTGGTCCATCATCACATCGCCCCGTTCGGTGAGTTTTCGCACTTGAGTTTCTAAGTCTTTTATGCGACCCTGATCAACAGCTCTCAAGTTCAGGAAGTGTTGGAGGTCAGCTTCCCTTAAGTCTCCCATTTGGTGCAGATTTGCCTCCAAGTGAGCTATACGATGTTTCATTTGTTCTATGGTTTGTTGGGAGTCGATGTGAGCGTTCATCATTTTGATCATCAAGTTCATCATATCTTGACTAGCCATCTAGCGCAAGCAAAAGATCCAAGTTAAAATTCGCCAAGATGCTAAGTTAAAATTCGCCAAGATTCTAAGTTCTCTAAATAAAGGACATGCAATATGCAAATGCAAATGATGATTTCCCCCCCAAAAATAATTCATGCACGGTATATATATTTTTTTCTAATTCTCATGGGTTTTAAAAATAAAAATTTATTCCATGGAAATAATACTTTTAAAATTTAAAATAATAGTCAAAATGCTAGTGCATACTTAAAAATATTAATAATGACAATAATAGTAGTTTAAAAATAATAATGGTTTAAAAATAATAGTTTAAAAATAGCCGGGCTCTGATACCAACTTGTAACACCCCGGTTTTTGTTCACCCAGGTCGGGATGTCACCGCCACACCTCCCTAGCAAGATACGGTTTCTCCGAGCTTACTAAAGAGATGCAGGGCTAGGTATTGCAGAATTTAAAATATTTAAAAACATTTAAAAACTAGGGGTGTCAATTTGGATACGAACCCGAAAAAATGAACCCGACCGACACAAAAATTTTCAGGTTTGGGTTTAGTCATTTTGGGTTTTTTTCAAATCAGGTCGACCCGATACCCGACCTGAAATATTATACAACCTGATAAACCCGACACGAACACGACCCGAAACATGAAATTATGTCAATTTTTGCCTATAACCCGAAAAAACGAACCCGAACGACACGAAAAATTTCAGGTTTGGGTTTGGTCATTTTGGATTTTTTCCGAAATCAGGTCGACCCGAAACCCAACCTGAAATATTATACAACTTGATAAACCCGACACGAACACGACCCGAAACCTGAAATTGACACCCCTATTAAAAACAACCCATACAATATAAGTTCGAAAATAATATCATAATGCAGCGGAAAACAATATCAGAATATAAGTTTTGCAGCGGAAAATGTAAATAGGGCCAACATGGCCAAAACAGGGTTTAACAGGCCCGTTCATACTATAGTCTAATGCAGGAATTTAAAAATAATGTTTCCCCAAAATCCCATGCATGTACGTGCTCATGTTCATTCCACATACTCTGTAAGAAAAAAGGAAATAATGGTTTGGTCAGCACAACTTGCTGAGTAAGTTAACACAGACATGATCGTAGGGTTTAAAAGCCATTTACTTAACATTTAATGAAAACATGATAATAAATCACATATAATTTAATTTAATTCGACTAACTAATTCATGGCTCCATTTAACAACACATTTCACTCGATTTAAAATAAAGACCATAACTAATTTAAATAAAGCATTTAAATAATTTAAATGGACGATAAAAATAAATAATTTAATTTAATTTCCCCCTTACACCCAAGATTTAATAATTTCGAGTATTTCACGATTGCAATGCAATCTCATCAAATTTAGCCGGTAGCCCGGCGGCCGCAGCCGTATCCGCCATACCCAGTACCACTCCGGAGCCTCGGGAAACCCATGTGGATATTCTCGAGAGTGTAGGCCCTTTTCTTGTGCCGTTTTGGCAATGTAATTTTCGCGCGGGGTCACTATCGTTAATAAAGGCACGAAGTGAATCGTTAGGGGGCACCCTGCAAGCACTCACCCCTAATTTTAATTGATCAAGTTTGTAAGGGGTTTTATTTCCAAAGTTCTGATTTCACCTAATTTATTTAAAAAGAGATTTCGACTCATTTTAACTTTAAGGCTAATTTAACCGTTTCAACTAGATATCAAGATTTAACTCCGGTAAACCACTATTTACTCTAAAATTCATTAAAAATCAGATTTATGTCCAAAAATTTTAAACTTTTACCAGCGACTCGAAAATACAGAGATGAACAAGTTTCATGTTTTAAGTTTTTCGATCCGAGAGACGGAAGTAATAGAAAAACATCAATTTTTAACAGAGTAATAATCTGTCCGAATTTTCTGTACAGCAGTTTCAAAATTTCAAGATCTATCATAGCAAATGAACTCCAAATTTGATGAAATTTTACAGAGAGATACTTAAGACATATATCTACAACTTTAATGTTCGACTAAAGTTCTGAATCGGACTAGATCTATTGTCAAAAACGCCTACAAGTTCGGACCTAAGTTTTGTCAAGAAATTCAAGATTCAATTTTAAACAGTCCGGTTCCGGGTCGATTTCAGATACCAAATCATCCCGAAAAATTCTGAAATTTTACAGGAGATAGATCTATGCTTTAGGAACGTTTTTTATGTTTTAAGTTATCTCGTTTGAAGAATTTTACGGGTTCGGAAAAATCATGCAAAAACGCTGCGCCGGTAAAGATTTCGTGTTGATAGATTTCGAATTCTTGGTTAAACCTTTAGATTAAAGTGTTTTAATTACTCCCAAAATCATGTAAGTATTAACTTAAAGATTCACAGTCGTCCGGGTTCGTCGATTCGGAGGCGTGGCTTCCAGTCCACCGTTTATCTCCTCGGTTCGTCGGGTTCTTCGTTCTAGATCCGATTCGGGGCGTAGAGAAGAAAAAGACGAAGTTAGGATTCGTTTTCGAATCGCATATGGAACAAGGATCGGATCAGAATTTACCACAACGTTGGAGATCTTCCGATTTTCGTCCAAACCAGTCCTCGCCTTGGTTTCGTGCCTCCGACGACTCCGGGATTAGGGTTTTCGAACGTTTAGAGAGTTGTAGGGTTTTGAAAAGTGTTCGGGGCTGACAAGAGGTGTTATTTATAGATAGGCACGACCTAGGGACGTCCAAGGTCGGCCTTTGTAACACCCGAGGAAAAACAAATTCAAATTGTTTTGAACTACGTCATGACTTGATCCCTTCACAGGGTACGTAGGCAGCTTAGAACTAATTTCTAAGTTCAGTCACGAAATAAATCACAAAATACATCACGAATTAGACCACAAGGACGATAGGGGATGTTGAAACCAATTTAGACTAGGCTAAGTAGGACCCGGAAATGGTGCGAGCGATAAGCCGGACTCGTAACAAGATTAAGGAGAAGATTCCGCAACGAAGACGCCCCAGGGAATCGAGCTAACACGTAGAAAACCGATAGGGGAAAGCGAGGGAAGACCCGACGGAACACGCGGAGCCGAACCGGCCGGTCCGGCCGGCCCGCGCTGTCCGCGCGCCGCCGCGCGGCCACCGCGCGGCCAAGGGCGTCGCGACGCCAGGGCTGGCACGCGTGCTCCGCGCGGACAAAAGCTTAGATGCGCGCCACCAGCGCGCCAGAGGTGCTGAAAGTGTAAACTTTCCTTCCATGGCGATTTTCTTGCCTAAATTAACATTCTCTTCGATGGTAAACGGATCCCAGCAGTAGGGAAGTGCATAAACTCGGTATTGGGCGCCCCCTACCCCTTATTTTCAGTAAACAAACCCTAGACACTCCATCTTCCTTCTCCAAGTTGAAAACCCCTTCGACACCACTTTCCGGCGAGTATTCCGGCGACGACGGGACGACCGGGACAAGCCCCTGCCCTCTAGACTCTTGCGATCGGAGAAGTTGGCCGTTCGTCGTGACCCTAGGACATCCGGAAACCCAATCCAGCGACCCTAACATCATTCTAAGTAAGTTAACACCTTACTCACAAATTTTTGCGGTTGTTTGTTGTTTAAATCTCGAGATATAGGCTTGTAACAAAAATCGGTTTTCAAAAACCCTATTTTCGTCCAATTTTAAAGACTCGCCAAAAACTCGACCTTCGGGAATTCAAACCGAAAACTTTTCAACATAAAAGTTGTTCCTAACACCTTTATCTATCTTGTGTCCAAATTTCAGCCATTGACATTAAGTTTTGCTATCCCAATTTTCGCCATGAACTTTCTGTTTCAAACCGAACGATTTAAATCTGTGACAGATTCCTTCATTCAACTTGATGCATGTTTTTCACCCATTTTTCGAATGATTTAACTTTGCATTTCTAAACAAAAGTTGTAGATAATTGTGTCTAGATTATGCCTATAAAATTTCACGAATTTTGGTGTTCATTTGATATGTCAAACGGCCAAGTTTTTGAAACTGTTTTGAATTCGTTTTAAGGGCCATGAGTATGCAGTGAGTTGCACACGATTTTTGAGTACCAAGAATTCATTATTTCCAAAAACTTAAAACATGAAAGTTGTTCCTTAATGTGTCGTGTAGTTACTGTAAAAATTTCACATCGATTGGTTTTGAAATGAATTTTTAATCGGCGTTACACGAACCTGTGACGACAACAGTTTTTAAGACGTAAATTATTCTTTGCAATAAACTCAAATTTCAACTCACTTCGGAACCTTATTTCCAAAAACTTAAACCATGAAAGTTGTTCGTGTGTGTATTTTTGAACTACTGTAAAAATTTCAGAATTTTTGGTGTAAAGACGAATTTTTAATTAAGAAAGGCGTAAACGGCCTCGAATAGGATTTTTCGAACTTGAGAAAACTCGAACTATGAAAACGCGATATCGATCCTTTGATAACTTTGAAATACGAACTTTCGAAAAATCCCGTTCACTAGGCTGAGCCGATCTTCATACTATCATTATCTTTGAGACTGCCTCGTTAGTGGTCTCCTTACTATCTGAGATTGCCTCGTTAGTGATCTCGCGCGCTGTATTTGTGGATCGCCTCGTTAGTGGTCCTACTATCTTTTTGGATCGCCTCGTTAGTGGTCCTACTATCTTTGTGGATCGCCTCGTTAGTGGTCCTACTATCTTTGAGACTGCCTCGTTAGTGGTCTCCCATTGTTTGGACTGCCTCGTTAGTGGTCCTATGTTGAGATTGCCTCGTTAGTGATCTCCCGGTATGGTGTCCTCTTCTTAGTTTACGGGATGAAAAGTAAAAGACTCGTGTGAGTGTTTCATTATGCTTAAATCGTATTTATCCTGTCTTTAATTACGTATTTAAATTTTATGCACCTTAAATTATGCTTTAAATTTCGCTCTTTAAATTAAGTTCTTTAATCATAATTTTCCGCTGCTAATAAATCATGTATTTTTAAATTCTCGTACGATAAGCGAAATCTTTAGTTTAAACACTTGTAACCCCTTTTATTTGTTAGTTAGGGATTAACTTACTCAGTATATTTTTATACTGACAACCGTTGTCATTTTTCTTTTACAGAGTATGTCGAGTGACGCATACGCATGCACTTGGGGGAATTATTTATGAACATTTTATTTCTGCATCGTACTGTTTTACCGGGTCTGTTAAACCCGAGGATTTGGCCATGTTGGCCGTGATTTTACTTTCCGCTGCACTTACTTTATTTATTTTCCGCACGTGATAATTTCTACTATCGTACTAAGTATTATAAATTTCCGGACTATATCTTGAAATGTTTTAAATCTTTTACATACCCACAAGCCTTGCGTTTCCTTAGCAAGCTCGGGAAGCCGTGTCTTGCTAGGGGGATGCGGCGGTGACATCCCGGCCTGGGTTATCAAATCCAGGGTGTTACAAGTTGGTATCAGAGCCCGGAATATTTTTAAGCTACTATTATTATTATTTTAAAATACTTTGAATTAAGTATTATATTTAAATTTATTATTATCATTATTATTTTTAAGACTACTAGTATTATTATTATTTTAGCCCAAAATTTGAGCCCAAAAATTTTCTTACCCAAGTAATATAATATTTTGAGCCCAAAAGGGGGTTAAATTATTTGGCCCAATATTTATAATTATTTATTTTAAGCCCAACCATTTCGACCCAATACCCATGTTTTTACTTTTTAAAGTCCAAACTATTATTTTGGCCCAATATAGGCCCAACTTTTTCCATGACTAAATTTTTAAAAAAAAAAAAAAAAAAATACTAAGATTAATTTTTGGGGGGATTGCATATGCATATTCATGTAGATTTAAATTCCTGCATCTCTTGACTTTTTATTCGAAGCATACTCTAACTCTAACCTCTTTGTTGACATTAGATGGCCGAACCCAACACGAACATGGTCAACTTGATGATGAAACTGACTAACGCATACCTAGAGTCCGAACAGCGGCTCAAGACCCGATTAGGACAACTAGAGGGCCAAGTAGCCCATCTAGGAAATCTTAGGGAGGCTGACCACCACGAAATAACCCAACTCAAGGCTCAAGTCGCCGAACTCCAAGCCCAAGTGGTCGCGCTTCAAAACAAGGATGAGGAGCTGAGGATGCAGATAGGGCACATGGGATGGGAACTGCTGTGCCTAGAGGCTGACATATTTCCTCCGAGCCCGAGCCCGGTGGGGACACCCATTGCTATTGACGTATCCAGCGACGAGGACGATCCCATCGAGGATGTACCTACCCATACCCTCTAGACTTGGAGCCCATACTGATGCACTACTATCTATATTCTTTTTTTTCAAACTAGTACCAACACTACTATTTCATTCCTGTTACGAATGCTTGTAAACAGCTGAAAAATTTTCTCTTGAGTAATAAATCTACAAGCATTTATTTTATACAATTATATTTAAAGTGTTCCTTACATTTTAACTAAATTACTTCTCTTCGAATACCCTACTAAAACCCGATCAAACAAACGAACGAGTTAATAATAATCAATGACCTATAGATAACAACTAAACAAAAATACAAGTAGTAAATATATATAAATATACTTTGTATAGAGATAATTATCGGACAAGGGTATCTCCAACCCTAAACCCTAAACCCTAAACCCTGAACCCTAGGGTCAAAAAAAAAAAAAAAAAAAATAATATAATAATAAAGATAATAATAAAATATATACAATACGTAAATATGTACATATAAATAAATAAATTCCAACAACCTTTACAAGAAAACCCCAATAAATTGATACCTATTAAAAGACTAATCATCATTCAATAAAATTTTCCCCTTGCAAGCAGCTATTTATTTAACATATAAACTCTACCCCTTATATCTTATCACACTAGTTTATCTAAGTTCCTTGAAGCGGTTTAGTCAAGCAACAGTGCAAGTATTGTTGGGCAACCCACACACATGTAGATGCGATAGGAAGGTAACAGTAAATCCAGGACATCTCAAACCATAAAATAGGCAGAACAATTGAACCATGTTTCTAAACAGCAGTAGACTACTAACACATGTCGAACACATAACTAAGCAATAACACAACGAAAATATAAACCACAAATCCCAGACAACAGAAACGTTCTCATAAGGAGGAGCCTAAACAAGGTACGTCTAAACGCAAAACCTAAACGAAAACACGAAACCAAAGGGAGACATCACTGATCGGGAGGCGGGAACTGTCGGCGCATGAAGTCGTCCATCTGTCGCACATAGGCGTACATGTCGGACATGGTGGCCTGCTGCTGAGCCTGCCTCGTAGCAAACGAGTCCATGCGGGTCTGATAAAGGTCCAACCTAGCGTCAAGGGCGTCATAACGAGCCTGCCCAGCTGCAAACCCGGCGTCCATACCGACCCGCATCTCCTGCATCATCTGCAGCATCTGAATCATCTCCTGCCCCTGAGGTGCCACGGCAGGAGGTGCCCCAGCAGGAGGTGGAACCACTGGAGGAGGGGGTGGCTGCTCCGGTGGTACAACGAGGATCAGGCCGCCGTCATTAGGATGCGGGCGAAGTACAGCACGGGGAGCCCCACGACGTAAGGCGCTACGCCGCTCAGCATAAGACAGAATACGGTAGCAACGGCCAGGTGCTAGGTCGTACGGATCTGTCTCCGGTGTAGTGCGAATCCCCTGTGCCGCGCACAACCCACAGATGAGGTGAACATGGGTAATCACCCTACTCCCTCGTCCTCTGCGCATACCCCGCAAGTTGTCCTCGATGCAAGCCCCTACATTCACCCTACCGTCCCGCGCGATGAAGCAAATGGTCTCGTAGACGTGATCCAAGACAATGTGGCTCCGGGACATCGGCCGGACACGCCCGAACCATAGCTGAGCGAGCTCTCGCCAAGGGGAGTCCACCGACGTCAAACGAAGCTCATGACTGTGCTCGAACGCAGGAGGCACTAGGGTGCATAAGGTGTTCCACGCAGGAGCAAGAACGCGCCCCTCAGGCTGGGGCCGGAACACGCCGTCGTCGGGCAAGCCAAAATAGACGTTGATCGCCCGAGCACTGAAGTCGAGATAGCGACCACGGACCCATACTCGGGATAGATCGTCACCCTCCCCGAGACCGCCGATGTTGGCAATAACCTCCATAGCCAAATAACCGGAGGCGACGCCCTCGGGGTGACGTGCCAGACCAGTCCACTGTAAATACTCCAAGACCGCACTGACCCTGTCATCGCCCATATGAAGAGGATATATGCCTCTCTCAGGGACGTAAGACCTGTTTCGACGAAGCTCGTCGAAATAAAAGTCCTGGGCAGCCCTCGTCCTAAACCGGAACCTGTCATGCCGGTGAGGACGCACCTCGTCCGGGAGGCCCCTGAGACGCGGGCCCCTCTGCACCTCATCCTCCTCAGACTCGCTCTCGTCGAAATCCGGCATCGCCGGAGCAGCATGACTGGGGCCAGCCTCATCAGCAACCCGTCTCCTAGTCCTCGGAGGACACATGAGAGACGCCAAAACGACCCACAAAAATAGCAACATCCTGCAAGTTACCAAACACCAATTATAAGGCTAAGTCCCACACAGAAGTCAAGCGAAAATACGAATAGGGCATTAATATATAATCCCAACGTGAATGTACCGTAAGAACAACAAATCCTACCGTTTACTAAGACCAACCAGGAGGTGACCTAGACAAAGAATATGCTAAAACTAGTGCCTAAACCCTATGTGGCATTTCGTCGAACACGTTATGTGCACAATAAACCAAAACCTAAGTTACTAACAACACACGGAAATCGCCCACAGAACGAAACAATCATTCTAATAACAATACGGCAAATCCTACAGCACTAAACAACGAGGGAACAAACCAATAATCACACCCCAATAGCAACCAAGCATCAATAACTTCATAGCCTTTCTAAGGATTCGAATTCAACAAGAATTTGCCAAAAACATAAACACATTATAACATAAACATAGGCAAGGCAACAAGAGTAACAACAATTGCCACATACACTTGCTAAATTGCACAAATCGAGCCTAAAAATCGTAAACCCCCAATTTTTGTACACA
Source organism: Hygrophila difformis (assembly GCA_030278955.1). Lineage (NCBI taxonomy): Eukaryota > Viridiplantae > Streptophyta > Magnoliopsida > Lamiales > Acanthaceae > Hygrophila > Hygrophila difformis. Next base: position 41,645,285 of record JAOANR010000008.1, on the reverse strand, counting down.
AACCCTAATTTCCTAAATCTCTTCACAAATCGAATCATTCAAAACATAAAAGTTGAAATTAGGAAGTGGGTTTAGTAGAATCGTACCTGGATGAGTGAAATTGAAGTCGAAATCGAGCAAAAGGGAAGGTAACTCGCCGGATTTAGAGAGAATTGGGGGTGTATTCTCGGATGGGAAATGGAGGAAGTGGCTCGCGCGGAGCGCGAGCCCTATTTTTTTCGAACAGGGGTTGCCGCGCGCTCCCCGCGCGCCAACGCGCGGCCACCGCGCGGGACCCGGGGTGGAGTTTTATCTTTCCTGTTCTGCTCAATCTCTTTCGCTATACGCTCCTCGCTGAACCCGGGCATACATTGACAGAGAAATACGTCGACAGGGAGCATCGCCTGGCATTATTCCGGCAAGGACGGCGGAATTGCCTCACGCCCTCCTTTCACAGGACTACGGGAAACCCCCGGGACGTAAATACCGAGGGACCCTAAGAAATTCCGTAGGGAAATGAGAGCGGCATGTTAACTAACGACCCCACCACCGTTTGCTCGTGACCACAATGTGTTCCACGACCCCCAACTAAAGAAGTATGTGCCGACACGTCGCATGTACTCCAACCGGACGTAATCAAAATGGATGATGACTTGACCTATGAAGAAACCCCGGTGCAAACACTCGACTACAAGGAAAGGGTGACAAGGAATAAAACTGTAAAGATGGTCAAGGCCCTGTGGTCCAACCACGAGACGGAGACGGCAACCTGGGAATTGGAAGCCGACATGAGGCAACGTTACCCTACCCTCTTCCAAGACGACCCGACCACAGTTATGGGGACATAACTGTATTCTTAAGGGGGGGAGGATGTAACACCCGAGGAAAAACAAATTCAAATTGTTTTGAACTACGTCATGACTTGATCCCTTCACAGGGTACGTAGGCAGCTTAGAACTAATTTCTAAGTTCAGTCACGAAATAAATCACAAAATACATCACGAATTAGACCACAAGGACGATAGGGGATGTTGAAACCAATTTAGACTAGGCTAAGTAGGACCCGGAAATGTTGCGAGCGATAAGCCGGACTCGTAACAAGATTAAGGAGAAGATTCCGCAACGAAGACGCCCCAGGGAATCGAGCTAACACGTAGAAAACCGATAGGGAAAAGCGAGGGAAGACCCGACGGAACACGCGGAGCCGAACCGGCCGGTCCGGCCGGCCCGCGCTGTCCGCGCGCCGCCGCGCGGCCACCGCGCGGCCAAGGGCGTCGCGACGCCAGGGCTGGCACGCGTGCTCCGCGCGGACAAAAGCTTAGATGCGCGCCACCAGCGCGCCAGAGGTGCTGAAAGTGTAAACTTTCCTTCCATGGCGATTTTCTTGCCTAAATTAACATTCTCTTCGATGGTAAACGGATCCCAGCAGTAGGGAAGTGCATAAACTCGGTATTGGGCGCCCCCTACCCCTTATTTTCAGTAAACAAACCCTAGACACTCCATCTTCCTTCTCCAAGTTGAAAACCCCTTCGACACCACTTTCCGGCGAGTATTCCGGCGACGACGGGACGACCGGGACAAGCCCCTGCCCTCTAGACTCTTGCGATCGGAGAAGTTGGCCGTTCGTCGTGACCCTAGGACATCCGGAAACCCAATCCAGCGACCCTAACATCATTCTAAGTAAGTTAACACCTTACTCACAAATTTTTGCGGTTGTTTGTTGTTTAAATCTCGAGATATAGGCTTGTAACAAAAATCGGTTTTCAAAAACCCTATTTTCGTCCAATTTTAAAGACTCGCCAAAAACTCGACCTTCGGGAATTCAAACCGAAAACTTTTCAACATAAAAGTTGTTCCTAACACCTTTATCTATCTTGTGTCCAAATTTCAGCCATTGACATTAAGTTTTGCTATCCCAATTTTCGCCATGAACTTTCTGTTTCAAACCGAACGATTTAAATCTGTGACAGATTCCTTCATTCAACTTGATGCATGTTTTTCACCCATTTTTCGAATGATTTAACTTTGCATTTCTAAACAAAAGTTGTAGATAATTGTGTCTAGATTATGCCTATAAAATTTCACGAATTTTGGTGTTCATTTGATATGTCAAACGGCCAAGTTTTTGAAACTGTTTTGAATTCGTTTTAAGGGCCATGAGTATGCAGTGAGTTGCACACGATTTTTGAGTACCAAGAATTCATTATTTCCAAAAACTTAAAACATGAAAGTTGTTCCTTAATGTGTCGTGTAGTTACTGTAAAAATTTCACATCGATTGGTTTTGAAATGAATTTTTAATCGGCGTTACACGAACCTGTGACGACAACAGTTTTTAAGACGTAAATTATTCTTTGCAATAAACTCAAATTTCAACTCACTTCGGAACCTTATTTCCAAAAACTTAAACCATGAAAGTTGTTCGTGTGTGTATTTTTGAACTACTGTAAAAATTTCAGAATTTTTGGTGTAAAGACGAATTTTTAATTAAGAAAGGCGTAAACGGCCTCGAATAGGATTTTTCGAACTTGAGAAAACTCGAACTATGAAAACGCGATATCGATCCTTTGATAACTTTGAAATACGAACTTTCGAAAAATCCCGTTCACTAGGCTGAGCCGATCTTCATACTATCATTATCTTTGAGACTGCCTCGTTAGTGGTCTCCTTACTATCTGAGATTGCCTCGTTAGTGATCTCGCGCGCTGTATTTGTGGATCGCCTCGTTAGTGGTCCTACTATCTTTTTGGATCGCCTCGTTAGTGGTCCTACTATCTTTGTGGATCGCCTCGTTAGTGGTCCTACTATCTTTGAGACTGCCTCGTTAGTGGTCTCCCATTGTTTGGACTGCCTCGTTAGTGGTCCTATGTTGAGATTGCCTCGTTAGTGATCTCCCGGTATGGTGTCCTCTTCTTAGTTTACGGGATGAAAAGTAAAAGACTCGTGTGAGTGTTTCATTATGCTTAAATCGTATTTATCCTGTCTTTAATTACGTATTTAAATTTTATGCACCTTAAATTATGCTTTAAATTTCGCTCTTTAAATTAAGTTCTTTAATCATAATTTTCCGCTGCTAATAAATCATGTATTTTTAAATTCTCGTACGATAAGCGAAATCTTTAGTTTAAACACTTGTAACCCCTTTTATTTGTTAGTTAGGGATTAACTTACTCAGTATATTTTTATACTGACAACCGTTGTCATTTTTCTTTTACAGAGTATGTCGAGTGACGCATACGCATGCACTTGGGGGAATTATTTATGAACATTTTATTTCTGCATCGTACTGTTTTACCGGGTCTGTTAAACCCGAGGATTTGGCCATGTTGGCCGTGATTTTACTTTCCGCTGCACTTACTTTATTTATTTTCCGCACGTGATAATTTCTACTATCGTACTAAGTATTATAAATTTCCGGACTATATCTTGAAATGTTTTAAATCTTTTACATACCCACAAGCCTTGCGTTTCCTTAGCAAGCTCGGGAAGCCGTGTCTTGCTAGGGGGATGCGGCGGTGACATCCCGGCCTGGGTTATCAAATCCGGGGTGTTACAGCCTTGGTGAGTCTTGAGCCGAAAGGAATACAACCGAAGTCGGAAAATCCGGATTCGGGCGAGTAAATCTCGCAACGGGCGAATCTGCTCGCTGGCGCGGTCGTGGCGCGCCGTTTGGCCAATCACCGCGCGGCCACCGCGCGGCTGCCGCCTGGACTTCGGTCCGGGCGGGTCGTGCGATCCGTCGTGCTTTTCCTCCTCTCTTTCGGACTTCTATCCCTCTATGTTCTCGGATTCCGATTTCCGGGGTATCTTCGAGCTCCTATTTCCTATCGTCATTTTATTCGGGTCTAAATTTATGTTTGGACTAGAGTTCTCGAGTCCATTGGTGTCGGGTTTCGGTGTATAATTTATTCGATTAAATTGTCTTGAGTATTGGAACTTTAATTCCTTTTTTTTTTATTAGACTTCATTTCTCATTTCTTTTTCTCTTCATTTATTTAGTGTATTTATTTATTTATTTATTATTTATTTTATGTTGCAAAATTCTCGGGTATTTATTTATTTATTATTTATTTATTTATTATTTATGTTGCAAAATTCTCGGGTTTGGATAGCGCGCGGCCAACGCCTGGACTTTGGTCCGGGCGGGTCGTGCGATCCGTCGAGCCTTTCCTCATCTCTTTCGGACTTCTATCCCTCTATGTTCTCGGATTCCGATTTTTCCGGGTCATTCTCGGATTACGATTCCCATCCTAAATTCATTCCGGCTCAAATTGATTTCATGTTTGAAATCTTAAGTCCGTCGGTTTCGGGTTCGTCGGCTTCCAATTCGTCGTCTTTTGACACCCGTGCGTTTCCGACTTCACGGGTTCTCGGAAACAAAACCTCTTTGCTCATCGGATTAAATTCTATTTTATATCCTTAAAATTACGGGTATTACAGGTCACTTGGTTTAACCCCCGATAATCTATGCAAAGACGTAATCCTCCGTCTTTCTTCTTAACGAATAAGACCGGTGCTCCCCACGGAGAAGTACTCGGCCTTATGTATCCTTTTCCTAACAGTTCTTCGAGTTGTTCCTTTAACTCCTTCATTTCCAATGGTGCCATTCGGTACGGAGCTTTTGAGAAAGGCTCTGTTCCCGGAATAAGATCTATCGTGAATTCAAGATCTCGCTCAGGTGGCATGCCCGGAACGTCTTCAGGAAACACGTCCGGGTATTCTCTTACCACTGGAATGCTGTCAACCTTGTTCTCTTCCGCCTCAAGGTTGTGAACGTAGCACGCATATAATTCATACCCCTTACGCATCAAGTTACTTAGTTTGAGGGCACTAACGATTTTGTTGCTCCTCTTAGGGGGTTGAGAGTAAAAGATAACTCTCTTTCCCCTACTTTTTGACAGGGTGATCTTTTGCTTTTGGCATTCGATCACTGCTTTTTACTGGGACAACCAGTCCATCCCCAGTATAATGTCAAAGTCCCTTAAGTTAAATTCTACTAAGTTTGCGAAGAATTCTACGTTCTTGATCACTATAGGAATTCCGTTATATCGTTTAGAGCAAGCTACTACTTCTCCTGAAGGCAATTGAATTCCTAAGCTAATTATCTCGCACTTAGGTAGATCTAACTCAGGCACTATTCTTGATGTTATGATTTAGCAACTAGCTCCAGAATCAAATAAAACTCTAAGGGGTGTATTCAAGACATGAAATGTACCTGCCATCACTTCTGCTTGTGCAGGTACGTCCGCTTGGTTAACCACGTTAAGCCTCCCCATAGGGCGTCCCGGATTGCCTTGCTGATTCGGGTTCGACTGCTGATTTTTCTGTTGATTTTGGTTCTGAGGTGGTGGAGGACGTTGGTTCTGATTCTGATTCGGCGGCCTAAATTGATTTTGAGGGGTCTATACCCCTGAGTGTTGCTGTTACGTCCGTTTTGGTTTTGAGGCTGTTCCGGCCCCGTGACCAAGTCTTCCCTTTTTGCTATATTTTCAATCCTTGTTCGGCACTCCCGACGTATGTGGCCCATCCAACCACATCGAAAGCATGCCCCCTGTTGAGGGCATCCCCTCGCCAGATGGGGTCGTCCACATCTCGGGCAGGGTGGTACCGGTTCTTCCTGGTTAAACCTCCTTCCATTATTTGTTTGTTGTGGCCTATTCGGCCCTCTCCGCTGCTCATTCCTTCCCACATTGTTCTCGCCTCTCGCGTCCTTGTTCCTATTGTGTTGGGGGCCCCGGCTGGACTCCCCACTCACCCTCCTTTTCAGTTGTTGTACCCGTGCCTAGGGGTGATATCGAGTCGAGTCGAGCTCGAGTAGCATCACTCGAGCTCGAACTCGAGTATCATCGAGTTCGAGCTCGAGTAGCTCGAACTCTTTTTTTTTTTTACGTTTTCACGAGCTCGAGCTCAAGTACCATCGGGTTCGAGCCCGAGTAGTTCAAGCTTGATTTCTTTTTGTTGATTTTAAATTTTGGAACTATGACATAAAAACTTGATTCAATTTGATATATAAATATTTGACTAGTTATTGTAAAATTTACACTACAAGAAAATTTCAGTATAGCAACCGGAATTTGCAACCAAAACCCTTCATTAGCTAGTTAGCGACCGAATTTGCGACCGAAACCATTTAGTAGCTAGTTAGCGACCGAATTTGGGACCAAAATCATTCAATAGCTAATTAGGGACCGAAACAGGATCGAATTGGTTTGGTCGCGAATCTGGAGACCGAATTAGCGACCAAAATTTTGGTCGCAAAACATCTTTCATTTTTCATTTTTTTCCCATTTGGTACTCAATACGATACATTTCTTAAATATTACAGTACATATAAATACAAGTTCATCATATTTAAAAGTATCTTCAATACTTATATAAGGCATTTTATTACAGTCAAGTATTAAAGCGTGTCTTAGGGTTGCCGTTGCTCCGGGTTCATCCCACAACATCACTACTCCATTTAGAGTGGGTATGTATTAGCCGAATAAGATTTATTAGTACCTAAATGTATAAAATAAGTGAATTTATTGAATTAGTTAGTGAATTGGGTAATGAATAATATTCGGGTACCACTTATCACCTTACAATACCAATATTTGAGCTAGGTTTTGTGTAACCACATGTCTCTTATATTGGAATAATGATTTTATCCATCTGTGTGCTTTTTTGATGTTTTCCGGTTAATATTGTACCCCGGTTAAATTGAAATCTCGCAAACTTAAATACGTATAAGGCTCGGAAGTTGGATGCATTTAACCTCAGTTACAGTATATGCCAATAAGTATTCATTATATACTCAGTGCATTAGTTTTATTATATAATGCAGATTTCGATATATTTGTCAATTGTAATAGTAAATGTTAGTAGAAATGTGTCACATTTATAAGTAACTCCAATATTTGTGTAAGACATTTAATTACATTAAAATATTAAAGCGTGTGCGGTATTATCGTGGGATTATCGTTGCTCCAGGCTCATCCCACAGCATCACTAATCCATCTAGAGTGTGTATTCTTAGGTGAATATGATCTATTGATGCTCAAATGTACAACATGAGTGGATTTGGTGAACTCGATAACGAATTGTGTAATTCAAAAGTCACAACATGAGATACAATGTTATTTAATTGTATATCAATTTATATTATATTACCATGTTTTAACATCATTTATATTATTTATTTTTATCTACTTATTGAATTATTTATTTAATTAATTTTAATTTTATTTTTCAGTTCATTGAATTTCTTCTATTTTAATTTGTTAATTTTATTGTATAATTTTATTAGTTTGTAAAGTTAATTTTCTTTTTTATTTATTTTTTAATTTTTCTATTATTTAATTAAGGAATTTAGTTTATTTTTATAAGATATTTCAATATTAAAATTTATTTTTTAAATTTCTAAATAAATTTATTATATTATGAACTTATGTTATTTTAAAGTTATTTTATAAGTTATTTTAATTTATTATATTAAATTTTATTATATTAAGAACTTATGTTATTTTCGCACTCGTTTTTTCTTGTGGCTCGCAGCCCATGACAAGCTCCTTACTGGTGTTGAAAGGCAGAAAAGACGAATCTCTCCAGATGATGGATGCTGGAAGTGTGGAGCTGCTGAGACCTGCATTCATGCACTCAGGGATTGCTCTGATTCTGCTATTGTTTGGTCCCAACTTGGTTTGGATTCTCATAAAAATTTTTGGATACCTGATATCAACCAATGGATTTCTTCCATGCAGTGTTCGAGCATTGGTGAACTTGAATCTTCTCTCTTTGGCATTGCTGCTTGGACCATTTGGAAGACTCGCTGTCAGGAACTATATGCGCAAGAATCCATTTGTTGGCCATCCATTCACTTCAAAATCCGACGTGCTGCAAATGAGTTCATGGCTTCCAGAGATGAATTGAAGATTCTTGGAGCTAAGATTTGGCAAGTTGGTCGGGCCAAATGGGAGAGACCTCCTGACGACTGGACGAAAGCTAACTGTGATGCTAGCACTAAGCGTGGCCGTAGCTGTTCTGGAGGTATCCTCCATAACTCAAATGGCGACTGGATTGCTGGTATTTGTGCTACTGACTATTCCTCCCATATCCTCCATGCTGAATTGAGAGCCATTCTCCTCTCCCTTCAACTCGCCTGGTCTTTGGGCATCCGCAAGCTTCTTGTTGAGTCTGACTGTCTTGAAGCCATCCAGCTTATCAATTCTTCTCCAGCTCCTCAGGTTTTGGCTGTTCCTTGGCTATTTCAGATTAGGGACATGGTTGCATGGGGTTGGCAATTGAAGTTCTTGTCCATCCCTCGTGATTGTAATGTGGCGGCTGACCATTTTGTTAGGTTTTCTCCATGGGATGCTAGTATTCATCATTTTACTAGGCCCCCCGACTTTATGTTGAATGTTTTGAACATTGACCGCATTGGTCTGGTTCACACTTTGCAAGTTATGCAATAAATGGCTCCGGCCCACCCTTTTACCGAAAAAAGTTATTTTATAATTTTATAACAATAATGATATTATTAATCTATTTTAAATTTATTCATTTTATTTTTCTGTTATTTTATATTTAAATAATTATATTTTATTTTTGGCGTGTACCGGGTATGCTCAAGCCACATTGAGACGAAGACTAATCCCTCGAGGATATGGTGGGCAGTGAATGGTTGTATCTCCAAAAGCAGAATTATTATATTTTATTTTTAAATTTAAACATGAATTTATTAATGGATCAAAATGAAAGTGGGCAATAAAGAAAAGTAGAAGGAGTATTAAAAATATAAAATATATGAAAAATCTAAAAAAAAAAAAACGAGTCCAGTACTCGACTCGACTCGGTACTCGACGAGTACTCGATACTCGACGAGTATCGTAACCTTGTACTCGAGCTCGAGCTCGATACTCGATTAAATACTCGACTACTCGACTCGACTCGAATTTTTCGAGTACGAGTCGAGTTTTTTCCGAGCCGAGTCCCGAGTCGAGTTCGAGTAGCTCTACTCGTTAATCACCCCTACCCGTGCCACTGCCACTGCGCGGTCGTTCACTGTAACACCCCGAATTTGATCACCCAGGCCGGGACGCTACCGCCACACCTTCCTAAACAAGACGCGATCCAAATCGAGCTTATCTAGAAAGATGCTAAGGCTAAGTTGTATCAAACTTTAAAATAATTTAAAAACCATTTAATGTGCCCGAATTAAAAATCAGAGTATCACATGCATGAATGAATAAAGTAATGCGGAAGCAAAAACAAGGCCAAAACAGACGGCCAAAACCAAAGTCTAAGTCTAAGTCCAATACGGAAAAATAAAGTAATATAAATGCGACAAGTCTTTATTGTGAAAATCCCATCCCATCATGCCATGGCTTACTCTGCGAAAAATGAAAAAAAAACAATAATTTATCAGTACAAACGGTACTGAGTAAGTTAATATATAGCATATCAAATTCTAGAGTTTTTAGAAGAGTGAATAAAAGATAGGAATTTAATTTTAAAATAAGCGAGTAAAAATAATTCACGGAAATTCTTACACTTTGCCACACGAGTAAATTACCAATGTTCATTTTGATCGAGAACAACCATTCTTGGGGAATCAAACCCGCAAGAGTTCAAACACAATCTTTTACCCTTATTTCCATATGATCGAGGACATCCCGTCCTTGGGAAGTCGAACCCGCAAGAACTCAATATACATCCTAGGGAATCGAACCCATAGGAGTCAACAATATCCTGGGGAATCGAACCCGCAGGAAAACATAAACCTTGGGGAATCGAACCCGCAAGGCACGTGAAAGCAGTGACCCAATACAGACACACTCCGGAGCCCTAGATAACCCATACGGATACATCTAGGAGTATAGACTCTTACAATCACATAATCATATTTGCCGTTTTGGCTACGAGAGGGGGCGGCCCAACGAGCTCACGCCAAGTGCACTTACCCTCAAGAAAATAATCAAAGCATCCCACTCGATCATATTTCACAAGGTTTCAAAAACCACATTTTTAACACTTTACAGTACCACACGTTTCCAGATTTCATACGTTTTCAAAAATGAGAATCATTCGACTCGTAGATCATCAAAATACACAAGGTACGATTTGCCGACAAAAAATAGCCCTCTGGCAGTTTCGAAAATCACATCTGGAAACTTAGTAAAACATTTTCAAAAATTCAGAAATTTTTACAGGAGCTAGAACACACCCAAATAAACATTTTTCATAGAAATAGGCTTCCTTAAAATCGGACTCTAAGTGGGCTAAAAAAAATGATTTCAGATCCACCTTTTCCAAAGAGTACAAAACTTACTGTTCACTCGACCACAGTTTCTTTAAAAATTCATAACAATTCCAAACATGCTCCAAAAATTATGAAATTTTACAGAGATGATCTAGACACAAAAAGGAACAACTTTTATGAAGACATCAAACATTGGAAACGATCTTAGGTAGGATTAATTTGGACAACAAAACTGATCACACCATTGAACCAAAACTGACAGCAGGAACTCAGAAAATACCAGATCCTTTTTAGACGTCCAAATCATGTTCAAAAATTATGAAAATTTACAGAGAGTATATTCAAGATGTTAGGAACATTTTTTATTTAGAAAGGTTTTCCCAAAAACGAGCGGATCTAAGTGCAAAACGCTGAACAACAAAACTACTCGAATGAAAACCCTAGATGGCAGATTTGGCATAGGGTAGAAATCGAACAATAACTCGATGGATACTCCACCAAAATCCCTAAAAATTGAAATACACAACACTAACTTACTTATGGTTGGATTAGAATCGAAAATCCCTTCTTTGGAATCCTTGAAGACGCCCAACACAGCCCCCACAGATCTACTCTTCACCGATTGAACCTATTGTTGGAGTTGTGACCAAAATCCTTAGGATTCAAGGCTATAACTCGAACTAAAACTGAAGAAATGATCAATAAACTTCCTTACCTAGTTGATGGATGGATTAGGTGGCTTGAAACTCGACCAAGCCTCTGCTAAGATGAAGACAACCCACAAACTCTCACCACTCTCCAAAAGAACTTCTAATTTTCGGATGGGTGGATAGGGGTGGTATTAAGGGTTGCTAATGAAGATTCTAGAGTGTTTAGGGTTCCAAAAGGAGCCTTAATGTATCTTGGAAGTGTTGGGGGCTTAATGGCAGTCCACACCTCGTAAATACACCCCCCCCCCCCCCCCCCCCGTCCTCATCCATTCACCTATCATCAACATGGTTCAATTAATCCCTCAATGATAATGTATCCATCCAATTCCAGGTTATAGGGGAGTTTAATATATCCAAAATTCATCCAAAGGAGTCCCAAGACATCCCTTAAAGTCTGAGCATTGAAGTTGGATCGATTGGAAATGAGAAATCTCGAAAATTGGAGCTGCAACCGCGTAAGGCGTTTGAAACGCCACCTACTGGCCGCCGGCGCGGGGTTGACGCGGCCACGCGCCGCCGCCGCGCGGCCAGCTGCTGGCGGGTTTCCTCTTTTTTTTTTTAATAAATATTATGATTTTAAATTCTAAAATCATAATATGGAATTATCCGAGATCGTTGGATAATCCGATAACTCTCTTCGAGTTGCTATCGTCCGAAAATATTTAATTCCGCTCTCTAGGAATTATTTCGGTTTTAATAATTAAATCCAATTCTTTAATTTTTGGATTTAAATTCTCGACGTCGATTTCTCGGGTATTACAGTCTTACCCCCCTTAGAAATCAACTTCGCCCTCGAAGTTGGGTCGCACTCGGAAAGCAACACCAATATAGACAAGTAGTTTGCACGCATAGAAATATTGAGGCTCGAAAATTAAATTCTTACCTCAACGCGTGACATCTCTACGGGGTATCACATCCTCTCCCCCTTAGGACCGCAGTTATGTCCCCATAACTGCCTATGAATTTTCTTGCAATAGCTTTAACCATTGAGCGACTTCTAAGGTCAAATTCTACTAGGTTCGCAAAGAGGTCTAAATTTTTAATTATTATCGGGATTCCATCATATCTTTTAGTACACAATACCACTTTCCCCGATGATAATTGAAATCCAAAGCTGATCGCTCTAGGTTCCGATAGATTTCATGCGGGTAAAGTTCTTGATCGAAATCAAAGAACACTTGTACCAGAATCAACTAAAATCTTGTCAGATATGCCTAAAACAATAAACATACCTGCGATCACCTCTTCTTGAGCTAGCAACCCAGCTCGATTCATGACATTCAAACGTTCTTAAGCTCTTCCTTGATTTCCTTGCTGGTTGCGATTCTGTTGTGGCCTCTGTCCTTGATTATTGGGCTGATTTGGCCCAGTCGGACGATTCTCGTGAGGAGGGTTCACCAGATCCAACCGCTTCTCGATCATCTCCTCACGAATATTGCATTCTCTAATCATGTGGTCTTCCCCACCACATCTATAACAAGTTCCACGCTTAGGGCACTCGCGCACCAGATGCGCTTTGTGGCACTGCGGGCATTGTGGTATGGATGTACCACGGGTGTCATTTCTTTTGTTATTCAAACCTCTGTCTGCCTTCTCCTTAGGTCCATCGAACCTAGTTTGACCATTGTCCTTCCTCAATTTGTTATTATTGTTACTTCGATTCTTTTTCTCAAATCCTTGCGAGCCCTTGGTCGACTCACCATTGTCCTTACGCTTCAATCGTTGGACACGAGCGATTGCTACAGCTTGGTCATACACTGCCTGAAGTGAAGTGTGTTGTCCTCCCACCAGTATCTCCCTGAGACTGAGGTTCAACCCCATTTCAAATTTCTGAGCCTTGTCAGAATCAGTCGGCACAAGTCTCGGAGCAATGCAAACTAGCTCCTTGAACCTTGCGTAGTACTCCTGCACCGTTTTTCCTCCTTGTCTTAAGTTAATAAATTCTTCATACTTTGCAGCCTTAGTGCTCAGTGGATATAACCTCTCTCTCAACGCTTCCTCAAATTCTCCCCATGTATAAACCTTCTCAACCTCCGCCAAATCTCCTTGGAGATGTTGCCACCACTCGTCCGCCTCTCCATCCAGATAATAGGTCGCCACTCGAACCTTCTCGTCCTCGGGGCATTTGACGGCAATAAGAAGCTTGTCAAAAGTTCGGATCCAATTCTCCAACTTGGTAGGGTCCTCTTGGCCGTCATAATGAGGTGGTTTGTAGGGGTTCACCAATGCTAGGTAGTTCCCTCGGGCTACCGGCGGTGGTACACCCGCTTGTGCACGTTGCACCTCGGCATTTCCTAGTGCTACGAGAACTTCCTCAATATTCCTTAGACGCTCATCCATATTGTTGGGAACAGGAGGCACTCGCCCTCCTATGTTTTGAGGAATGTCATTGTCGTTAGGTGCGTTAGCACCACCGTTGTTTGGGACTACCCTCCTTGGCCTTCCCCTAGGTGCCATTTTCTGTTATCCAAGCACGCGAAGATGAGTTTCTAATCTAAGGCACGTTAGCAGTCAGGAAGATCTAATGATAGGAAGGGTAAGAGGAGAGAATAGATATGTGCAAACTAAGCACCCTTGATCAAGTTCTAAGGCTAAAGCAAGATTAGATTCAAGTTAGAGGCTCTAAGGCAAGGTCAATCGACATACCAACTAAGAACGTTATCAAATACACGTGACTTGCATATATATACTTTGGAGCATTTAAAAAAAATGATGGATGTATGCAAATGCATCCCCCCCGAAAAAAATATTTATGCATTTTTCAAGACTTGTCGGAACAATTGTTATATAATTCCCATGGGTTTTAAAATAAAATTCATTTCCATGGAAATAATATCTTAATATATTTAAAATAATATTTAATTTTTTTTTGGGCCTCTATATTGGGCCGAAAAATAATAGCTTAAAAAAAATTTCCGGGCTCTGATACCACTTTGTATCACCCCTTAATGACTGAGGAATGAATGCAAATCGATTGGGATTGTTAAAACTCGAAAATTGGAGTTGAACCCGCGTGCAGCGCTTGAAACGCCGCCTACTGCCGGCCGGCGCGGGCTTCACGCGCCACCACCGCGCGGCAGTCTGCTGCGCGATCTCTTTTTTTATATATATATATATTATGATTTTTAATTTTAAAAATCATAATATGAATTATCCTTGATTGTTGAATAATCCGATAACTCTCTTCGAGTTGCTATCGTCCGAAAATATTTAATTCCGCTCTCTCGGAATTATTTCGGTTTTGATAATTAAATCCCATTCTCTAATATTTGGATTTAATATTCGATGTCGATTTCTCGGGTATTACATACACGGCTTGCAGATCGGGGTAGTGTACCTCTGTGATCACCTCGCGCACTACCAGGTTCAGTCCCATTTCGAATTTTTGAGCTTTCTCCGCGTCCGTGGGTACTAATCTGGGTGCGAACCTCACCAGCTCCTTGAACCGAGTATAGTATTCTTGCACGGTCTGGCCTCCTTGCTTCAGCGACAGAAATTCTTCGTACATCGCTGCTTTGGTACTCAGGGGATAGAATCTATCCCTGAGCAACTCCATCATTTCCGCCCAAGAATAGGGCTCATCGTCTTCAGTCAGTTTCGCTTGGGCCGCCTGCCACTAGTCGTCCGCTTCGCCTCCCAAGTAATACGAAGTGACGTGCACTCTCTCTCCTTCCGGACACTTGACCTCACCCAGCAGCTTGTCAAAGGTCTGGATCCATTCCATCAGTTTTGCTGGATCCTCCACACCAGCGTAGTGGGGCGGCTGGTAAGGGTTCACCATCGCCAGATAATTGGGACGAGGTTGGGGCGGAGGTACCGCCGCAGCTTGACCCTGATTGACTTGCGCGTTCCCTGGCGCAATCAAGACCTCCTCTATCGTCCGAAGACAATCGCCCCATTGTTCGGTGCGGGGGCGTCCTGCGCATCTTGGGGTTGTGCTTCTACCGGTTCCGTGACATTCGGTGGGACTTCAGTAGTAGTTTGGGGAGCAGGTTGGTCTTGGTGCCATTCTGTTACAAACGGTGTAAATTAAGACACGTGAAGGTAATATATAGTGTAGACAATATTTATAAATGTGTTTGTAATTTCGCACGTAGTGCTCGTCGAGCTTAGAAGTCCTGCAAGATTCTTGGGTTTTGTTTTATTTTATTTTATTTTATTTATTTCTTTTTTTTTCGGACAGTGTGCTGTCCAGTTTTTTTTTTTCGATTAAATACATATATATAAGTAAATCTTGCATTTATTTCCTTAGAAGAAATTTTTAGTACAAGTGAGAAGGTGTGCAAAAATAGAAATGTTTCCCAAGCAAAAATAGCATTTACTAAAAATAGAATTTCCTATCGCCTCTAAGCGTCCTCCGGCCGGGTAGCCGGATCCTCCTCCGGGTCTTCCTCCTCCGAACTCGGCGGCAATAGGTCGTCAAAAATGTGGTTCAAGTCTTCCCCATGAGCAACGACGAGTTCCTTCAAAACTAGGTTCTGTGTGGTAAGGTTTTGGACTTGGTGTTCGAGCTGATTTATACGCTGGTGGTCCGCCTCTCTTAAGTTGCCCATGTGGTGTAGATTTGCTTCCAATTGAGTGTAATACCCGTAAATTTTGGGATATAAAAATAGGAATTAATCCAATAGGAAAGAAAGTTTTGTTTCCGAGAACCCGTAAACTCGGAAATGCACGGGAGTCAAAAGACGACGATTTGGAACCCGACGGACCGAAACCGACGGTCTTAAGATTTCAAGCATGAAATCGAATTGAGACAGGAATAAATTTATGATGAGAAGCATAATCCGAAAATGACCCGGAAAATCGAGCGCGAAAACATGGAAGGATAGAAGTCCGAAAGAGAGGAGGAAAAGACCCGACGGACCGCAGTCCAGGCGGGAGCCGCGCGCTGGCCGGGCGGGGTTTGGCCCTTCAGCGCGCCAACCCCGCGTGGGTCCCCAGATTCGTGCAAATGACGCGGTTTCGGCGATTTCTTGCCATAATTCGACCCCCCGACTATGGAAAGAAGATTCTGAACGGGGGAAGGAGTATTAGGTCGTGGGAGGGTTGTCTCCACCCCATTTGTCAGCCTCCAAAACTCCCTCCACTCTCCCAAAACACCTTCAAAGCCAAACACCCCTCCGACGAACTTCCGACGAACTTCCGGTGACTTTCCGACGACCAACGACGACCGTAGAGGCGTGAAGATCAAGGATCACAGTCCTTAGATCTTTGGTAAGTAGTATCTCAGGTTCTCAATCTCGTTTTTCCTTTCAAATCCCCAATCTAACTCTTGAATCGTTGATTGCAAATACGTTCGTGGCCGAAGTCGGGAACTTTGCGTTTCGTAGATCCGTTCGTAGGATTTTTGGACGAGCCGAGCGACCCTAGGACGACTCAAGAACACAATCACTATAAGTTGAGCCTTCCATATCAATACGGGTGGTTTAGGGGCGTCCGAAGTAGTCGTAACATAACAAAACGTAAAAACCGAAATTAAAAACTTCAACACGCACAGTTTCTGAAATTGGCCTAAAACTCATATTTCGAGGATTCAATCCGAAAAACTCAAAACTAGACTTTTAATTCTAACACATAAATCTAGGTCGTGTAAAAATTTCAGACATTTTCGTTAACGTTTGCTATTTCAAATCGCACCGGACATAAACTGTTTTACTAGGACTTTTTCGAAAACTGACAGTGATCATATTCGAACTTGATCAGCATGTTTCTATACTTTCTAGTCCGATTTGATCTTTGCAATCTAAATGAAAGTTGTAGAAAATAATGTCTAGTATGTGCATATAAAATTTCAGAATTTTTTGAGTCCATTTGATATGTTAAAAAGTCGAAACTTTGAACTGTGTCAAACCTGAGTCCGGACAGAATTCTGCTTGTCATAAACTCGATTTTTGACATGTTTCCTCAACTTATTTCGAAAAAGTTAAAACACAAAAGTTGTTCGTTAGGATGTTTTTGATATATTGTGAGAATTTCTGATTTTTCCGACTTGAAATGAAGTTTTAAATTAAAATGGCGTAAACTGTGACGCCAAGAGACTTTTAAATCGAGAGATTTTGAAATTTCGTAACAAACGATCAAAGACTTGAAATACGATACATCTATACTTTTGAAAAACTCCGATACATTAAATTGAAATGATACATGAGATACTTTGGTGGAGGGTGAGTGCTCTGCAGGGTGCCCCTCTAGCCTTTCTCTTCGGGCCTATAATGGACGAGAGAATTTTGATGAGATATTACGCCAATCGGCGGGAGATACATGGCCTACTCTCTCGGGATTGTCCGTATGGATTTCCCGAGGCTCCGGAGTGTTACTGGGTATGGCGGATACGGCTGCGGCCGCCGGATCACCGGCTATACAAGATACTTACGACACGGCTGCGGCCGCCGGATCACCGGCTATACAAAACATTGAGAAATGGTTACGTAACGGGGAAATAAAAGATTTAATATTTTTAAGTATTTGTTTATTTACGCATGTCCTTAAATTATGCATTTAAATTATGTCTTTAAATTTCATGTCATGACTAAATTGTTATTGTGGATTAAATGCATGTTCAAGTACACAATTAAAATATTATTTCCTTTAAATTTGTAAATGCATGTTTAGGAGTGAAATTTTAACTATCTAATTAAATCCCTTTATTGCTATGTTAGGATCGACTTACTCAGTATTTTATATACTGATAAAATTGATGTTTTCTCTTTTCTTTTCAGAGTATGGAGATAATGCATGAGCATATGCATTGGGGGAGAAAAACTTTAAAACTTTATTTTTATCGCTTTTATTGACACTTGCATATCGGGCCTGTATAACCCGAGTTTTGGCCATGTCGGCCCCTTTACATTTCCGCTGCGATATTTTACTTTCCGGTTTTGCTACGTGTGGATGAATTATTATTATTATTATTTTTAAATAAATTCCGGACTTGTTTTTAAACCTTTTTGCAATACCGATAGCCTTGCATCTCTTTAGCAAGCTCGAAGAATCCGTGTCTTGCTAGGGAGTTGTGGCGGTGGCATCCCGGCCTGGGTTATCAAATCCGGGGTGTTACATTGAGCTATACGATGTTTCATTTGTTCTATGGTTTGTTGGGAATCGAAGTGGGCGTTCATCATTTTGACCATTAAGTTCATCATATCTTGGTTCGCCATCTAACGCAAGCAAAAGATCTAAGTTAAAATTCGCCAAGATTATAAGTTCTCTAAATAAAGGCAATGTAGTATGCATATGCAAATGATGATTTCCCCCCAAAAATAATTCATGCACTGTATATATAAATTTTTTCTAATTTCCATGGGTTTTAAAAATAAAAATCTACTCCATGGAAATAATATTTTAGAATTTAAAATAATAGTGAAAATGCTAGTGCACACTTAAAATAATAATAAAGATAATACTAGTAGTTTTAAAATAATAACGTTTTAAAAATAATAGTTTTAAAATATCCGGGCTCTGATACCAACTTGTAACACTCCGGTTTTTGATAACCCAGGTCGGGATGTCACCGCCACACCTCCCTAGCAAGACACGGTTTCTCCGAGCTTGCTAAAAAGATGCAAGGCTATGGTTTTCAGAATTTAAAACATTCAAACAACCCACTGTAATATAATTCGAAAATAATGTCATTACAGTTGCAGCGGAAAATAATAGCTAATTACATAGATAGCAGCAGAATTTAAAAATAGGGCCAACATGGCCAAAACACGGGTTAAACAGGCCCGTTCATGCAAGTTCTAGTTTAATGCACAAATTCTAAAATAATATGCCTCCCCAAAATTCCCATGTATGCATATGATGATGCATAATCCTCAACTCTGAAAGAAAAAGGAAAAATGTGGTTTGGTCAGCAAAAACGTGCTGAGTAAGTTAACACCTAGCATGATTAAGGGGTTTCAAAGCCTTTGATTACATTTAAAGAAAACATGTGCATACAAGACATGATTTAATTTTATCCATCTAATAATAATTTAATTGCATAATTTAAAAGACAGGGATTCCATAAGATCATAAATATAGCTTGCAAAGTAATTAAATAAATTGACATAAACTAAAACACAGTTTAACAAGAATTTAATTTAAATTTCTTATAAATGTCTCGTTTCATTTCTTTTATAAGTCAAAAACATGGTTTTTCATCAGGATATTAATCTGTCCGAATTTTCACAGCCACATTTTCTAAATTTTGAAATCTACCATAGCAAACGAACTCCAAATTTGATGAAATTTTACAGGCTCATTCCTAACACGATTACCTACAACTTTTATTTAGAACTCAAAGCCTAATTCTCGTTGGATCAGGGGTTAATATTTGGATCAAGTTCGAAACTAATTTCTGTCAGCTTTTATGAATTCGGTAAGAACGCAGATTGGTTCGGCTCAGGTTCGGAGGTTCAAATCGTAACGAAAAATTCTAAACATTTATAGAGGTGTTCTAAACTTATAGATCTACAACTCTTATGTTTAACACTATTCCTAAATCGGTCTAGATCTAATGTAAAAACCACTAACAAGTTCTGAAGTAAAATCTGTCACCGTTTCAAGATCTAAACCCAAAGTAGGTTCGTTTGAGACTGTTTTCGGATATCAAATCTTAACCAAATATTATGAAATTTTAACAGGGAATAGATTATTGTCTTAGAAACGTTTTTCGTGTTTTAAGTTTTTCCGTTTGAACACTTTTAAGAGTTCGAAAAATTCGTGCTATGTGACTGCGCCGATGTGAATAGATTTTTAGTTAGGATTTTTTATTAGATCTTATTCGTTCGGTTGTTTTAGTCTCCCAAAACCACGGTAAGTATTAAATTACAGATTCACGGTTGTTCCGGCTCATCGATTCGGAGGCGTGGCTTCCAGTCCACCGTTTATCTCCTCGGTTCGTCGGGTTCTTCGTTCTAGATCCGGTTCGGAGTGTAGAAAAGAAAAGGATAGCGTTAGGACTCGTTTTCGAATCACATATGGAAAGAGATCGGATCAGAACTTACCACAACGTTAGAGGCCTTCCAATTTTCGTCCAAGACAGTCCCTTTGTTCGGTTTTGTGCCTCCGACGATTCCGGAATTAGGGTTTTGTGTGTAGAGAGATTTCGTAGGGTTTGAAAAGTGTTCGGGGTTACTTGAGAGGGTTATTTATAGCTGGACAAGACCTAGGGGACGTCCAAGGTCTGCCCTAGTGAGTCTTGAGCCGCAAGGTGAGCAACCGAAGTCGGAAAACCGGATTCGGGCGAGAAAATCTCGCTTGGTTTGTTTCTGCCAACTGGCGCGGGGTTGGCGCGCCGTTTATGTAAACCCCGCGCGGTCTCCGCCTGGACTTTGGTCCGGGCGGGTCGTGCGATCCGTCGGGCATTTCCTCCACTCTTTCGGACTTCTATCCCTCTATGTTCTCGGATTCGGATTTCCGGGATATTTTCGGGCTCCTATTTCCTATCTTGATTTTACTCGGGTCTAGATTTAGTATTGGCCTCGAATTCTCGAGTTCATTGGTGTCGGGTTCCGGTGTACAATTTATTTGATTAGATTATCTTTGGCTTTACGGATTCTCGGAACCTTGATTCCTTTTTATTTTAAATTCCATTTCTCATTTCTTATGATTCTTTATTTATTTATTATGTTTTCTTTATTATTTATATATTTATTTATTTATTTTATGTTGCGAAATTCTCGGGTATTACAACTTGGTATTTCAATTAATGATTTGTCAGGTGTTGCTTGTCCACCACAGATAAATGGCATACCCTGGCCGGGGCAGTTATGAGTCTGTGGTATCATAGATTTTGATTTCTTAAGAGCACGTGAACTCTTACTGTAAGTACCTGTCTGTTAAAGGAAACATAGTACAGAGAGCATGAGAGCTAGCTAACTGAAAGGATTATCCCAAACAAATATCTGAGTAACAAATGGAAGTTTAACTGTGTTTCATCTGAATCTTGTCCAATCTTTATTCTTTTCTTCCTGTCCCTTCTGTCATATTTTTAAATCTGCTTTCTAGATTAATAATAGATAGCATAGCATAATTTTTACTGCTTTCGTAGAGTAATTTTAATTGCTTTCTTAGATTTAATTTAGTCGCTTCCTTAGAATAAATTTATCTGCTTTCTAGAATAATTTTAATTTGCTTTGTAGAATAATTTTATCTGCTTTCATAGCATAGTCTAAATTATGCCAAGTAGA
The DNA here is from genome assembly GCA_030278955.1 of Hygrophila difformis. Lineage (NCBI taxonomy): Eukaryota > Viridiplantae > Streptophyta > Magnoliopsida > Lamiales > Acanthaceae > Hygrophila > Hygrophila difformis. Next base: position 41,624,185 of record JAOANR010000008.1, on the reverse strand, counting down.
TGATAGTTTCCAAATCCAAAATGATTTGAGTAATACGAGTGGAAAATCTTATAAACGACGTGGGACTTGCTTCTATGGCACATCCTCCAGTGAACGATCCAGTACTTACTATAAATTACTGCAATTTTTGACACCGTGCGCTTTCGGGGGCACAGTTTCTTAACAAGAGTAATAAAAAACGTGACAACCTATAAATACATCCCTAATCCCAACTCCATCCTCATAAAGTGGTTTCATTAAATAAAATTGAAAACCGGGATTATTATTCTTTCAAGAATTCTCGTGTGGGAAATTGTCAAAAGTTTCAATACGCTCTCGAACAATAACCAGAAATATACTACATTTGTCACTGTTTCTGGAATACCACTATCACGTGTTGAAAATACCAGTTGTATTGTACGAGAATAAAAAAGCAGCTCAATGCAATTTGAGAAAACCCTTACATGATCGTGCTTCTTACTCCCGGTCCATCACTGTCATCTTCCCAAATGCCAGTTCCTTTGTCAATTCGAGTTCGACATCCTTCTCACATTATCATCATTCACTATCCCCATCGTGTATCCTCCAGTTCATCGTAATGGAGCGTGTGTGTAGTTGAACATACATTGCACCATTCCTCTGTCACCTTTCCCTACACATCTGGGCATCGCGATCCCTTATCCACACAAGATGGACTTGAGCGTTGTAATGGCAAAATAACATGACATCTTGCCTAATCCCTTGCTCCCGAATACTTTCCATCTTCCTCGTCCGTACTCCCTTCCAAAAACCCTGCAGAAAACCCTAAATAACAGCAACCCCAAACCCTAGCATTCTTCGAACCCTAAACCCACTTAAGCCCTTCTCCTTCCAGCCACCAAATACCGCGAATCAACTCCCCCGCCGCTTGCCCCCCGTTGTGTGTGCTTCGTCCTCTCACGGAGCTTCCTCAAGAAGCTTCCTAACAAGCTTCACAACCCGAAAACGACGAAGCCTCCTGCTTCCGCTTTCTACACTTCGTCAAAACGACGGAATGGAGGTCGACGATGCTGTTCCCACCTTTCCGTCTGCTGTAGCTTCCATCCCAAGTTTGGAGCTGCTCATTAATGGCGTTGGATTTCATTGCAGGAAGAGAAGAAGAAGCTTTGCGTTTTTGAATCCCAAAGCTCAAACTTCCATTTGTCTCATCTCAGCAATCAACATCAATAAGTCAGAAAAAAGTACAAAAGCAAGGGTATAATGGTAATTTCAGAAAGGAATTTTATTATTCATTTAAAAATCATGGATTTGGTATGCTGTTCTTATATTTGAATGTATTTGATGTGTTGGCCTTTTTTAATAATTCACCCTTAAAAATATGTATTGAAAAACGTGCAAATAGGAAAGTAACACTTAAAAAAGGAGGAAGTATATATACACAATATCAATTATCAGGACCTCTCTATTTAAAATAAATGAATTATCAAAACCCCTAATGCAATACCAATTTACCCTTACTTTTGTACTATTTTCTGATAAATGATGTTGATGGGAAGAGGTTGACTAATTTCCCTTACTTTTATACTATTTTCTGACAAATGGTGTTGATGTGGAGAGGTTGACTAAAGGAACTTTCAACCTACGAGAAATAAAAAATGTGCTCTCCTCTTCCAGGGAGAAATAAAAAACCACCATTGTTGAGCTTGCCCAAACTTGATGCGGAAGCTACAACAGACGGGAGGGGGGAGGGGGAGTTTGAGCGACATTCCATTCCTTGGTTCTTGACGGAAGACAACAAGCACAGCCAGTGAGGGTTTTGTTGTTGGGGTTGTAAAGCTTCTTAAGGAAGCTGATTGAGAGGACAAAAGCGCAACAACAGACGGTAAGGGGTGGGGAAGTTGATTTGCGACATTCGGTGGGTGGAAAGAGAAGGGGTGGGTGGAAAGAGAAGGGTTAAGAGGGTGGACAAGCGCGAAAAAACATTACAGTTTCGAAAGGCGCATATTTAGGGTTTTCGGAAGGGAGAACGCGAGCTGAAAATGAATGACAGTCAGGAGCAAGGGCATGGACAAGAGATTATATTATTTTGCCAATACAACTCCGAAGCCCATCTTGTGCAGATAAGAGATGGCAATGTTCTTGCGGATGTGAATGGAAGGGTGACGGAGAAATGGGGAAGTGTATATTCAACGACGCACACACTTCATTACGATGAATGGGGGATCACGATGGAGATCATGAATGATGAAGATGTGAGAAGGATGTCGGGCTTGAATCAAGCAAAGAGATAGGCGTTTGGGAATATGACGTCGGTGAATCGGAAAGTAAGAAGCACCATAATGTAAGGTTTGTGTTAAAATGCATAGAGCTGCTTGTTTTATTCGTCTATCATATAACTGTGTGTTTTACTAGCGATAGAGGTTTTCGTCCTACAGTGACAGAAGTATTTGGCTTATTATGGCTGTATTAGAGCATATGAGTGCTTTCTTTTTCGTAGATTTTGCTTTCTTATGATGTTATCCATAAAAAAAATTAGTATTTGGCTTATGACAGCAGTATGATCATGATTCGTGGAGAAGTAAGAAGCATGATAATGTAATGGTTTTTGTAAAATCCATACAGCTGCATGTTTCTTTTTTTAAAGCCTACATTTTTAAGCCCAAACTTTAGCCCAACATTTTTATTTACTTGTTATCTAAGCCCAATTATTTTTAGCCCAATACCTATATTTTAATTAGAGCCCAAGAGATTATTATTTTTGGCCCAATATAGAGGCCCAAAATATTTGACTATTATTTTAAAATTTAAAGTATTATTTCCACGGAATAAATTTTATTTTTAAACCCATGGAAAAATAAATGAATACATTGCATAAATTAAATTATTTTTTTGGGGGTTTGCATATGCATATGCATACATAAATATTTGTACTAACCTTTTTATGTGAGTCGTTTGTGTTAGATAGCATTCTCACTCTAGTATTCGGCTTGATCTTGAGTCATGATTTAGAAGGGTTAGCTTGAGACTAATTGTGCCTTAGTTTTAGATCTTGATCGTCTTTGGTTAGCATGCACATATCTATTCTCTGCCTTTTCCATAGATCTTTATCAAGACGCTATATATTGACATCAAGCAACCTAATATGGAATATGAACGTTGAGTACTCATGAACTATGGATTTAAGATGGAGTTGGCTAAGAATTTGGATTGAGAAAAATATTCCTTGAGAATTTTTGGACATTAAGGAATGATCACCGGACTTAGTCGATGAACATGGTGAGGGTACCATATCAAACCATAAATTTGAACTAAATCGTGAGGAGGTTAACAATGATGATCCTCTGAATATAGAGAACCTAGAAGTATTGAGTTGGAAATTCAATTACCATCGGGAAAAGTGGTATCGTGTTCTAATCGATATGATGGAAACTCGATCGTAATCAAGCACTTAGATTCTTTGCGAACCTTGTGAATTCTGACCTTAGAGACTTTGATTGGGAGCCGATATGAGGAAACGATACATGAACCTTCTTAAGATCATAGGCAGTTATGGGGACATAACTGAAGCCTTAAGAGGGGGGGGGGGGGGGGGGAGGAGAATGTGATACCCCGTAAGAAGTCGTCACGCATAAAAATAAATTAGGACCTTAATTTTTTATGCGTGCAATTCTTTGTCCACATTGGAGTGACGCAATGAGAATAATTTTAGTCTTGGGAATACCAGCGCGTGTATGACACAACTTCGAGGACGAAGTTGATTTCTAAGGAGGGTAGACTGCAACACCCGAGAAATTACCCGAATGAACTCCGTTGTTATTTGTAGTACTATTATTATTATTATTATTATTATTATTATTATTATAAAGGACACTTGGTATATATAAATATATTATTATTATTACTATCATCATTATTTTTAATATTATTATCATGACATTCGGATAATGACACTAATTACTTCACAATTTTGGGAAGTCAAATCCTAGCATTTATGACGCCAACTAATTGATGAGGAAATTAAGGATGAGCATTATGACACCATTAAGAGTAGATTTCCCCTAACCTTTCAACTGAATAGACATGTTTGGAATGAGCAAAATAAATTTATTAATCCGAACAAAGTTGAAATATCTCCGAGAAGAAGAAAATAATTTATTATAATAAATTATTGCTCGGAAATGAAATACCGATAAATTCAAAAATTCAAAATGGAATAAAAGAGGGAAAAGAAGCCCGAAGATATTCCATGGATTGAGCCCAAAAGAAATGGAATTAAATTCAAAGATCAAAAAGAGATTTAATTCCAAGAACACGTGAAGTCGGAAATAATTTAATTAAATAAATTATTACACGGGAGCCAATAGTCAACGAATTCAAAGTCGACGAATTCAAACTCGACGGATTCAAGATTCCAAATACGAAATAATTTCGAGTTTGAAATAAATATAAAAATAGGAATTTATAACCCGAGAATGACCCGAATAATCGAGCCGAGAACGTAGGAGGATAGAAGCCCAAAATAGAGGAGAAAAGGCCCGACGGGATCGCACGGCCAATCCGGACGCACGGCCCAGACCAGGCCGCGCGCTCCCCGCGTGTTTTTGCCCCAAAAACGCGCCGGGACTGCGCCACCACCAGCAGCCTGCATGAATGCACGATCAAGGCGATTTTCTTCTTAATTTGGTGACCCGGCGATGGAAACTTACCTTTTTGCAGGGGGAGAAGATCTTGGATGATATTTGGGTGATCCTACACCCTAAATTCAGATTATACTACCCTAATTCACCATAATCTACCCTAATTCCACCCTCTCACAATCTCTCCCACCTCCATTCATCCAAAAACCCCAAGAACTTGAGTTGTGGACTTCCCGACTGTAATACCTCGAAAGAGTGTATGGAAGAATATCTTAAAAGGATTGAAAAATCTACTCATGTCAACAAGGTGCACCTTTCTTTTCTGGTGACCATCCCATAAGAACTCCACAGTTAAGCGTGCTTGCTGTGGAGTAGTCTTAAGGATGGGTGACCTCCTGGGAAGCCTCCCAGGGTGTGCGTGAGTGAGGCCAAAACGCACTGAAAAGAGTCCTGTTGACCTATGGGGCCATACTTCAATCTCGAAAGAAGCTCGAAGGCACCTCCGGCTCCATAGTAGGCGGGGGTGTTACAGAATGGTATCAGAGCCAACCTGCGACCGCGCGCTGTGCTAGGAGTACCAGTCAGACATCTAGCGGGGCAAAGATCCTTAGGGACTTTGATTGGGCGATCGAGGCGCAACGAGGATGTTGCGTTCTCAAGTGGGGGAGATTGTAATACCTCGAAAGAGTGTATGGAAGAATATCTTAAAAGGAGTGAAAAATCTACTCATGTCAATAAGGTGCACCTTTCTTTTCTGGTGACCATCCCATAAGAACTCCACAGTTAAGCGTGCTTGCTGTGGAGTAGTCTTAAGGATGGGTGACCTCCTGGGAAGCCTCCCAGGGTGTGCGTGAGTGAGGCCAAAGCGCACTGGAAAGAGTTTTGTTGACCTGTGGGGCCAGACTTCAATCTCGAAAGAAGCTCGAAGGCACCTCCGGCTCCATAGCGGGCCGGGGTGTTACACCGACGATCAAATTCGAGCAAAGAGGGCGTGAGAAATAAGAGTTCAGGCCTGTAGGACATTTGTAAGTGTAGGTTAAGATTTCTCTTCGCCTTTTTGGATCAATCCTTCGATCTAACTATGAATATTTCATGCATTTTTGTTTCCATGGCCGAAGAAGGAGGGAAACGTGGTGATTGATCCATCCGTAGCCAACCGTAGGCGCCTGACCATCACGGAAATGATCTAGAACTCATATTCTGTAAGTCAATACCTTTCGTATCAATTTTGGTGGCTTAGGGACGTTCATAATACAAGATTTAATCAAGACACTAAAATATGACTCAAAAACCTCACTTATGTGCGTTTTCTGATATCCACCTAAAACTCCTATCTCGAGTGCTTAAAACGAAAAACTCAAAACTAAGATTTTATCCCTAAGGCTTTAATCTACATCATGTAAAAATTTCAGAATTTTTCGTCAAGTTTTGTTACCCCAAAGCGCATCTGGTATTTCCTGCGTATTCTGTGAACATCCGAAAAACTGATCGTGTGTTGATCTGAACTGATTGTTTCCGTTCAAAACTAAACTTTGCAATGTAAAAAAAAGTTATAGATAATCATGTCTAGTATATGTCCATAAAATTTTATAATTTTTGGAATAAGTTTGATGAGTCGAAAAATCAGATTTTGAACACCGTAACGAACCTGAATCTTGACAGAATAATTTTTGTGTAGAAAACTTTATTTTTGACTTGCTTCCTCACTTTATTCCGAAACACTCAAAACATGAAAGTTGTTTATTAGGGTGATTTTAATCTAATGTGCAAATTTCATATCGTTCGCCTGAGAAATGAAATTTTAAACTAAAAAGGTGCGAACTGTGACGCAACATATACTATACTTGGCGAAATTGAGATTTTTATACTAAACGGTGGAAATCGTGTTTGGAATGATAAAAAAAAAAATTTCAAAAATCCCGTTACACTAGATTGAGCTTGATATGTAGGGGGTGAGTGCTCTGCAGAGTGCCCCTCTAGCTTTTCACTTCGTGCCTAAACGAACGAGAGTGGCCGTTATGAAAATTGTGCCAAAACGGCTATGAATTGAGGGCCTACACTCTCGGGAGTATCCTTATGGGTTTTCCGAGGCTCCGGAGTGGTACTGGGTATGGTGAATACGGCTGCGGCCGCCGGATCACCGGCTATACAAGATATTGTTGAGATTGCCTTGCAATCGTGAAATCCTATTGAAAATCTTGATACTCGATTGTGGAGTAACGGGAACTAAAAGACTTGAATTTTTAAATTATTTATTTATTTATGTTACTATTTATGTATTTAAATTATGCTTAAAAATTCATGCCTATGTCTTATTTATATTATTTTAAAATTTAATTGTGCTTTTAAAATTATGCGAATTAAATTCTTGTTTATTAATTGTCCAAATTACATATTTTAAATGTGCATGAGTAAAGGTATATTTTAATTGTTAAATTTTTAAACCCCTGTATTGCTACATTGTGGATTGACTTACTCAGTATTTTATATACTGATAAACCGTTGTTTTTATATTTTCTGTTATAGAGTTTGAAGATGTGGCATGAGCATTCATGCATCGGGCGGGGACAATATTACATTATCATTATATCTTTCATTTAGACTTTATTAGACACTGCGTTTTGGCCATGTCGGCCCATGATTAAATTTCCGCTGCGACCTATCTTATTATGTATGGATGAAACTATGTTATTTTTAAATTAAACCTTCTTGGGCTTGCTTTTAAATTTATATTTTGAAATACCTCTAGCCTTGCATCTCTCAAGTGAGCTCGAATTAGTCGTGTCTTGCTTGGAAGGTGTGGCGGTTGCATCCCGGCCTAGGTTACCAAAACCGGGGTGTTACACTTACACAACTTAGGGATGATTATTACGCTTTAATATAACTGGTATGTTTTATATGTGATAAATGTATTCGTCTTATCGTGACATGAGTAGTGGGCTTACTGTGGCTGTATAAGAACGAAGAAATTGAAGACGGCGAAGATCAAAGAGTTATATGGGCCTTTGCAATAAAAGGCATATGATAGAGGTTTAGAAATCAAGTTTACTTTCGGAAGGTGCTAGCAAATCATTGTATCGCAGTTCGACGTGGATTTATTTACGTGCATAACAATAAAAGCAAAATATATGTAAAACGCACAATGAAAGGTTGTGGGTGGCACATGTAACAATGCGTATTTTAGTAAAAAATAAACAAATTCAAATTATTTTGAACTACGTAATGGCTTGATCCCTTCATAGGGTATGTAGGCAGCTTGGAAATTTCAATTCTAAGTTCAGTCATGAAATAATAAAACAAAAATTAAATGAACAAAAGGACCCTAGTTCTTAGCTCGAGAGAAGCTAAAGCGCAATTTCGAGGACGAAGTTGATTTCTAAGGAGGGTAGACATCAATACTCGCGAAATTAGTCACATAAATAAATAAATAAATAAATAAAATAAAGATGAAGAGAGAAATGGAATTTAATTCAAAGATTAAAAACGATTTAACTTCCATAAGTCCCGTGAAGTCGAAAATAATTTAATTAAATAAATTATTGCACGGGAACCAAATATTGATGGACTCAAGATTTCGAACACGAAATTAATTCGAGTCCGAAATGGAATTTAAAATAGAATTTAAAGCCCAAGAATAACCCGAAAAATCGAAGCCCAAGAACGTAGAAGGATAGAAGCCCAAAAGAGAGGAGAAAAGGCCCGACGGGATCGCATGACCCGGCCCAGACCGTAGCCCAGCTTGGGTCCGCGAGGTCTGGAGACTGAGCGCACCAATACCGCGTCGTTCGCGGCTGTTGCGCCCTTGCGCGATTTTCTCGCCCGACTCCGGATTTTTCGACGTCGGTTCCGTTTCTTGAGGCCCAAGCTGCAAATCTTCGACCTCCAGATATGTGGGATTGTTGGGAGCTACAAATACCCCCGTTGCAGCTCCTGTACACCCTTTCAACTCTTTTGCAACTTCCACATTCATTTGAACACCCGAAGAAGCCCTAATCCGAGGTTTGGAGCGAATTCTGACGAAGAAGGAGGCCGTGGACGAATTGAAGACTCTCCAAGCGTAGATCGGGTGGTAAGGGTTAGTGTAATTCCATTCCATTCATTTAGATATTAAAAATTATGACTTAACTCGAAAACTTCGACTGTATTCATGAATCGGGACCGAAGAAGAAGAAGAGACGACGGGATCTAGACGCGTGCTAGGATCTCGGAGGCCCAATTGTTCAATCTAAGACCACACACTTTGAAATCCAAGTTAACTCTTACATACGGTTTTGGTGGCTAAAAATCAACCGAACATAAGATCTAATAAAAGACGTTATGAACTCGAGCCAATTGTGGCGGTAAAGCCAGTCGGTATGCTAGATTTCCTACTCGTTCTAGAATTTCACAAGGTCCTATGTATCGAGGACTTAACTTTCCTCGTTTGCCAAAGCGCATCACCCCTTTCATAGGCGATATCTTTAGCATGACCTTATCTCCCACCTGAAACTCTAGTTCTTGTCGTCTCACATCAGCATAACTCTTTTGACGGTCCTGAATTTGTTGGGCCATTTCTTCGATAAGTTGTGGTCCCACTACCACAGTCTTATCGCTCTCTTCCCAACTCAACGGGCTTCGGCACCTTCGTCCATACAATGCTTCGAACGGTGCAATGCCAATGCTAGCATGGTAGCTATTGTTGTAGGAAAACTCAATTAGGGGTAAATGGGTTTCCCAACTTCCCTTGAACTCCAATACGCATGCTCTCAGCATGTCTTCCAGGGTTTGGATGGTTCACTCGGTTTGTCCATCCGTCATCGGTGGAATGCGGTGCTCATTTTGATTTGAGTACCGAGAGCTTTTTGTAATTCCGCCCAAAAGTGAGAGACAAAATCTACTGTCTCTATCAGAAATGATGTCGTGTGGTACGCCATGTCATCGTACCACATTATCAATGTGAGCTCGGGTCAATTAAGTAGTGTAGGGTAAAATAAAATTAAGCGAATCGAAAATAAATAAAAAAAAAAAACGAATTCCGCAACCCGCGCGGTGGCCGCACGGTGCGTATGGATTCCGCGCCGGGACCGCGCGGCGGCGTCAGAGTGAGAAAGAGGGCACGCGGGGTGGGGTGCGCGAGCCTCACCCCATTTCTTTCCCACTTCCGAACCAACACTCGAAACTCTCTCTAATTTGGTCTCTTGTTCTCAGATTTTCCGGATTCCGACTTCGATTTCACTTGACAAGGTAAAAATCTACTACTATTACTTACCAATTTTAGTTTTTATGCTTTGGTTTACTTGATTTTTGGATAGATTTAGGGATTAGGGTTTAGGTGCAAAATTTGGGGATTTGCTAGTTGTAGGCTTGTTTTGTGCAAATCAGCAAACATATGCGATAATTGATGCTATTTATGTTGATTTGATCGAGTTTATGTCACAATGTGTATATGCTCTTGGTAGGTTCTTGCTAGATTTGATTATTGAGGACGAATATGAAATTTTAGGTTTGGTTAGTATGGTGGATATGAGAATGAGTTTATTTGGTGCCACCTTGTGATGATGAGTGGTTGCTTGCGTAATTGTTTTGATTTGTGGGAAACTTTCATGCACTTGTAAGTAAAATCGGAACTTAGTTTATTGTGCACGTAAAATGTTTGATGAAATGTCACAAAGGGGGTTTGGAATTTGTTTGGGTACATTCTCTGTTTGGATTACCTCCCGGTTTGTGTTAGCGAGCGTTTGGTTGATGTATTTGTGGATTACTCATGTTTTTCTGTGTATTTCTGCTCGATGACTAGTGTATGGAATTTAGCTTTAATTGTTATTGGGCAATTTGCAGGATGTTGCTGTTCATGTGGGTTGTCTTGGCTTCTCTCATGTGTCCTCCGGGGGCTAAGAGACGAGCTACACGGCGTGACCAGGCTAGCTCTAGTACTGCTGCTCCGGTGATGCCGGATGTAGATGACAGTGAGTCTGAGGAGGAGGAGGAGCAGTGGGGCCCGAGACTTTGGGATCTTCCTTATGAGGAGCATCCTCGCCGGCACGATAGACGTCGATTTGCGTCTATGGCCGCTCGGACTTTTACTTTGACGAGTTGCGCAGGAACCGGGCTTATGTTCCTGAGAGAGGCATCCATCCTCGCCAGATGGATGACGACAGGGTCCGGACAGTCTTAGATCACCTTCAGTGGACAGGTCTTGCGCGCCATCCTGAGGGTCCGGCTTCAGGGTACCTAGCTATGGAGGTTATCGCCAACATTGGCGGGCTGGGGGAGCATGCTGATATGTCACGTATCTTGGTTCGCAGTAGCTACCTAGATTTTAGTGCCCGGGCAATCAACATATATCTGGGTCTACCCGACGAGGGCGAGTTCCGGGCACAGCCCGAGGGTCGTATACCTCCGCCTGCTTGGGGTGTCTTATGCACTGAGGTGCCACCTCGGATCGAGCATGATCATGAGCTACGTTTGACGACTATGGACACCCCCTGGCATGCTCTTACTCAGCTATGGTTGGGACGTGTTCGGCCGATTACTCGGAGTCACATCGCCTTGGACCACGTATACGAGACCATTTGCTTTATCTCCCGAGGCGGTAGGGTAAATGTGGGAGCTTGTATCGAGGACAACCTTAGGGGTATGCGTCGAGGCCAGGGTAATAGGGTGATTACTCATGTTCACCTCATTTGCGGCCTTTGCGCGGCAGAGGGGATTCGTACTTCGCCGGAGTCAGATCCTTATGAACTGTATGCGGGGCATTATACCTAATTCCATCCTACACTACTGGCGTAATGCCTTGCGTCGCGGAGTGCCTCGGGCCGTGCTTCAGCCAGCGCCCAAGGATGGTGGTCTGATCTTGGTCGTTCCTCTGGAGCAGCCAGCTCCACCTCCAGTCGTCCCTCCTCCCGCAGCGCTGCCGTGGGGCCAGGAGATGACCCAAATGCTGCAGATGATGTAGGAGATGTGGCTTGGCATGGATGCCGGGTTCGCAGCTGGGCAGGCTCGATACGATGCCTTGGACGCTCGCTACGATGCCCTGGATACTAGGATGGATCTGTTCCAGGCCCGTATGGACACGGTCACTACGAGGCAAGTACAGCAGCAGGCCACTATGACTGACATGTACGCCTACATGCGAAAGATGGATGAGTACATGCGTCGGCAGTTTCCCCCTCCTGATCAGTGATCTTTCGTCTTTACATTTTCATTTAGGGCTCGTAGTAGTAGTATTTTGTTCAGTTGTTTTTCTATGAGACTGTATAACGATGATCTTGCTGATTGTGATTAGTAGTTTATGCTTTCGTTTTATCATTGCCTAGTTATTTGGTTTGATTGTTGTCTTAAAAAAAGAATGTGGTTGAATCGTCCCGCCAGTTTATGATTTAGCAGTTCTTTTTTTTTTTGGGCCACTAAATATTTTGGAATAACGAATGGATACATAATATACAAAGCTTGTATTTTATTTCATAAAGAAATTTGTATACAAGTAATAGGATGTACCAAAAATAGAAATGTTTACCAACAAAAATAGTATTTACTAAGAATAGAATGCCTAAAATCTAGGCTCCTTCTGGTAGCATAGCTGGGTCTTCTACGGGATCTTCCTCCTCTGGGCTTTGGACTGGGCTTGGATGAACCATGTGAGGCCAGAGTCCAAGTAGGGGTGGGCGTCGGGTCGGGTTGTCGGGTTCGGGTACCCGAAAGTCGGGTACCCGACACTATCGGGTATCTAAAATAGATACCCGAACCCGACCCGCACAAAAGCGGGTACCCGATATTCGGGTACCCGACTTTATCGGGTCGGGTTTGTCGGGTACCCGATACCCGAAAAAATATTATTTTTAAAAAAATATATATTCAATTTATTTAGTTTTAATTTTAAAAATACAATTATTAACCCAAGATACACAACTCTTTAAAAAAACTAAGATTATTACTAACATTCAACCATATATATGTATATTCATTTATATTGTTATAAAAAAATTTAAAAAGAAAATTTTTATTTTAATTTAAAATGATAATAACTATCAATTTAAAATAATACTATGGTGGTGGCACTAGTTGTAACACCCCGGATTTGATTTCCCAGGCCAGGGCATTACCGCCACACTTTTCTAAACAAGACCCGACCCAAGTCGAGCTCATCTAGAAAAATGCTCAGGCTAAGTTGTATCAATTTTTCAAAACAATTTAAAAACTATTCAATCATGCCCGAATTAAGATCAGAGTATCTCATGCATCACAATAATAATCAGTGCGGAAGCTAAAACAAATAAAAATGGGGCCAAACAGACGGCCAAAAAAAAAAAAAAAACCAAAGTCCAAAGTCCAACATCAAAGTCCAAAGTGCAGAAATTTAAAATAACAGTAAAATGCAACAAGTCTTTATTTTTTAGAATCCCATCCCAAAGCGCCATCACTTACTCTGCGAAAAATAGGAAATAACAATTTATCAGTACAAACGGTACTGAGTAAGTTAATGTATAGCATAACAAAATTTAAAGATTTAGAAGAGTAGTAAAAAGTTGGGAAATTAATCTAACGAACGAGTAAAAATAATTTACGGGAATTTCTTTTTATACTTTACCACACCAATGTTCATTTTGATCGAGGACATCCAAAACATTACCCGCTTGGGCGCTTATGTCCACAAGCTGCCGGTATCGACGATCCAGGGCCTTAGCCGTTTTGGGATCAATTACCCGCTTGGGCACTTATGTCCACAAGCCGACGGTATCCACAATGTGAGAGCAGCGGACCCTATACAGACACACTCCGGAGCCCTAGGTAACCCCTACGGATACACCTAGGAGTATAGACTCATACAATCACGCAACATAATAATATTTCCTTGGCGCCGTTTTGGCCACCAAAAAGAGGGGGCGGCCCAACGAGCCCACGCCAAGTGCACTTACCCTCCAAATTGAACATCTAACTCGATCAAAACTCACAAAGTTTCAAAAATCACATTTTAATCATTACAACATATGTCTACATTTCCAGAATTCATAGGATTCATCAAAGAGTAGCAATCGACTCAAAAACTACCGAAACGTACGAAACCAAATTTCACCGGTAAGACTACACTGTGGCAGTTTCCAAAATCGTATTAGGAAATGTAGTAAAACTTTGTGAAAAATTCTGAAAATTTTACAGGTGCTAGGCGACATCAAAATAAACATTTTTCTCAGAAATAGGCCTTAGCAAATTCGGACTCTAAGTCACTCAAAAAAAATCATTTCAGAAACTTGTTTTCAAAAGGGTGCAAAGACCACTGTTCATCCGACCACAGCTTACTTAAAAATCCATATCAATTCGAAGGTTGTTCCAAAAATTCTGAAATTTAACAGGAGTAAACTAGACACATAGATGAACAATTTTCATGAAGAAGTCGACCATCAAAAACGACCATAGCTAGGAGAAATATGAACTACCAAACTGAACATGCTAGGAATTTAAATCTGTCACCAAGTATAGCAGAAAATACCAGATCCGTTTTCGTCGACCAAATCAATTCCAAAAATCATGAAAATTTACAGACATCATCTTTAAAGTGTTAGGAACATTTTTCATTTAGACAAGTTCTTCCAAAAATGAACGGATCTTGACGAAAAACGCTGAACAAATAAACTACTCGGATAGAAACCCTATTTGACAGTTTTGGCACAAGATGAAGATCGAACTCTAACTCAACAAATACTCAACCAAACACTCTAAAAATTGATATGCACATCATTAACTTACTTCTCAAGAGTGTAGTGTCGAAATCCTCTTTAGTTGAACCCTCAAACTCGTCCGGAACAGCCTCAAACCTCCAAGATCTACCGAATGAATCCTATTTTGAGGTGTTTGGATAAAAGCTTGATGTTAGGGCCTAGAATCCGAAGTAAAGAACAAGGAATTGGTTTAGTAACCTTACCTAGACGTAGGAGAAGGGATTGGAATGCTTGAACTCGCTCAACACCTCCTGGAACAAGGAAGAACACTCAAAACTCTCACCAACTCTCTCTTGAATCAGAATTTCGGATTAGTGTGAATGAGGGGTTTTGGGGACTGATTTGGGATAAGAATAGGATGTTTGGGAGTTCCAAAAGAAACCTTAATGGTCCTAGGGAGTGAAGGAAGTATAATGGCAGTCAAGTTTCGGATTTGGAGCCCTCCATAACTCTCCATACATCTCACAATCCCTTTCATTCCCTTACACTAATCCCATGCATGAACATCACTTAATTAGGCTAAGTAGAGGCTCTAGATCCTTCTAGAACCATCCAATGGTGTCCCAACACACTCACCAACATCTGAGAAAGGGGTTTGGATAGATTCAAGGCATCAAGATCGAACTTAATGCCAAAAACAAGCTTGGAACGCGTAGCAGCGTTTGAAACGCTGCTACTGGGGTGGCGGCGCGCTGGTGGCGCGCCACCGCGCGGCCACCGCGCCACCCCAGGTAGCGAATTTCTCTTCCCCTTTTTTTTTTTTTTTATATAATATGATTTTTGATCTTTTAAAAATCATATTTGGATTATCCGCTTGTTGGATATTCCGATAACTCTCTTCGAGTTGCTATCATGCGAAAATATTTAATTCCGCTCTCCCGGAATTATTTCGGTTGCGATAGTTAAATCCAATTAATTAATTCAATTAATTAATTTTTCGGATTTAATCCTCGATGTTGATTTCTCGGGTATTACAGTCTACCCTCCTTAGTAATCAACTTCGTCCTCGAAGTTGGGTCGCACTTCGGAAAATTAATAATTGGCACAAAGAAATTATTGAGGCTCGCAATTTAAAATTCTTACCTCAGCTCGCGACGACTTTGCGCGGGGTATCACATCCTCTCCCCCTTAGGACTGCAGTTATGTCCCCATAACTGCTCCTGAGTCGCTTCGGAAAAGGTTGGGATATCTTTGCTTCATATCCGCTTCCAATTCCCACGTTGCTTCCTCGGTGCCATGATTTGACCATAGGATCTTCACCATCCTCACAGTCTTGTTTCTTGTGACCCTTTCCTTGACGTCAAGTACCTCGATCGGATACTCCTCGTATGTCAAGTCGTCATCTAGCTCAATCACGTCGGGTTGCAACACGTGAGTTGGGTCGTGCACATATTTCTTCAGTTGAGAAACATGGAATACGTTGTGCACTCGCGACAACTCTGGTGGAAGTGCCAAACGATAAGCCAAGGTACCTACACGATCCAAAATCTCGTACGGACCAATGTAGCGAGGACTTAGTTTCCCTCGTTTACCGAATCGCATCACCCCCTTCATGGGCGATACTTTCAGCATAACCTTGTCTCCCACCTCAAATTCTAACACTTGCCGCCTAGTGTCGGCGTAGCTCTTCTGCCTATCTTGTGCGGCTTTCATTTTCTGTTGAACCACCTTGATCTTGCTATTCATATCCTCAATGAGCTGCGGTCCAACAACTGCTGAATCATCATCCTTCGTCCAGCACAACGGACTACGACACTTCCGTCCGTAAAGCGCTTCGAACGGTGCCATGCCTATGCTAGTGTGATAACTGTTGTTGTACGAGAATTCAATCAACGGCAAGTGGTCTTCCCAACTTCCCTTGAATTCGAGTACACACGCTCTTAGCATGTCTTCGAGCGTCTGAATCGTGCGCTCAGTCTGACCGTCCGTCATTGGATGAAATGTTGTGCTCATCTTGATTTGGGTTCCTAAGGCTTCTTGTAGTTTAGTCCAGAAGTTGGAGATGAATCTACTATCTCGGTCTGAGATAATATCATGCGGTACTCCGTGCCTTCGGACCACATTCTCGATGTATGCCTTAGCTAGTTGATCCATCGACCAATTTTCCTTCATTGGTATGAAAATTGCGGTCTTCGTTAACCGATCAACTATTACCCAAATCTTATTCATTCCTCGGGGAGATCTTGGCAACCCCGAAACAAAATCCATGGAGATGCTGTCCCACTTCCAGCTTGGGATCTCCAATGGCTTTACCAATCCTAGCGGTTTTTGCCTCACTGCCTTCACTTTCTGGCAGGTTATGCATTTAGCCACAAAGTCGGCAACATCCTTCTTCGTTCGCGGCCACCAGTAGATTTTCTTTAAGTCTTTGTACAACTTATCCCCACCAGGGTGGACTGAATAAGGCGTACTGTGGCCTTCTTCCATAAGTTTCCTCTTCAATTCCTCGCACTTATGAGGAACGCACCATCTTCCTTTAAAACGGACACTTCCGTCTTCATGGATCGCGAATCCTACCGCCTTTCCTTCACTAATTTTTCCTTTGATCCTCTGGAGATTCTCGTCGTCCGGTTGGGCTTCTCGAATCTCGTCAAATACGGTAGATTCAACTGTTATGGCGTTCACTGTCTCCACCACGGTTCCATAATGGACTAGTTCAGTATCTAACTTAGCTAAGTCCATATACAGTCCCGAAGGTAGAATGAGTGTGTTCGCCGTGTGCCTCGTCTTGCGACTTAACGCATCTGCTACGACGTTCGCCTTGCCTTCATGGTAGGCTATATCCAGATCGTAATCCTTGATCAGCTCGAGCCATCTTCTCTGCCTCATATTTAACTCTTTCTGAGTAAATATATACTTGAGGCTTTTGTGATCTGTAAACATCCGACAAGTTCGTCCATATAGATAGTGTCGCCAGATCTTAAGAGCGAACACTACCGCTGCCAGTTCCAGATCATGTGTCGGGTAGTTTACCTCGTGCGTCTTGAGTTGCCTTGATGCATACGCAATCACCCTTTGGTTTTGCATTAGCACGCAACCAAGACCTTCCTTCGAGGCGTCGCTATACACCTCATAATCCTCAGTCTCTGATGGCAACGCTAAAACCGGCGCTGATGTGAGTCTCCCCTTAAGCTCACGGAATGATTGCTCACACTCAGCTGTCCAATCAAACTTCAATCCTTTCTTCAGCAATTGGGTCATCGGTCTCGCAATTTTAGAAAAGTCCTTCACGAACCTTCGGTAGTATCCGGCTAGACCCAGGAAACTTCTTACCTCGGTCTGGTTTGTTGGTGCCGGCCAATCAGACACTGTCGATATCTTCGCCGGGTCGACTGATACTCCTTTAGCCGATACTATATGACCTAGAAAAGCGACTTCATTCTTCCAAAACTCGCACTTAGACAGCTTCGCGTAGAGTTGATTCTTCCTCAAAAGTCCGAGTACTTGGTGCAAATGACTACTATGCTCTTCCTCATTCCTCGAGTAAACTAGGATGTCGTCGATGAATACGACTACACATGTGTCTAGTAACTCTCGGAAAACGCTATTCATGAGGTTCATGAATACTGCGAGAGCATTAGTCAGACCGAAAGACATTACGGTGAATTCGTAGTGTCCATATCTTGTTCGGAAAGCTGTCTTGGGTATATCGTTCTCGGCGATACGCAATTGGTGGTATCCCGACCTTAGATCAACCTTTGAAAATACCGACGCTCCTTTCAGTTGATCGAAGAGATCTTCGATCCTAGGTAGCGGGTACTTGTTCTTAATCGTCACTTGATTAAGACCTCGGTAGTCGATGCACAATCGGAGTCCGCCGTCCTTCTTTTTCAGGAACAGGACTGGAGCTCCCCATGGTGATGTGCTCGGCCGAATATATCCCTTGGATAACAACTCTTCTAGTTGTTCTTTCAGCTCCTTCATCTCAGCAGGCGCCATGCGATATGGTGCCTTTGATACCGGTTCGATTCCGGGCACGAGATCGATCGTGAACTCCACTTCTCGCTCAGGAGGCATTCCTGGGATATCCTCCGGAAAGACATCTGGGTATTCGTTCACGACGGGGATATTGTCGATCTTGTTCTCCTCGCCTTCCAGATTATGCACGTAGCACGCGTACAGTTGGTATCCCTTCTGCATGAGATTGCAGAACTTTATTGCATTTACTATCTTGGCACCCTTCTTCTGAGGCTGCGTATAGTAAATGACCTTCTTTCCGCGACTCTTCGCCAACGAGATCTTCTGCTTCTGGCATTCGATGATAGCCTTGTACCTCGTCAACCAGTCCATTCCCAAAATGATGTCGAAATCCTTAAGGTCAAATTTTATGAGATTCGCAAAGAATTCAGTGTTCTTGATTACTATCGGGATCCCGTCATATCGTTTGGAACACGATACTATCTTACCCGATGGTAATTGGATTCCTAAGTTAATGTTATTCGGCGCTGGTAGATCTAACGCAGATATAGTTCTCGTGGAAATCAAAGAGCAACTCGCTCCCGAGTCAAATAAGACCTTGACAGGTGCGCTTAAAGCAGTAAACGTACCTTCGATCACGTCGCCTTGAGCAGCTAAGTCAGCTTGGTTTATCACGTTCAGGCGTCCTACTGGCCTCCCTTGATTCCCATGCTGGTTCGGATTCGGAGGTGGCCTCTGTGCCTGTGGAAATCTCTGTCCTTGGTTGTCCAGCTGGTTTGGCCCGGCTGGCCTGTTGCCCTGAGGATGGTTTATCAGGTCCAATCTCTTGTCAATGCGGTCCTCCCTCGTCCGGCATTCCTTCTTCATGTGACCTTCTCGGCCACACCGGTAGCAATGCCCCGGTCTTGGGCATTCACGCACCAAGTGCGGAAGGTTGCATTCCCGGCATCTAGGTATGAAGGCGCCCTGGTTATCTGGCCTCCAACCTCCTTGGCCTCCTCGGTTGAGTTCTCTGTTGTCCGGCTTCCTTTGACCATCATTCCTTCCTTGGTCATTCCCCCTTCTGAAGTGATTCCCAGAGTTGTTGTTCCGATTCCTCTTATCGAAATTGTTTAGGCCCTTGCTCGCCTCTCCATGATCCTTGCGCTTCAGCTGTTGTACTCGTGCAATTGCCACTGCACGATCGTAAACAGCTTGCAGAGTAGTGTGCTGTCCGCCAACCAAGATCTCTCTGATGCTGAGATTCAGCCCCATCTCGAATTTCTGGGCTTTATCAGCATCGGTTGGTACCAGCCTTGGAGCGAATCGGACGAGCTCTTTAAACTTCGCGTAGTATTCTTGAACTGTCTGAGTGCCTTGTCGGAGATTAATGAATTCCTCATACTTAGCAGTCTTTATGCTGAGGGGATAGAACCTTTCCCTCATCATCTCCTTAAACTCTTCCCAGAAGTAGGCATGTTCACCATCAGCAAGTCCTTCTTGGTGGTTTTGCCACCATTCGTCAGCCTCTCCTCTCAGGTAGTACACAGCCACACCAACCTTTTCATTCGCGGTACACCTGATGGCGGTAAGCAGTTTATCAAAAGTCCTCAGCCAGTCCTCCAACTTCGCGGGATCCTCCTGTCCCTCGTAATGAGGCGGCTGGTAAGGGTTCACCATCGCCAGATAATTTATCCGAGCTGCTGGGGGTGGTACTGCTGCTTGAGCTCGGTTGACTTCAGCATTTCCTAGAGCAACGAGGACTTGCTCAACTGTCCTCAACCTCTCATCAAGTGCGTTGGGAACGGGGTTAGCTTGAACTCCCGGATTCGGCGGGTTCGCATCCGCTGGAGCATTAACGTTCTCATGCACTGGGATCTCAGCTCTAGGTCTCCCTCTGGGCGGCATTCTGATGATCGAGCACGCAGAGGTTAGATTCGCGGTTAGATGAAAGTTAATAGTCAAGTTAGACTAGGGTTAGAACTCAGTCTCATAGGTTCTAAGTGCTAAAGACCACTGAAATGGGCAAGAAAGGAAAGAGAAAACTAAATACGAAATTCCACTAGATGATAACGATTTAATAACAAGGCTACTACATCAAATACTACTAGGTCACCACTACATAAAATGTGGTACCATCAGGATAATCAATATGCGGTAATAATAGGTACGGAAATGATAGGAAACTAGTAGGGAAAAGCGGTAAAAGTCCAACAAGATAGAACGCATGATAAAGTCTAGATCAGATAGTCGGGAGAATAGCCGAGCATCCGGCGATCGGCCTCGATCTCCTCGTCGGTATCAAGAGGCAGTGGAGGGTTCTCCACAACCTCCTCGGGGTCCTCCTCTTCCTCCTCAACGTTGATGAACTCATCGGGGTCGAACTCTTCCTCCTCTTCCATCTCAGGTTCGGGGTTAAGCTGGTTTTGCAGCCCAACAATGACCTCCTCCAACGCAAAGATGCGTCCCTGTAGCATATGCACGTGGTGTCGGCAATCCTCGAACTCGGCCGCAAGAGCATCATGGCGAGCAGCCATCTGGGTACTCCTAATGGTCATAGCCTCCATCCTCTCTTCTATAGCCACAATCCTATTTCTATCGTTTGCGGCATCCCTAGAGATATGGCGAAGTTCGTGCGTGATATCCGACATGGAGCACAATAAACGCATGATGGAATCTTGTAACCTCGGGTCGGCCATCTAATCATGCAAATTTTACATTAAGGGATATGCCACCCATAAAAAAATAATTTGTTAATGCACATGCTACCCCCCAAAAATAGTACTAAGTTTTTAAGACTTGTCGAATTTGCAAAATATACCTTTCCATGGGTTTCAAAAATAAAATTCCCTTTTTCCATGGAAATAATACTTAAAGTGCTTAAAAATAATATTAAATAATTTGGGCCTCTATAGTGGGCCGAAAAATAATAGCTTGAAAATTTTCGGGCTCTGATACCACTTTGTAACACCCCGGATTTGATTTCCCAGGCCAGGGCATTACCGCCACACTTTTCTAAACAAGACCCGACCCAAGTCGAGCTCATCTAGAAAAATGCTAAGGCTAAGTTGTATCAATTTTTCAAAACAATTTAAAAACTATTCAATCATGCCCGAATTAAGATCAGAGTATCTCATGCATCACAATAATAATCAGTGCGGAAGCTAAAACAAATAAAAATGGGGCCAAACAGACGGCCAAAAAAAAAAAAAAACCAAAGTCCAAAGTCCAACATCAAAGTCCAAAGTGCAGAAATTTAAAATAACAGTAAAATGCAACAAGTCTTTATTTTTGAGAATCCCATCCCAAAGCGCCATCACTTACTCTGCGAAAAATAGGAAATAACAATTTATCAGTACAAACGGTACTGAGTAAGTTAATGTATAGCATAACAAAATTTAAAGATTTAGAAGAGTAGTAAAAAGTTGGGAAATTAATCTAACGAACGAGTAAAAATAATTTACGGGAATTTCTTTTTATACTTTACCACACCAATGTTCATTTTGATCGAGGACATCCAAAACATTACCCGCTTGGGCGCTTATGTCCACAAGCTGCCGGTATCGACGATCCAGGGCCTTAGTCGTTTTGGGATCAATTACCCGCTTGGGCACTTATGTCCACAAGCCGACGGTATCCACAATGTGAGAGCAGCGGACCCTATACAGACACACTCCGGAGCCCTAGGTAACCCCTACGGATACACCTAGGAGTATAGACTCATACAATCACGCAACATAATAATATTTCCTTGGCGCCGTTTTGGCCACCAAAAAGAGGGGGCGGCCCAACGAGCCCACGCCAAGTGCACTTACCCTCCAAATTGAACATCTAACTCGATCAAAACTCACAAAGTTTCAAAAATCACATTTTAATCATTACAACATATGTCTACATTTCCAGAATTCATAGGATTCATCAAAGAGTAGCAATCGACTCAAAAACTACCGAAACGTACGAAACCAAATTTCACCGGTAAGACTACACTGTGGCAGTTTCCAAAATCGTATTAGGAAATGTAGTAAAACTTTGTGAAAAATTCTGAAAATTTTACAGGTGCTAGGCGACATCAAAATAAACATTTTTCTCAGAAATAGGCCTTAGCAAATTCGGAATCTAAGTCACTCAAAAAAAATCATTTCAGAAACTTGTTTTCAAAAGGGTGCAAAGACCACTGTTCATCCGACCACAACTTACTTAAAAATCAATATCAATTCGAAGGTTGTTCCAAATATTCTGAAATTTAACAGGAGTAAACTAGACACATAGATGAACAATTTTCATGAAGAAGTCGACCATCAAAAACGACCATAGCTAGGAGAAATATGAACTACCAAACTGAACATGCTAGGAATTTAAATCTGTCACCAAGTATAGCAGAAAATACCAGATCCGTTTTCGTCGACCAACTCAATTCCAAAAATCATGAAAATTTACAGACATCATCTTTAAAGTGTTAGGAACATTTTTCATTTAGACAAGTTCTTCCAAAAATGAACGGATCTTGACGAAAAACGCTGAACAAATAAACTACTCGGATAGAAACCCTATTTGACAGTTTTGGCACAAGATGAAGATCGAACTCTAACTCAACAAATACTCAACCAAACACTCTAAAAATTGATATGCACATCATTAACTTACTTCTCAAGAGTGTAGTGTCGAAATCCTCTTTAGTTGAACCCTCAAACTCGTCCGGAACAGCCTCAAACCTCCAAGATCTACCGAACGAATCCTATTTTGAGGTGTTTGGATAAAAGCTTGATGTTAGGGCCTAGAATCCGAAGTAAAGAACAAGGAATTGGTTTAGTAACCTTACCTAGACGTAGGAGAAGGGATTGGAATGCTTGAACTCGCTCAACACCTCCTGGAACAAGGAAGAACACTCAAAACTCTCACCAACTCTCTCTTGAATCAGAATTTCGGATTAGTGTGAATGAGGGGTTTTGGGGACTGATTTGGGATAAGAATAGGATGTTTGGGAGTTCCAAAAGAAACCTTAATGGTCCTAGGGAGTGAAGGAAGTATAATGGCAGTCAAGTTTCGGATTTGGAGCCCTCCATAACTCTCCATACATCTCACAATCCCTTTCATTCCCTTACACTAATCCCATGCATGAACATCACTTAATTAGGCTAAGTAGAGGCTCTAGATCCTTCTAGAACCATCCAATGGTGTCCCAATACACTCACCAACATCTGAGAAAGGGGTTTGGATAGATTCAAGGCATCAAGATCGAACTTAATGCCAAAAACAAGCTTGGAACGCGTAGCAGCGTTTGAAACGCTGCTACTGGGGTGGCGGCGCGCTGGTGGCGCGCCACCGCGCGGCCACCGCGCCACCCCAGGTAGCGAATTTCTCTTCCCCTTTTTTTTTTTTATATAATATGATTTTTGATCTTTTAAAAATCATATTTGGATTATCCGCTTGTTGGATATTCCGATAACTCTCTTCGAGTTGCTATCGTGCGAAAATATTTAATTCCGCTCTCCCGGAATTATTTCGGTTGCGATAGTTAAATCCAATTAATTAATTCAATTAATTAATTTTTCGGATTTAATCCTCGATGTTGATTTCTCGGGTATTACACTAGTAGTTTTATTTTAAAGTTTTCTTGATTTAAAATAATAATGTATCAATTTTCTTATTTAAAAAAATCTTATTTAAAAAATATAAAATTTCAGTTTTACTTATTATTATTTAACATAAATTAGTATTATTTAATTAAATTTAGTGCTCTACGGTGATACTATTAATTAAAATAAAAAACTATAACTCATCGTGTTATCTTTGATTCTTGAAATCCACTGTTATGTTCAAGATTAATTATATTATCCATCACTAATGCCAAAAAAATTAAATATCGTAGACTTTACAAATTTTTTAAGCTTATACTTAATTTTTCACCATATTGAATAAAAAATAAGTACCAATTATCAAATATATGAATATTGTAGAGCAAAATATATAAATAAATATTAGGGAAAAAAGATTAAAATTTATTTATTTATTATTTTGTCGGGTACCCGAAACCCGATCGGGTATCCGGCTATAAACCCGACACCCGACTCGATAGATGATTGTCGGGTCGGGTACCCGAAATGTCGGGTTTTTAAAATTAAAACCCGACAAAACCCGAACCCGACATGTCGGGTTTGGGTCGGGTACCCGATACCCGACAAAAAATGCCCACCCCTAAGTCCAAGTGTTCCATAGGGTTCACAGACCAAGTAGCTTGGGATATTATTGGCTTTGGGAGTTGGAGTCTGTGATCCACTGGGCTCGGTCCCATGTTCCGATACCGGACTGGGAGTCAGCATGGTGTTGGCGAGGTGGATCATGTCTATCCTAAAATCTTCGGCCTTCCCATTAAAGTTGTGGTTTAGTTCTGTGGTGTCATGAATTTGTTGTTCCAGTTGATTGGTGCGGTGGTGGTCCGCTTCTCTTAGATTCCCCATATGGTGCAGATTTGCCTCCAATTGGGCTACTCGGTGTTTCAATTGCTATATGTTTTGTTGTGAATCCATATATGCGCTCATCATCTTGACCGTCAGATTTGTCATGTCTTGGTTAGCCATCTAGTGCAGCAAGAGAACTAAGTTAGAACATATTGCTTCTAGTTCTCTAAGGTATAGAAAAATGCAGTACGCACATGCAAATGATGATCCCCCGAAAATAAATTAATGCGCTATCTTTCCCACGAGCTTTTAAAAATAAAATTTATTCCATGGCGGACTAAAAATGATAGCAGTATAATTTGGGCCACTATATTGGGCCAAAGAATAGTAGTTGGGCTTATATGGAAAATATGGGATTTTGGGCTCCAAAATAATAATTGGGCTTTAAAAATAATTTGGACTTCGATGTAAAAATAGTGTTGGGCTAAAAATGATTTGGGCTAAAATAATAATTTGGGCTATAAAGGAATACCTTTAAAAATAATGGTGTACACTTAAAAAAATAATAATAATAACTTAAAAATAATATTGGATTAAAAATAATAGTAAAAATATCCGGTCTCTGATACCAACTTGTAACACCCCGGTTTTGGTAACCCAGGTCGGGATGTCACCCGCCACACCTCCCTAGTAAGAAACGACTTCTTCGAGCTTGCTAGAAAGATGCAAGGCTATGGTTTCAGTATTTAAAACATTTGAATAAATAAAACAGCCCATCGTATATCACTCGAAAATAAAAAATAGTTGCAGCGGAAAAATAATATCTAAATACAATTATATGTAATGCAGCGAAAATTTAAATACTGGGCCAACATGGCCAAAACACATGTTAAACAGGCCCGTTCATGCGAATGTATTACGAACAGAATTTGAATAAAAGTAAAAATAATGTTTTCCCCCGAATGTGCCCATGTATGCATGTGATCATGCAAAATCCTCATACTCTGAAAGAAAAAGGGAAATAGTTTGGGTCAGAACATGCTGAGTAAGTTAACACTTAGCATGATTAGGGGGTTTTAAAGCCATTAATTTAATTTAAATAAAACATGCTACTAGATAATAAATAATTTAATTTAATTAAATAAATAACTTGCATAATTTAAAAACATGGATTCTAGCCAATCATGCATATAACATAATTTAAATAAAGGCAATAAATGATAAAGCAATAAATAAAGTCTTTTAATTATCTCCAATTACTCCAAGATCATGTATCTCAAGTTTTTCTCGATTGCATTGCAATCTCTCCAGTATTTCAAGTAGCCTTGGCCTAAGCCAAATCCGCCATACCCAGTACCACTCTGGAGCCTCGGGAAACCCGTACGGATACTCCCGAGAGTGTAGGCCCAAAATATATCTAGCCGTTTTGGCATAATTTCACAAATTTCAATCCCATCGTCCTAAACAGGCACGACGCAGTTAGGAGGGCACCTGCAGAGCACTCACCCCCTAATTTTAGTTTTTATCAAGTTGCAACGGGGATTTTTCTGAAATTGTTTTGTTTATTTAATTTCAAAAATTAATTTGTTGGATAATAATGTCAATTTCCCAAATTTAGTAAGTTTCTCAAAAAAATATACTATTTCAGGACGCTGTTCGCTCCGATATCATTTAAAAATTCATTTCACGACCAAAAATTCTGAAATTCGAGCAGTAGTTCGCCAACACACTAACGAAAAAGTTTAGTGTTTTAACTTTTCTAATCCGGATTAAGGAAACAAGTCAACAATGAGATTTTGTACAAAAATAGTGTTCTGCCCGGATTCAGACGTAGCAGTCTTCAGAGATCTAATTTTTAACATATCAAATGCATACCAAACTTAACGAAAATTTACAGGCATACTCCTAATACATTTATCTACTTTCATTTAGAACTCGAGACTTAATTCCAACCGGATCAATTAAGAAAAATCGGCTTAAGTTCAGAAACCCATTCTGTCAATTTTTTAGAAGTTCGAAGAAAACGTAGATTAGTTCAGTTCGAATTCGGAGGTCCAAATCTTGACGAAAAATTCTAAAGTTTTATAGTGGTATACTAGACTTATAGATCTACAATTTTTATGTTTAACACTAATTCTAAATCGGTCTAGATCCAATGTAAAAATCACCAACAAATTCGAAATATGATTCTGTCCCATTTCAAGATCCGAATTCAAAACAGGTTCCTCTAGTTCAAATTTCGGGTATCAAATCTTCACAAAAAATTATGAAATTTTTACAGGAAGTAGATCGGTGTCTTAGGAACATATTTTATGTTTTAAGTTTTCTCGTTTGAGCAATGTAAGTGGTCCGAATAAATTCAATAAAAACGCTGCGCCGGTGTAGACAGATTTTAGTTAGGGTATTCGTTAGATCTATGTGCTCGATTGTTTTAACAACCCAAAACCTCAATAAGCGTTAACTTACTTGATAGTGGATCTCCCGGCTCGTCAAATTCGTAGGCGTTGCTTCCACGTCCTTCGTTCGTCCTCCGTGATCCTTCGTTCTCCCTCTACGCGTCCGGATCGGGGTTTTAGAAGAGAAAGGGATTAAGTTAGAAGCGGATCCGAGTTTGAATAGAAAATATTGACAAGGTCTTACCAACCACGACTTGAACCCTTTGAATTTCGTCCACGAGCGTGCCCTCTGCTGCCTTCGTGCCTCCGACGACTTGGAATTTAGAGTTTGAAACGTGTAGGGTTTTCGAAGAGTTTGAAAATCGTCCGGGGTCGAAGGGGATGGGTTTTTATAGAGTCAAGGGTCTAAGGGTTCGGCCAAATCAGTTGTGAAGAGTCTTGAGCCGAAAGATAAGCAACCGAAGTCAAAAAATCCGAAATCGGGCGAGAGAATCTCGCACGGGTCATTCTTCTCCGCTGGCGCGGTGGTGGCGCGCAAAATGGTCCACAACGCGCGGAGACCGCACGGCCTTGGCCTGGACTTTGGTCCGGGCCGGGTCGTGCGATCCGTCGGGCCTTTTCTCCTCTCTTTCGGACTTCTATCCTCCTATGTTCTTGGGCTCTGATTTTCGGACTAAGCTTTGGGCTCCAAATTCCTATTTTAAATTTTATGTGGATCTTAATTAAATTATGGGTCCGAATTATGAGTTCATTTGTATTGGGTTATCTTGGGACCATTTAGTTAATTAAATTATTTTTAACTTTAATTCTTTCTTGGATTAAATTCCATTTCTCATTTATTCTTTTAATTAATTATTTCTTTATTGTATTTATTAATATAAAATTCTTGGGTATTACAGCAGGTCAACAACATGAAACAACTCTGAGATGCTCTAGGAGGCAACCCTAAATTGATGCATTACATCAACTATCAAACCTAAATCAAAAAACAACCAAATTAAAAAAGCAATGGGGGCAAATCGCTTCTGCCATCAGATTCAAACCAACTCCATCGTAAATTTAAAGTAGGAAAAGAAAAGCAATTCAAACAACTCCATCGTAAATTTAAAGCAGGAAAAAAAAAGCAATGGTGACATCCTCTAAAGATTAAAGCATTAAAAGGCGAGCATCAAATTTTCCACAAAAGTATATAAAGCAGGAAGGGGTGACACTGTAACACCCCAGTTTTCAAAAACCAAATAAGGCCGGGATGCTACCGCCACATCTCCCCAATTAAGCTCGCCCTTGGCTAACTTAACTGGAAAGATGCTAAGGCTAATTTTTTTTTTTTATCATAATACATGCATAGGGACTTACTCAAAAGAAAATAAATATACGGAAGCGTTAAAAAGGAGTTACATGTTATAAAATATTGTTTTATGCAAAGAAAAATAATTAAAATATGCATATGTCTTTTTGAGAAACCATCCCCATGCAATGCTCCATGCTCCACTTTCCAAGTTCTGTAAGTCTGAAAAGAAAAATTTAAAAGATAGGTTGTCAGTATGAATTACTGAGTAGGCTAATCATGTTCCCAGATACAAGGTTAATTTTTATTATTAATAATATATTTTCTTAAAAGTAAAAAGACTTATCACAAGTTACTGGGTTAGAATCGCCGCAGTACTATTAAGATATCACGAGGACACCCAAATATAATATCATCCATAATTTCAACATCATATGTGAGAAACAATTGTCTCACGGGACCACAATCGGATCCACGGTTATGTAGCGGACACTATACAGACTCACACCGGTGCCCACGTATAATCCTAAAATAGGAACTATACGGGAGTATAGACTCTTGCATACCGTCTAGGCCTTTTTCAATAACATGAGCCGTTCTCGGCAAAATTCTCGATCGCGGGCATTCAACACTCGGACTCCTAAGTACTTTGGCGAATGTATATATCTTATAAAAGAGTTCCTTACATTTTTTTTTTCATATTTAAACGATGGCAACCAACCATGTCACTAGAGAAATCATATGATCATAAATTCTGGCCAAAATGCGCGTAATATACACTGTATTGGTAAAAATTCCATAAAATTTATTACAACCCAGAAAATTCCCAAATATTTAGGTTAGACTCCTCACTGAATGTTCTACAATATTTATGTTTTACACTTTCACTGATTTTGACTTTAAGTTGCTGCAAAAATTAGATATTATACAGAAGCACAATTACGCCGATAGAAATACGCTGTCTTCGAAAATAAATTCTAGAAAAATAAATACTCATTCAAAAATTCCGAAATTTTCAGGTTAGTCTCTTAACAAGATTATCTACAAGTTTTGTGTTTTATGTTTTCTCTAATTCGTCTTTGAAAATCACCCAAACTACAGATTTTTAAAAGGGTTCAAATCTGTCCCGAAAAGTCCACAGGAGCAGATCTAGTAGAAAATTCTTTTAGCATTGATAACCACCTTCAAAAATTCTGAAATTTTTACCATGCATTCTAGAGTCATAGATCTACAATTTCATAGTTTATAACTTTTCAAAATTCGAAAGTAACATGGAGTAAAAATTCGATCTTTTAACCCCTACAAATCTGTCACATAAATCCAAACTAAGGAAATTGTTCCTAACATCAATATTTCAAAACCTAATTTCAAAAATACAATATAGGGATGTCGATTAACCTACCTTAACTCGTGTTGAGGAATCCTACGGAAAATTCTCGCCTTAATCCCTATTCTTGATGGATCGCCTTTGTTCCTCAACTACGGGACGCCCTCGATGGTTAGGAGAAGATGGATCTACAATCTTTTTTTCTTCTTCTTCTTCTTCGTTTTTTTTTCTTCTATTTTTTTTTACGTAAAACTGGTTTGAGGAATAAAATAGGAAGATGAAGAAGATTGGGTTTAAAAAGGGGTGAGAGAGGCCGCATATTAGAGCTTTAAATCATCTAAGATTTATTCCAAATCTTTTGCTAGCATTTTAGTTTAACAATATACTAAAGATAGTGTAAATCTTATTTTAACTACTATGTATATATATATATTGTTTTATTATGTTATTATGCTAGTTATTATTATTATTATTATTATTATTATTATTATTATTATTATTATTATTATTATTATTATTATATATTTATTGTTATTGTTTTATTTTTATTTTTAACAAACAAGTGTTAGTTAACTATTATGTATAAAAATAGTGCACAAGTAACAAATTTAGTTACATATATATATATATATATATATAACCTTCGTCCAGATATATATAACTATGTATTAGTCCAACAATGATCTAAATATATATCTTTATATTAACTACTATGTTTTTTTTTAATATTTAAATAGTCTAACAATTAAATAGTCTAACAATTATCTAGGGTATTACAGACACCACCTTGCACACCACAGAAAGTTTTAATGTAATCACAATTTGAAAGCAAATACGAAATTTAAATGGATTTGGATCCCCAACTGCAAAAACTATAAAGAATCTACCCCTATGAAATTCCCACCATTGTTATAAATTTTATAATTCAGATTTAATAGATCAAAAGCAGACACCAACATGCAATATTAACATTGATTTGTTCAATTATAAAAATCAACACAACAATAGGCTGGAATCTTTTCAATTCAAGATGTTTTAAAAATTCTTACCAGAAGCATTGCATTAAAATTGATTAATTGGTTGAATCAGATGAACATGAAGGAAATCAAATCCTCTGGATTCTTGATCGCCCAGAAGTTGGATCATCACCAAAACTGAATGAGTAAAGGGAGTAGTTTCAGATAAGTTAACGATAGGCCCACTGGGAAATTGCTTGAAAAGAAAAAAAAATAACTTACATTTATTTTCCTGGGAATGCAAATCTGAACTGAATTTTTTTTTTATTCAAATTGAAAAGGAGGATTCTGGTGCATATCTGCTAATAAAAAGCATCGCATGAAAAAATATTTTTTTAAGAAAAAAATATTATTAGGAAAATAACAATAGATAATGCAAATCAACTATGGAAGTCATTAACGTGATGTAATAGGACTGTCCTGGTGGAGTTTGGCATTTTCTTCTGAAGTCTATTGTTCATTTCATTACCCTTCATCTCTATTTTAGACGATTCATTACAAATTTGTTATGTAATTCGAAGTCTTAGGAACGTTTATACCCGACCATTGAGAAATGGGATCAATAAAAACCCAGAAAAGTTAAAACCCGACCATTGACTCAAATTGTTTGGAGAAAGACAAAAACAGGAAAAGAAAACAAATGGTAACATTCTCTAATTCCCACAAAGCATCAAATTTCCCACAAAGAAAAGCAATGGTGACATCCTCTAAAGATTAAAGCATTAGATGCATAAGAGTATAATACTGTGGACAAACTTGCCTCCCAGATAGCTAGTCAGATCTACTGCGTTCAAGCATCATGAAGTTTTAATGAATAATTTTTTCGAAGCTGCCCTTTAATTATGTTTAACAACCAATGCAATGTGTTACCTATTTACCATCTTCATCAGAAAAAATAAAAATAAATAGAATTTCAGTTTCCTGCTTTACTCCTAAAAGATTCACCAAATGAAAATATCGGTAATGTAAACAGTAAGTTATTCCCCTACCAAGAATACAAAACATACAAATGACTTTATATATCTTATCTAAATATGGATCAGGAAGAAAATTTCAAATTATGTGTCAATGTCGAATCATGTGATTTTCTGAGTTTAAATCGAATAGAAAGCAAGATGGAAAATAATAAGGGAAAAAAAAAAAGGCAAAGCATATATGAGTATTGACAATTATAATTTATATTAATATCAACTTTAAATTGATAAATCACCATAAGAATTATATACCTTCAC
This sequence comes from Hygrophila difformis, assembly GCA_030278955.1. Classification (NCBI taxonomy): domain Eukaryota; kingdom Viridiplantae; phylum Streptophyta; class Magnoliopsida; order Lamiales; family Acanthaceae; genus Hygrophila; species Hygrophila difformis. The sequence goes on along the minus strand of JAOANR010000008.1, from coordinate 41,592,341 downwards.
TCAGCTTTTGCCTAAAAAATCAAGAAACTATATATTTGATTCCAAATATTATTTTTTTTTGAGAAGGAAAAAGATTTTTATTCCAACGAGGAACATTCATCAACATAACAAGAAGCCCTCCTGACTCAAGTGCTACATCGGTCATCCTGCATCAAAGTTTAAGCAACCTTGCACCGAAAAAACCTATCGAATTATAACAAGTATCTACTGCTATCTTATCCACTCAATGATCTAAGGTATCACCACCATTTCATTACAGAAGATCCCAGCAGCCAAATGTAGCATATCCGATGCCAGCTTCCACCCTCCACAACACTTTGACAGACCAAAAGAGAGAGCACAACAGTCAATGAATAGATATATGACTCACGTTCGATCACCGCTGGGACAGAAACAAAGGCGAGGAGCATGTGTACAGCCTGGGGAAGACGGCGACAGGTACATCCAATCTTTCCTGCTAGTATCATTTCCAGGTTCCCTAGTCCCATACAACAAGAGCATTATCATGTGACACAGCATATAATAGCCTCGGCAGCAGTCTACTTTACTCTCTCCTTCATGCACACATGTAATGTCACAGTGACAAGTCCATAACAATACTTCAACAACATATCTCCCCTGCTAAATGTTCATAGCCAATGTATTGTTTCAGCTCAAAGGAAATATCGGACTAGCTGGGCCTTGGCTAAATGAAATGGAAAAAGTAACCGGCTAGTGGGAGTCAAGGACACTACCTATAAATTAACACATGAAACCATATAGCGAGTTGCACAGACATGAGATTTGCAGGGGCTTCCCAACCAATCTATAACAACGGAATTCCCTCGAGTTCATGCTCTACCCCCATCATATGCTTCAGGAACCTTACATATCGATCCCACCCCTAATACAACACTGATCCCTTCGATCCCTACTAAATCTTTTCTTTTCTTTTTTTTTCTTTCTTTTTTTATTTTTTTTTATTACATTTTTTTTCTTTTTTTTCTTTTTTTTAAAATAATGATACTACAACACCACTTTTCTCTCTTTTCTTTTTTCTTTTTTTTTTAACACATCTGCTTCTTTCAAAAGATGTCCTCTTGCCACTCCAAATAGATAAAAGAAATATCATCCTCTCATAGAGTGTTACAAGTGAACTCACGCCCTCCCATTTACACACATCCACCAACCCCCGAAATTTTTTATCACCAGGGTTGCAACTCGAACATATTATCATATGAAAATCCACAGGTAGGTCCTAAAACTCCCAATAGTATGTGGATACAAATTATGGTGGAGCGGAAAGAAGGAAAGAGAACAATGCATGGTTCAGAAGGGGATGCAAGAAGGGAAAGAAACGTATGAGAAAGAAAAAAATCAAAGGTTTGACCTATCTCCCTATCACTTCCAACACATTGGTATGAAGCATATGCAAGCTCAATATTGATGATTAAGCACGTTATGGGGATCAAAATGAACACCACATTTGTACATACCAGAGAGAGCTAAAGAGACAGATCTCACCGAGTGCGCTTGTCCGTAGGCTTTATATGTATGTTGCAAGAACCATTAATCTTTCCACGTATTTCTCTCGCTAGACAACAAGTTTAACACAGGAGCCTTCACACTCTATAGCTTTTCGTCAGGTGGCAGTTTGAACCATCAGACCCCTCCCATGCCTCGGCCATCTTCAATTAATAAGCATGGACTACTTCATGACACCCTCCGCGGTGGCAGCGTCTCCAAACAACACATCAACTTTCTCCGATAAGCACCAACAACAACAACAGCCTGCAAAATTAAAAAAATACAGAAACAAAGAAGCAACAGTCACCAAACAAAGCTTCCCATCCGAACATGTCCTTTCAGTGCCAGCATTCTACAGGGTGTTCTTCCGCTGCCCCACGCTTGGCCCAATAATCTGCAAGTGTGTTTCTTTCCCTAAGTATATGTTGAACTCGCACCTCGCCTCCACACCTTAAAATTGCCAAGATGGGCGCCAACAAATTAACGAATCTCCAAGGGAATTTCCCCGGCTCCTCCATCCACCGAACCACATTTCTCGAATCGCATTTTTACATAATTTTGGGTAATGGGAATCCTTGATCCCTAATTATGGCCGCAAAAATTTTACTAATAGCCGTGACCTCCGCTTCCGTTGAATCCTTACACCCGATGTGCTTCGAGATCACAAATATCACGTTTCCCTCCTCGTTTCTTATAGTTCCACCTATGCCCGCCGGCCCAGGATTCCCGAATGAGGACCCGTCCGTATTCACTTTCCACCATCCCTTCTCTGGGGGTTCTCACTCAATGCCACTCCTCGGCGCCATAACTCTAGTTGCCCTTGCCCGAGCTAAATTTCCAGGATCAACCACATTAATCCCTGTACTCCCAGCAAGATCTCCGCCCTTGTTTGCCTCCCACCAAAAACTAACTCACCACATCACCTCTGCTTCAATTCCTTTAAAGTCAAAATTCATACCCTTGAACACCACTTAGTTCCTTTGTCTCCAGATGGACCAGAAAATTGCCATACATGTTAACCTCTACGCATCCACATCTCCCCTTTTCGGCCTGACCTCCATCCACCATCCTAACAACTCAAACACCCTTCCCGGCATGACCCAGACGGTGTCAAACCATTCATTTCCTACATACCATAATGCTCTAGTCTTTAAGCATTTACAGAATAAATGGTCAATTGTTTCCTCCTCGTCACCACATAAAGGACAAAGGGCGTTAGTTGCTTCCAAGCATCCCCTTCTTACTAGTTCCGCCCGAACAGGTATAGCATTGTGCATGGCCTTCCATATCAATTTTACCTATCCTAGACATTTGCAACTCCACACATTGCTCCAAAATTTCTCCCCCTCCCCTGCTCTGCCCTCTTCCAGCCTCTTCCAACAGGATCGAACCGAGAAGATCCCATTACTTTCTTTGGTCCATCTAACTCGATCCTCCAGAAACCTATTTAAATTTTGACTTTGAACAAACCTCAGAAAATCTCTCCACACTTCCGTTTCCCAGTCAAAGATTTGCCTTCTCAACTCAATCTGCCACCTCCACGTTAGGCCTTCCCAGACTCCAAACTCCCTGATCACCCTGTTCCTCTTGACAGACAACACAAAAATCCGCGGGAAAACTTCTTTCAGTGGTCTACCTCCCTCCACCCAACAATCATGCCAAAATCTCACCCTTTCTCCATTTCCAGCCTCAATCCGAAAATTATTAGACTCCCCAGTAAATCCCATTTCATCCTAAGCCCGACATATATAACCCCATAGGGATCTTTCCCTCCTAACCTCAGGGATAAGCGGATTCGCCTTAGAATAATACTTTGCATCTATGACATCCTTCCATATTGCTTGTTCAACCCCAAATCTCCATCTCCACTTAACCAACAGGGCATTATTAAAATCCTGTACACTTCTCACATTCAGCCCTCCGTCCACTTCCCGCCTACAAATATCGCTCCATTTAGCTGTGTGTAATCTCCTTATCCCGTCCCATTCGTTCCAAAAAAAACTCCGTTTTAACCTTTCCAAGCGTTCTGCCACACACTTAAGAGCCTTGAATAATGAGAGATAATGAATAGGTAAGCTGTTTAACACAGCTTTAATCATGCAAACTCTTCCTGCTTGCGAGAGCAAACGTCTCTTCCACCCTGCAAGTTTGTTTTCGACCCTCTCAATCACCGGTCTCCACACTTCAGCCCCATTTACCCTCCCCCCAACCGGGATTCCTAAATATTTCATTGGCCACGACCCTACCCTACATCCCATGCAAACAGCCGCCCTTACCACCAACTCCTCTTCGCAATTTCACACCATATAAGCTGCTTTTCCCATAGTTGATTTTTAATCCGGTAACTAGCGAGAAGCACCTCAGTATCCTTTTGAGGATCATAACCTGTTGCTGCAGGTCACCCTCACAAAACAGTATTGTGTCATCGGCGTACTGCAGGTGTGATATTTCCGGCCCTCCCCCTCCATCGCACAGCCCCCTTATCAACCCCAACGCCCTTGCTCTATGGATCAATCGGTTTAGAATTTCCGCCACCATCACAAATAAATAAGGAGAGAACGGGTCTCCTTGTCGCAATCCTCTTTGCATTTCAAAAAAGTTTGTAGGGGATCCATTAATTAAAATGGCCGCCGAGGCAGATTCAATACAAGCCCTAATCCACCCAATGCATTTCTCGTGGAAATGGTATAATATTTGATTCCAAATATTATAGTATATACTTAAAGGAACTATATATAGAATGATATTTCATATACCTCCGATTGTTGTGCAGTGTTTTTCTCCCCCATAATTTTGCTAACTAATATTCGATGGAGTATCCTCCTTTGTTTTCATTTATCTCATGAATCTGAGAGAAGAAAAAAACAATTCAAGTTACCGAAAACATAAATCCTTTATGGTCGGGACAAAGGCAACAATATTGGAAAATAATAATCTAGAATCTGTCTTAAAAGGATAACAAGTAGTGACCATTATAAACTATGCAAATGCAATAATTAAGAATTTAAGATGTCAATGGCTTAAGATTAATTTGTTCTACAAGACAAGTCTCGTTACCCAAATAATGCTTAAGCCTTTGACCATTTACCATGAATTCCCTGTCGTCTTCGGCTTTCAGTACCACTGCACCATTGTCAATACTTTAACAATTTTGAAGAGACCCGACCATTTAGATCTCAGTTTACCAGGAAATACCTTAAGTCTAGAATTAAAAGGTTGCACCAGTTAACCAGCTTCAAATACCTTAGGCTTAATTCTTTTTCATGATAAAGCTTAGTTCTTTCTTTATAAATTAATGCATTTTCATAAGCTTGACGTCTAATTTCATCTAACTCATTAAGATCAATTTTTCTCTTTTCTTGAGCCTCTTTAAATTCAAAATCCAATTTTTTCATTGCCCAAAGAGATTCAAACTCAAGTTCAAAAGGCAAATGACAAGCTGTATCATAAACTAACTTGAAATGTGTCATACCAATAGATGTTTTAAAAGTTGTCCTATAAGCCCAAAATGCCTCATCTAACTTAAAAGACCATTCGTTTCGAAACTTTTCTATAGTAACTTCTAAATTTTTTTTATTTCCCGATTTGTGACTTATACTTGACCATTAGCTTGGGGTGATAAGGCGTCCTTATCCTATGATGCACATTAAATCTTGAAAGTAACTGATTAACAACCCTATTCACAAAATGCGTTCCACCTTCGCTAATTATGACTCTAGGTACACCGAAACAGGTAAAAATTTATTTTTTCAAGAATTTAATCACTTGTATTGGATCATTAAAAGCACAAGTTTCAACTTCTACCCATTTTGATACGTACTCTACAGCAACTAAATTGTATTGTTAACCATTAGATAACGGAAATGGACCCATAAAGTCAATACCCCACATATGAAACAACTCAATAGCCATAATCCCTTTTAAAGGCATTTCATCCCTTTTAGTGATATTATCAACCCTTTGACACACATCACAATTTTCCACATATAAACGAGCACCAAGATATTTGTTAGGCCAATAAAAACCACCTTCAAGTAACTCATGAGCTTTTCGATTTGGTCCAACATGGCCTCCTCCAAGCTTTTCGTGACAAGCCCTCAACACTTTTTCAAATTCTTCATCCGGGATGCACCTTTTAATTATTTGATCTGCACAAAGTCTAAACAAGTAAGGTTCATCCAAATATAATACTTAGCATCGATTTTGAATTTTTGTTTTTGACTATGCCATTTCAAATGCTCAGGTAGAATTCCACACGCTAAATAATTAACAAAATCTGCAAACTAAGGATCAGAGGAAGTTGCATTTAAAAGATACAAATTTTCATCAGGAAATGTATCACTTATGTCCTTTGTATCTCCTTCCTCATGAACAATTCGAGATAAATGGTTAGTCACATGGTTAGTCACAGAGTAAATCAAACTCCTACAACAATAACACCCAGCGAATTAACCTTGGTTTTACATCTTTCTTTGTAAACAAATAACGAATAGCAGTGTGATCAGTGTACACCATAGTCCTCGAGTCAATCAAGTAAGGCTTAATTTTTTCACAAGCATACACAACAGATAGTAATTCTTTTTCAGTTGTAACATAATTCCGTTGTGCAGAATTTAAGGCCTAAGTAGTAACCCAATACGGCTCCACGGCATAATCACTAGCATCACTCATGATTTCAAATGGCAAGCTCCAGCCCGGTGGTTGGATAATTGGTGCAGTAATTAAAGCTTCTTTGATCCTATTAAATGCTTCAATATAATCATTAGTAAAATTAAACTCAACATCTTTGCAAAGCAGTTTGAACAATGGCAAACCAATTTTAGAAAAGTCTTTAATAAATTTTCTATAGAATCCAGCGTGGCCAAGAAAACTTCTTAATTAGGAGGTGGAATTTTTGCAATAACCTCAACTTTAGCTCTATCTACATCAATGTCGCTTTTAGGAATTTTATGCCCCAATGCCTTCATTAACCATATACTGACACTTTTCCCAATTAAGTACCAAGTTTGATTTCTCACATCTGATTAGAACCTTTTTAAGATTATTTAAACAATGGTTAAAATCAAGTCCAAACACTGAAAAATCATCCATAAATACGTCGATGCATGACTCAATCAAATCAAAAAATATGGACATCATACACCTTTGAAATGTGGCAGGTGCATTGCATAAGCCAAAAGGCATCATTCGATACGCAAATGTACCATTTGGGTATGTAAATGTTATTTTGTCTTGATCCTTTGGTGCTATAGGAACTTGATTATAACCTGAATATCCATCTAAAAAGCAATAAATTGATGCCCTGTAAGACGCTCCAATATTTGATCAATAAAAGGTAAAGGGACGTAATCTTCTCGAGTTTTATCATTTAATCTTCTGTAGTCAATATAAACTCGCCAACCAGTAGTAGATCTAGTAGGAACTACCTCACCCATTTCATTTCTAATGACAATCATACCTTTTTTTTAGGCACTACTTGCACTAGACTTATCCATTGACTATCAGAAATAGGATAAATGATATCTGCATCGAGTAATTTAATCACCTCAGCCCTTACAGCTTCTTGCAAGTGAGGATTCAACCTCCTTTGAGGTTGCCTTACCGGTTTGTCATCCTCCTCCATATAAAAGTGATGTGCGCACAAAGCTGGACTCAATCCCTTGATATCTACTATTGTTGTAATACCCGTTCATTTTAGGATATAAAATAAGAATTTAATCCGAGAAAAGAGGTCTTATTTCCGAGAACCCGTAAAATCGAAAATGCACGGAAGTCGAAAGAAAACCCAAGACCGACGGACCTAAGATTTCAAACATGAAATCAATTTAAGTCAGAATAAAAATTAGGGTAGGAATCACAATCCGAAAAGATCCCGGAAAGTCGAGCCGAAAACACGGAAAGATAGAACCCCGAAAGAGAGGAGGAAAAGACCCGACGGATCGGATCGCCCGGACCGAGGTCCAGGCGGAGACCGCGCGCTGGCCGCGCTGTTTGGCCTACCAGCGCGCCACCACCGCGTGGCACCACAGAATCCGGCCATTCACGCGTTTTCGGCGATTTCTTGCCATAATTCGACCCCACGACTATGGAAAGTAGATTTTGGACGGGGGAAGGAGTATTAGGACGACCTAGGGTTAATTCCCACCCCATTTGTCAGCCTCCAAACCCCCTCTACTCTCTCAAACTCTCCCAAAGCCAAAACACCCTTCCGACGAACTTCCGGCGACCAACGACCGGCGACCACCCCATTGTGTAAAAATTTCAGCCATTTTCATCAACGTTTGCTACCCCAAAATGATCCGAACATAAACTGCCTTGAAAAACGTTTTCGAAAAACTGACAGTGTTGATGTCCGAACTTGATGAACCCGCTTCTATATTTTCTAGTCCGATTGATCTTTGCAATCTAAATGAAAGTTGTAGATAATTATGTCTAGTATGTGCATATAAAATTTCAGAATTTTTGGAGTCCATTTGATATGTCAAAACGCCGATTTTCTAAACTGTGGTAATCCTGAATCCTGACAGTGTACATGTTGTGCAATAAACTCGATTTTTGACATGTTTCCTCAACTTATTTTGATATTGTTAAAACACGAAAGTTGTTTGTTAGGGTCTTTATGATATACCGTGAAAATTTCAGAATTTTTAGACTTGAAACGAATTTTTAAATTAAAAAGGCGTAAACTGTGACGCCAAATGATTTTAAATCGAAGAGATTTTGAAATTTCGAAACAAACGGTCGAGACCTTGAAATACGATACATCTATACTATTGAAAAATCCCGTTACACTAAATTGAAATATATGAGATACTTGGCGGAGGGTGAGTGCTCTGCAGGGTGCCCCTTTAGCCTTTTTCTTCGGGCCTATAATGGACGAGAGAAATTAGATGAGATATTACGCCAAACGGCGGGAGATACATGGCCTACACCCTCGGGATTGTCCGTATGGATTTCCCGAGGCTCCGGAGTGTTTGGTGTATGGCAGATACAGCTGCGGCCGCCGGATGACCGGCTACACTTGACGAGATTGCGATGCAATCGTGAGATACTTGGAAATACTTGAGATACTTGAAATACGAAACGGCTGCGGCCGCCGGATGACCGGCTACACTAAATATTGAGAAACGGGACGTAACGGGAAAAATTAAAAGATTTAATACTGTTTATGTATTTATTTATTTATTCTTATCTTTAAATTTTGCATTTAAATTTATGTCTTAAATTTTATAACATGTTAAATTATTATTTATGAATTTAATGCATGTTCAAGTATACGATTAAATTAATTATTTTTAAATTGGTAAATGGAATATTTTTGTATGCATGCCTTGGAGTAAAATTTAATTATTTAATTAAACCCCTTTATTGCTATGTTAGGATCGACTTACTCAGTATTTTATATACTGATAAAATTGTTGTTTTTCTTTTCTTTCAGAGTACGGAGATAATGCATAGCATGTGCATTGGGGGATGGAATATTTAAACATTAAGTTTGTCATTTTTATGATACTGCATATCGGGCATGTAAAACCCGAGTTTTGGCCATGTTGGCCCACTTTACATTTTCCGCTGCGACATATTATTATTACTACTATATGTGTGGATGATACTTATTATTATTTTTAATTAAATTCCGGACTTGTTTTTAAATCTCTTTGCAATACCCATAGCCTTGCATCTCTTTAGCAAGCTCGGAGAATCCGTGTCTCGCTTGGGAGGTGTGGCGGTGACATCCCGGCCTGGGTTATCAAATCCGGGATGTTACAAGTTGGTATCAGAGCCCGGAATATTTTAAAAACTACTATTATTACTTTTAAACCATTATTTTAAACTAAGTATTATTTTTAAATTTATTTTTAGACTACTAGAATAATTGTTTTCTTAGCCCAAAATTTTCTATCTACTTAGTATAGTATTTTGAGCCTAAAAGATTAATTACCTTGACCCAAAATTTTTTTTTATGATAAGCCCAATCATTTTGGCCCAAATACCCTTGTTTGATGCCTTAACCCAAATTATTAAATTTTGGCCCAATATAGAGGCCCAACTTTTTTTTTAATCCATGGTTAAATTTAAATTAAATAAATTTTTTTATCGGGGGAATGCATATACATATTCATGTAGATTTAAATTCCTGCACATCTTAACTTTGCATGAAACATGTTCTAACTCTGACTCCCCTTATTGACATTAGATGGCCGGACAAAACGCGAACATGATCAACCTTATGATGAGATTGATCGAGGCACATCTCGAAACCCAACAAAATGTAAACAATTTCAAACTGCGTGTAGAACAAATGGAGACTAACCTGGCCCACCTAGCTAACCTGCGGGAAGCAGATCAACCTGACCTAACCCAACTCAAGGTCCATGTCGACGAACTTCAAGCCCAGGAGGCCGAACTCCAGGCCCAGGACCATGACATAGAGATACAAGTAGGGGATCTGGAAAATGAACTGATCAATCTGACTGATACCTTGTTCCCCCATGCCCCATTTAGCCCGGGAGCTAATCCTGCCGCTATCCCTGTCGCCGCTCCCCTTCCTGTTGCCGCCGCTGATCCTGCTCCGGCTGCTGGGCCCAATTGGCCAGCAAGCGCGGTGTTTCATGGCCCTCTTGGCATGGGTACTATTGAGGAATCAAATGATGAGGACGATCCCATGGAGGATCGGACACCTACGATCACTAGACTTAGGGGTCTTTGCTACACTATTCCTATTATTACCGTTCCTATTTCCCCGAACTATTCCTAGTTTTGCGATCCCCACAGCTTGCAATGAATAATGTTTTTCTATTAAGCAATAAAACTACAAGCATTTATTTTATAAATATGTTTAGATTATCCTTACACCTTATTATATTACTTTCTTGGGGAAACTCGACCAAACAAAGGTAGTAAAAAAGAACGAATAGGTTACTGTTTAAAGAAAAAAAAATGACAAGTAGTGAACAACCCCCAACGACAAAAAAAAAAAAAAAACAGTACACTAAGTTCCAACAACCTCTACTAACAGATCCTAATGGATTGATACCTGTTAATACCATTCTTTATTTAATAAAAATTTCCTTACGAGCATTTATATATATCTATTTAAATTATCCTATATACCTTATCACGGCTCAGTCCCACAACGATGCAAGTATTGTTGGGCAACCCACACACATATAGGTGCGATAAGGAAGTAACAATGAATCCAGAACATCTCAAACCATAAAATAGGCAGAACAATTAAACCGTGTTTCTAAACAGCAACAAACCACTAACGCAAGACAAACACGTAACTAGGCAATAACACAACGGAAATATAAACTATGAATCCCAGTCGGCAGAAACATCCTCATAAGGAGACAACTAAACAAAATACGTCTTATACGAAACCTAAACGAAAATGCGAATACGAAATGAGTCCATAGGCATGAAAATCACTGATCGGGAGGCGGGAACTGCCGACGCATGTAGTCATCCATCTGCCGCATATAGGCATACATGTCGGACATAGTAGCCTGTTGCTGGGCCTGCCTCGTAGCAAATGAGTCCATACGGGCCTGGTAGAAGTCCAATCTAGCGTCTAAGGCATCATAACGAGCCTGCCCAGCTGCAAACCCGGCATCCATACAGACCCGCATCTCCTGCATCATTTGCAGCATCTGAGTCATCTCCTGGCCCTGAGGCGCCACTGCAGGAGGTGGAACTACCGGAGGAGGGGGTGGCTGCTCCGGAGGTACGACTAGAATCAAGCCGCCATCATCAGGCTGCGGGCGAAGTATAGCCCGGGGAACTCCACGACGTAAGGCGCTACGCCGGGCAGCGTAATTCGGGATACGGTAGCAACCACCCGCTACTAAATTGTACGGATCCTGTCTCCGGTGTCGTGCGAATCCCCTGCGCCGCGCACAAGCCACAAATGAGGTGAATATGGGTAATCACCCTACTCCCTCGTCCTCTCCGCATACCCCTCAAGTTGTCCTCAATACAAGCTCCCACATTCACCCTACCGCCTCGCGCGATAAAGCAAATGGTCTCATAGACGTGATCCAGGACGATATGGCTCCGGGTAATCGGCCGGACGCGCCCTAACCATATCTGGGTGAGCTCTCGCCAAGGGGAGTCCATCGTCGTCAAACGCAGCTCATGATCGTGCTCGAGCTGAGGAGCCACCACGGTGTATAAGACGTCCCACGCAGGAGCAAGAACGCGACCCTCAGGCTGTGGGCGGAATGTGCCATCGTCAGGCAAACCGAAACAGACATTGATCGCCCGAGCACTGAAGTCGAGATAGCGACCACGAACCCATACTCGAGATAAGTCATCACCCTCCCAAAGACCGCCAATGTTGGCGATAACCTCCATAGCCAGATAACCGGAGGCTAACGCCCTCGGAATGACGTGCAAGTCCAGTCCACTGCAAGTACTCCAAGACCGCACTGACCCTATCATCGCCCAAATGATCAGGATATATGCCTCTCTCGGGGACATAAGCCCTGTTTCGACGAAGCTCGTCGAAATAAAAGTCCTGGGCGGCCCTCGTCCTAAAACGAAACCTGTCATGCCGGTGAGGACGCACCTCGTCAGGGAGACCCCTGAGTCTCGGGCCCCGCTGCTCCTCGTCCTCCTCGGACTCGCTCTCATTAGAATCAGGCATCACTGGAGCGGCAGTGCTAGGGCCAGCCCCATCGCGCTGAGTAACCCGTCTCCTGGTCCTCGGAGGACACATGAGAGACGCCAAAACAACCCACAAAAAGAGCAACATCCTGCAAATTATCCAATACCAATTATAAGACTAAATTCCACACAAAACTCAAGCAGAAATACGTAAGGGACAACAATATAGACTCCCAACGAGAGTATTCCATAAGAACATCAAGTCCTATCGTTCGCTAAGACACACCGGAAGGTAATCTAGACAAAGGATATGCTCAAGCTAATTCCAAACCCTTTGTGGCATTTCGTCGAACACGTTATGTGCGCAATAAACCAAATTCTAAGTTACTAACAAACACATGGAAGTTGCCACAAAACGAAACGATCGCTCAAATAACAACTCATCATTTCCGTACGGCACCAAACAAAAAAAAAAGAGCTAATAATCACACCCCAATACCAACCAAAAATCAAAAACTTCATAGTCTTCCTAAAAATTTAAATCCAACAAGAATTTGCCAAAAACATAAACACATTGTGGCATAAATACAAGCAAGGCAACAAGGGTAACATCAATTACCACACATACTTGCTAATTTGCACAAATCAAGCCTAAAAATAACAAACCCCCAATTTTTGTACATAAACCCTAATTCCTAAATCCCTTCACAAATCAAGTCCGTTCAAAGCATAAAAATTGAAATTGATAACTAAAAGTAGTAGGTGCATACCTTACAAATCAAAATCGAAGCCGGCACCGGGAGAAGTTGGGAATAAGAGGGCGAATTTGAGAGAAAATGTGAAGTGGTCTCGAATGGGAAATGGGGGAAGTGGCTCGCGCGGAGCGCGAGCCCTATTTTTTTCGAACTGATGCGACCGCGCGGTCGCCGCGCGCTGAGGCCTCATACCGCGCGGGCACCGCGCGGGTCACGATGGAAGTTTTATTTTTTTTTCGATTTTGCTTAATCTCTTGTACTTTACACCACTCACTTAACCCGAGCGTACATTGATAATGAGGTACGACGACATAGGGTATCACCCGACATCATTCCTGACAATGACAGTAGAATTACCTCGCATTTTCTTTTTGCAAGGCTACAGAAAACCCTCGGGACGAAAATACATAGGATCATATGAAATCCTTGAAAGAGTGGGAAATCGCTTATCGACTAGCGTTGCCACCACAATTTGCTCGTGTTCACGATGTATTCTACGTCTCCCAATTGAAGAAGTACGCACACGATCCAACCCATGTGCTCCAACCGGAAGAAATTGAATTTGAGGATGACTTGAGGTACGAGGAAATTCCGATACGAATACTAGACGTGAAGGAGAGGGTAACACGAAATAAGACCGTGAAAATGGTCAAAGTGCTTTGGTCTAACCACGAAGCCGAGACGGCAACGTGGGAATTAGAGGCAGATATGAAGCAGCGTTACCCGACCCTTTTCCAAAATGATGCAACCACAGTTATGGGGACATAACTGTAGTCTTAAGAGGGGGAGGATGTAACGGCCCAAATATTTCCGGATATTTTTGTCCGAATATTTTGTACCCCAAATAAACAAATTCCAATTGTTTTTGAACTACGTAATGACTTGATCCCTTCACGGGGTACGTAGGCAACTTGGAAATTTCAATTCTGGGTACAGTCAAATAATAACAAACAACAACACACAATAATACAATCGCTGAATCAAACAATTCCCGAACTCGCGAGATGACAAAGCACAACTTCGAGGACGAAGTTGATTCTTAATGGGGGTAGATTGTAATACCCGTTAATTTTAGGATATAAAATAAGAATTTAATCCGAGGAGAAAAGAGGTCTTGTTTCCGAGAACCCGTAAAATCGAAAATGCACGGAAGTCGAAAGAAAACCCAAGACCGACGGACCTAAGATTTCAAACATGAAATCAATTTAAGTCGGAATAAAAATTAGGGTAGGAATCACAATCCGAAAAGATCCCAGAAAGTCGAGCCGAAAACACGGAAGGATAGAAGCCCGAAAGAGAGGAGGAAAAGACCCGACGGATCGGATCGTACGGACCCGCCCGGACCGAGGTCCAGGCGGAGGCCGCGCGCTGGCTGCGCGGTGTTTGGCGTACCAGCGCGCCACCACCGCGTGGCACCACAGAATCCGGCCATTCACGCGTTTCCGGCGATTTCTTGCCATAATTCGACCCCCCGACTATGGAAAGTAGATTTTGGACGGGGGAAGGAGTATTAGGACGACCTAGGGTTAATTCCCACCCCATTTGTCAGCCTCCAAACCCCCTCTACTCTCTTAAACTCTCCCAAAGCCAAAACGCCCTTCCGACGAACTTCCGGCGACTCCCGGCGACCAACGACGACCGTAGGAATGTGTAGATCAAGGTTTACATCCCTTATATCATTGGTAAGGAGTACTCAGATTCCTTTTCAAGTTTTTATCTCCAATCCTTAATCTAACTTTCGAATATTGGACTTGTAAACACGTTCGTGACCGAAGGAGGAAGAGAACGTGGGCAAGGATCCGTTCGTAGTAGCGTTGGACGAGCCGAGCGACCCTAGGACGACTCAAGAACACCATTACTGTAAGTTGATGCCTTTCATATCAATACGGGTGGCTTAGGGGTGTCCGATTTAGTCACGTTGTAACGAAACGTAAAAACCGAACCTAAAAACCCTATCTTGCGCAATTTCTGAAATCCGATTAAAACTCATATTTGGAGAATCCAATCCGAGAAACTCAAAACTAGACTTTTGTTCCTAACACAATAATTTAGGTTGTGTAAAAATTTCAGCCATTTTCATCAACGTTTGCTACCCCAAAACGATCCGAACATAAACTGCCTAGAAAAACATTTTTGAAAAACTGACAGTGTTGATGTCCGAACTTGATGAACCCGTTTCTATATTTACTGTTCCGATTTGATCTTTGTAATCTAAATGAAAGTTGTAGATAATTATGTCTAGTATGTGCATATAAAAGTTCAGAATTTTTGAAGTCCATTTGATATGTCAAAACGCCGATTTTCTAAACTGTGGTAATCCTGAATCCTGACAGTGTACATGTTGTGCAATAAACTCGATTTTTTGACATGTTTCCTCAACCTATTTTGAAATTGTTAAAACATGAAAGTTGTTCGTTAGGGTGTTTTTTGATATACCGTGAAAATTTCAGAATTTTTAGACTTGAAACGAATTTTTAAATTAAAAAGGCGTAAACTGTGACGCCCAATGATTTTAAATCGAAGAGATTTTGAAATTTCGAAACAAACGGTCGAGACCTTGAAATACGATACATCTATACTTTTGAAAAATCCCGTTACACTAAATTGAAACATATGAGATACTTGGCGGAGGGTGAGTGCTCTGCAGGGTGCCCCTTTAGCCTTTCTCTTCGGGCCTATAATGGACGAGAGAAATTAGATGAGATATTACGCCAAACGGCGGGAGATACATGGCCTATACCCTCGGGATTGTCCGTATGGATTTCCCCAAGGCTCCGGAGTGTTTGGTGTATGGCAGATACGGCTGCGGCCGCCGGATGACCGGCTACACTTGACGAGATTGCGATGCAATCGTGAGATACTTGGAAATACTTGAGATACTTGAAATACGAAACGGCTGCGGCCGCCGGATGATCGGCTACACTAAATATTGAGAAACGGGACGTAACGGGAAAAATTAAAAGATTTAATACTTTTTATGTATTTATTTATTTATTCTTATCTTTAAGTTTTGTATTTAAATTTATGTCTTAAATTTTATAACATGTTAAATTATTATTTATGAATTTAATGCATGTTCAAGTATACGATTAAATTAATTATTTTTAAATTGGTAAATGGAATATTTTTATATGCATGCCTTGGAGTAAAACTTAATTATTTAATTAAACCCCTTTATTGCTATGTTTGGATCGACTTACTCAGTATTTTATATACTGATAAAATTATTTTTTTCTTTTCTTTCAGAGTACGGAGATAATGGATAGCATGTGCATTGGGGGATGGAATATTTAAACATTAAGTTTGTCGTTTTTATGATACTGCATATCGGGCATGTAAAACCCGAGTTTTGGCCATGTTGGCCCACTTTACATTTTCCGCTGCGACATATTATTATTACTACTATATGTGTAGATGATACTTATTATTATTTTTAATTAAATTCCGGACTTGTTTTTAAATCTCTTTGCAATACCCATAGCCTTGCATCTCTTTAACAAGCTCGGAGAATCCGTGTCTCGCTAGGGAGGTGTGGCGGTGACATCCCGGCCTGGGTTATCAAATCCGGGGTGTTACAAATGTCCAAGCTATAGCTCTAATATGCTTTCTCAACACTTGAGTTAGTAAATTTAATTGAATATCATCTAATTCATTACTTGCTAATTGGTAAAGTTTCATTTTCACCAAGGAATACATACCTCAAGTGTGTAGGCAATTCTTTTAAGTCGAGTGTGGGTGGTCTCTCAGTTGACGGTACCAATTTAGACTCTTGCAATGAATATACTGTATTAAGCACTTTGCCATCATCACACTTACTTTCTTGCAAATCTTCACAAAGTTCCTCCATTTGAGCAAACTTCCTATAGGGTTCATGTCTTGCAAAGAACTCCTTCTCAATCACCTCATCCTCTTGAAAAATGGTTGTTACTCTATTCCATGAATAAGTATCCGAACTTGCATGCTGCTTTTGTGTTGTTTTTGCCACATCAAAAGACACTTGCTCATCCCCAACCTTCAATGTGATTTTGCCATCATCTATATCAACCATAGCACGTCTAGTTTGCAAAAATGGCCTTCCTAAAATCAAAGGAATGCCCATGTCCTTGTCCATATCAAGAACTACAAAATCAACTGGAAAAATGAAGTTCTCAACTTGAACAGGGACATCCTCAACTTGCCCAAAGGTGTCCTCACAGATCTATCTGCTTACTGCAATTGCATCTGAGTTGTCTTCACAACTCCCACCCTAAGTTCCCCGAAAACATGTAAAGACATCAAATTAATACTTGAACCAAGATCACGAAGAGCTTCATTAAATTCTTTAGTGTCAATAATGCATGGTATAGTGTAACTCCCTGGATCTTTTTGTTTGGTATGAACTCTTATTTGCAAAATTACACTGCAATCACCAGTTAGTGTCACCTTTTCTTCATCATCCACACTCCTCTTCTTTGATAGGATTTCCTTCACAAATTTGGCATAAATTGGTATTTGTGCTATCGCATATGCAAAAGGAATGTCAATTCTCAAATTTTTAAACACTTCTAAAAATTTAGCAAAATCCATATCTCTTTTGCCCTTTTAAGACGCTGAGGATACGGGATAGGTGGTTGATATGACTTCACATCCATTGTATGCTTCATTTTCTTTTCATTCTTCTCAAGTACAGCACCCTCATTGCCTTTAGAATCCTCTTTATCTGGCTGCTGACTTTCTTTTTCCGATTCTTCATTTTGATCATCTAAAGTATGATCAGTGACATTTGAATATCTAAATTGGCATAGGGATTTGGTAATTCCTTTTTGTTCCTCAGAGTAATAGCTTTACATTGCTATTTAGGATTTGGATCCGGCATACTTCGTAAAGTCCCTTGCTGCCTAGTTGAAGTGTCCCTTACAATCTAACCCACCCGAACTTTCAAATTTCTCATCGAAGCTTGCATTTGCTGAATTGTCTATTGTTGAGACACAATAGTATTCATCAAGTCCTTTAAGCTGACCTCATCTTGACCTTGCTTTTGGGGCAGCTGTTGTTGAGGCTGATACGCTCTAGGTTGTTGGTTTTGATAATAGGTTTGGTTTTGAGGTCTATTTTTGTTGTAATTTTGGTTTTGATTTTTGTTTTGTGGATAAGTGTAGTAGTTATCCGGACCAACCCGAAAAATAAGCCGGATCCGAACTCAATTGGGCCTGGATTAATTACATTGAACAAAACAAGACATGGCCCAAGATGTTTTAAAGCCTAACAGCAATTGAGACCCATGATCGGCACATATCTCATTCACAAGCCTAATAGTATTAAAAACCAATTTTTGCAATCCCACCGTGGAAGTAATATTTGATCAAGACAAACCAATTGTAGTGGGCCCCACTGAATTCATGTTCTTTTTCCTACCAATTTGGACGAGAACGACCATGGCTGCAAGCTTCTTCAACAACATGCGTTGTCTTCCATCCCGTCTATTCATCAGCCCGTTATCATCATCAACACTTTTCCGACCAGGCCTTTCACCGACGATCTTGTTCCGGCCAATTTGTCGTCATCTCCGTCTTCATCATCACCAAGCTCACAGCCGGCCATTTCCGTTGCCCTTCCACCGTCAACAGTACCGATCTCCATCTTCCTCGTCAGCTCGCCATCCTTCTCCTCGCCGGCAAGTACCACCATCAACAACCTCCATCTCAGGCCAAGCAGCAGTTCCGCTCCGGTCACCTTCTCCGATGAAGGAAACCCTAGGATTATCGCCATTAGCTCCGGCAACATCTCCGGCGGGCTTCTCCATCAAGCTCCGGCCATCAACGACCTCAAGCCGTTGCCGTCTCTTCTCTCCCTTCGTCATTCAATTGTCCCCCGAAAGCCGCAACATCAACGAAGAACAAAACCCCCCAACGCCGCCACAAGTTTCATCTCCGGTCAAGTTTCATCCCGTCACCCTCCGATCCTCTCCAACTCACTGCCCGGCTCCCTCTCATCATCAACAAAGCGGTCGTCGTCAATCTTACCCGCCAGAAGAAACCCCGGCAGCTGCTCCTTCGTCTCCACCATCAACGGTCTCAAGGAAGAGCTTTCAAACCCCTGGCACCGGCTGCTTCCACCTCCATCAAAATTCCCGTTGCAATCCTCCAGTTCGGTCACGACGCGAAGACCCGCAGGGTTACGTCGCCAAGCTATTTCATGACGTCCATTTTGTTGGATCACGACGTATCAATTTTTGGATCACAACGTGAATTACTTCGGCTCGCGGCGTAATAGTTTCGGGCATTCCATTCTTGTTTCAGCCGATGAGAGGTCCCAGGAGCGTGGTCCTGCCATACAACATTTTTGGAAGGGTCCGTTATCAATATTTTACTTCGAACACACAAGCTACATCAGAATAAGGGCACATCTGTGGCATACAATAAACATTTACCCATTTTACCCTTTCAACCAAATAATAGAGCGCACAACACCAAGGTTAACAAAATGTCCGGAGCAGGACTATCGCCGCGGCGGTGGCGACCGAGGAGGCGGTGGCGCAATTTAAACCGGCAAAGAATTAATCTTGGTTAAAATGTTGCAATCACAACGTTCTTTAGGGTTTATGTTAATGGGTTTGATTTGATGGAATTTTGTTGAAGTATTAGCACATAATATTAGTGTTATTATTGGGCATTTTGATTTGGGGTTATGAAATGCGGAGAATTTCGTATCAGTTGCCGGGAATTGATGGGAATGGAGGGTGGAGGGGATGAACCCCACTGGTACCAGCGGACGACCACTGATGGCCATACAGGTTTTGGTCAAAACGGCCGGTGCTGGCCGTTTCGGATGAAGGGAGAACGGCCATCGACGGTCGTGTGGTCAATTTTACAGACGGCTGTAGACGGCCGATTACGGGCATGAGGGCATTGATAATTGTTCTTGCTTACGAATTGTGTTTATGGTTTTGGTCCGATTATATTTGTATTGAAGATTGTGCTATTGGCTTTTTATGAATCACTTGGTTTTAACTAATACTTTGAATATGCTCTTGTTTGTGTTTAGGTTTGAATTTGATTTGGTAGCTCCTCAGTTTTTCAAATTGGTGTTTGTGGACCACTTTGAATACTGCTTCTCTACCGCTTTGCTGCATTTTTAAAGACTGTATGTAGTTTATGAAAGTACACCAAACTATCTCTTTTGAAACTCCATTTCCACATCATAGCAAAGTGGAATTATTATAATGAGGATGAGGAGATGTCAATGCAGAGTTACTTATGAGTTTGTTTAGTTTCATGGAATTATTATAATGAGGATGAGGAGTTAAGGTCAAATACCTTATGTTTGTAGTTTATATTTTGTAATACCATAGAAATTACCCGAAATAATTGTAATTTACTAAAGAGACTTTTATTAAATATTTAATCACTTGCTTAAAGAATTAGTATATTGTTTTTTTCTACAAAACAACACTTGAAAAACTATATATGTAAATTTGTCTTTTCCAAAAGAAATATGAATTTCAATATCAAGGGTAATAGAATTATATAGTTTTTAAATCTATTGTTTAAATTATATATATAAGTTTTTATATATATACACATTGGTCTTGAAAATTTTTATGAGGATAGTATGTGAATATTTTAAGTACTTTGGTATTCATTATGGAATAAATTTTTATAAAAATAAAAGTATGAGTTTTTATGTGAATCTATGAGAATTAACTTTTATATATAAGAAAATACATTCATAGATTATAATTTTTATTTGATGATGACATGAAGACTTTGTGGTTTGAGTATTGTTATGAATAAAATAAAACCATGCAAGTATATTATTATTATCTTTTTGAAAGCACATTAATATAAATACAATACTTGAAATAAATAAATAAATATTATATTATCATATCCAACTCATTGAGTATAAATGCATGCCACTAAATAATGGCAAGAATAATGATTTTTCTAGACAAGCTAATACTTCAATCATTTTCATGATACACTACTTACACAAATATAAGGTTAAAAAGCAATTGCAAGAAATTTTCTTCCTAAACAAATAGATGAAAAATCAACATGATTAACAAGTGTCTTGGATGAATGGCTAGCAAAGAAAGGTGATCAATTATCTCTTGAACCCACCAAGATTAATAGCCTCCATAATAGGCAAACCATTATGTTAATAGACAACATGATGGACAAAATTAATAGCCTCCCAAATTAATAGCCTCTTTGTTAGGCTATAAGGACCAAATGAGTGGATACAAATACTCTAACTATTATTGCTCAAGACACACTTAATTGGATGATTGGTGAGGTTGTAATCACTCTCACAATGTGTCATGTTCAATTGTTCAAATCTTAGCCTATAAATAGAGGGAGTTTCTAGCCTTCAAACACACCAATCTCATCCATCTCATTAGCCAAATTCACTACCCATTTTATTCTTCAAAGTTCTCCCACATAGTGAGCATATCTTAAGGATTGTGGAGTCTTGTAGGCTTGGCAACCTTCATCATTCTAAGAGTTCTAATTCTTCTCAACACTTGGTTAGTAAGATATCATCCTTGAAACTTGTATCTTAGAGATCTAAATCTTTTATTTTTATACTATAAATTGATTTCCCTCTATTTGTCGAATTTCAGCGAAACCCGTAATTTGTGGTGCGAATCTTGTGTTATAACGGCCATTATCTTTGAATCTCCTTGGTCTTATACATCTATTCTGTAAGTTAACACTCTCTCTTTAAGTTTGGAGATCCTCATCCATGTTTTAAGAGTACAAAATTAGAATTCCCTCATTATACCAAAATCTGTCCGTTTTTCGTTTACGTAATGATCCATCTTTTTAAAATATTTTGGTTCATTATACCTCAAAGGTTCCTTCATAAAACTTGTTCCTTATTGAGTTGAGTATATTTCTGGAAACTTTTATAATTTTTAGAACTCATATGAAAAAGTTATGGGATCCGTTTTATCGAAAGGTCGAAATCTCTTTTTGTTGAAATCTAAGAAATGATAGTGTTTCTGAAATCCTCATTTTTGAAGGTCTTAAGTGTTTCAAACCTAAATGGTTTATTCATGAAAAATATTTATCTATATGTTATCTACCTTGTAGTAAAATTTTAGAATTTTTGGTCGCAAATTACTATTTTTAAAACCTGTTGAAAATTATAGAGTCACCATTGAATTTCTGACAGAATACATGTTCTGAAAAGAACTCAATTTTTGAACTATTTCCATACCTTATTTTGAAAAGTGTAAAACATGAAACTTGTTCAACTATGTGTTGAGTATCTACAGTTTAAATTTCAAAGCAATCGCCTTTCATATGAATTTTTAAACTGACTTGGCGTAAACTGCGACATTGGACTTGATATTTGGTCCAAATGAGAAATTGTTGGATTTTGAGATCCATGAAATGATATTTCTATATTTATGAGATATTGATATGGGAGTTAAATGTTGAAATGATATTTGGCATTATTGAATGCCCTTGTGATGAGGTTACTCCCTTGAGATTGTTGAAAACTCTTTTAAAGAGGATATTATGTGGAAAATTGTGGAAAACTCTTTTAAATCCATTGTGCACTATTAACTTGAGTAAGATGCCATACTTGATAGAGGGCTAATGCACTAGGGATGTGTCTTGCGGGGCCTCCCCCTCTAAATATGCCAAGACGGCATTGTTGATAAATTGTGCCAAAACGGCGTTGTTGCATGTATGAGTCTATACTCTTGGGTGTATCCGTGATGGGTTACCCAAGGCTCCGGAGTGTGTCTGTATATGAGTCCGCTGCATGCTGATCATGACTTATGATCGATATGATATGATATGATATATGGAAAATGGTGTCCTCTTGTGCATAGTTGCTACAATGGTAAGAATGAAAGTTATTTATTTTGTTAAAGGTAATGTGTGTGATCCTTTTTAAAAGAAAAAGTGAAAATTAATTTTTTTTAAATGAGTGTCAACCATTATTTTAAAATCCACTTCTTAAAGTGGAGCGGGTTGACTTACTCAGTACCATTGTACTTATAAAAAGTTGTTGTGTTATCTTTTTACAGATATTGGAGCTGACATGTGAACTGCATCTCATGACATGAGCATTTGGGGATGGGATTACCTTTCATCAAAAAGATTGTTGCTTTAAGGAACCACGTACTTTTAATTATTAATGTCTTATATATTGCCTTTAGTTTATGCTTCCGCGTGAGAAAGAACAATGGCTTTGGTATTAAGTACTTTAAATTTTCTTATGACTATATTTTATAAAATTGGCAATAATTTTTAAAGTCCATATTACAAAAATTTATATGTGAAGATATTTAGCCGTAGCACTTGTCAATTAAGTTAGCAAAAGGGCGAGCCTGACTGACAAGTGTGGCGGTAACATTCTGAAACCTTATGAGGATGAATTTCGGGGTGTTACAGAGTGGTATCAGAGCGTATTTTTAAACTCTAAGTATTTGTAAACTGTTAAATATAGAACTGCATGAGCTGATTCTGTCTAAGGAGTCTGGTTTTTAAAGATTGCCCGTCAGCCGGTGGCTCTACCAGTCTTTCCTGGGAATCAACTTTGTAGCTATATTTTAACTAGTTGGCAAATTACTTAGAAGGCGGTACCCTCTAATCTTGGCATTTCTTGGTTAAGTTAGCAACAAGGCGAGCTTGACTAAGGGATGCGACAGTTTAACTCCGGTTTATGGAAAAAAAAAAAGTCCATTTTGAGAAAGAAATATGCAAAATATTTTTCAAAGGCCCATATGGGCTATGTTAAATTTTGAAACTTTGAAATTATTTTTGGGGTGGGGACATATGCATTCATGAGCATGCATCATTTTTTATAAAAATTTTTTATATATTGTTATGATATACTAAGTCATTTGACCTTATTATAAGTGCTCTTTTTAAATTCTCTATCTTGTAATATTCTCTAGATTTATGAAATAAATCTTGTTATTTCATTCCTTCTGGTTAATCTCTAAATAAAGTTATACTCCTAACTTAGACATTTCTGCGTTAACTCATCCTTATACTATGACCTAACGAGTTTTAGGACATAATCATCCCTTAGACTTGAACTCACTCTTGCTTAACCATCCTTAGCAGAATGGCACCCCGTGCAAGGACTAGAAAAACCCTCCGAAGTGTTAATGCCCTCAACAACATGGAGCCACACCAAAATCCGAACATGACTAACCACGAAGTGCCAGCAGCACCGGGTGTATCCAATCAACAAGCTGTACCACCTGCACACAACATATATCACCCTGACATCACCAACAATCAGGGCGTTGGACACAACATGGTACCTCCTAATCAGGGAGCACCCAACAACCAAACCCCTCAGAATCGAAACACGCCAAACTCGCTTGACAATGATCGCCTATGGATCATTGAGCAAATGCTCATTGCCTTGGGTCAGGGTCAAATTAATCAAGCCACAGCAGCTGTGCCGCCACCTCAAGCCCAGCTCAATCACCTAGCAGTGGTGAACCAATACAGACCACCTCGTTATGATGGGCAGGAGGACCCTACTAAATTGGAGGATTGGATAAAAAGTTTCAACAAGCTACTCGAAGCGACTCGTTGCCCAGATGAGCAGAAGATTACTGTAGCCTCGTACTTTTTAGGAGGTGATGCAGATGACTGGTGGCAGTTACAGAAGAGAGAGCTAGATGATGATGAGGAGTATACATGGGAAAACTTTACAGAAGCTCTAAGAGAAAGGTTTTACCCGATGAGTACCAAAGCAGCAATGTATGAAGAGTTTCTATCGTTACGACAAGGAGCACAATCTGTACAAGAATACTATGTCAGATTCAAGGAGTTAGTCAGATTTGCTCCTAAGTTAGTCTCCACCGATGCCGAGAAGGCACAGAAGTTCGAAATGGGATTAAACCTCTCCATTAGTGAAGTGATGGCTGGAGTTCAGTATCCTACCCTCCAAGCGATCTACGATCGAGCTGTCGCAGTTTCTCGTGTACAACAGATGAAGAGAAAAGCCGGGGAGTCTAGCCGCGGGTTCCAAGGACAGGACAAGAGGATTCGGGACAACCGAGGAAGCAGCAGCAACAACAACCACCTCAGCAACAATAAAGGCAATATTCGAGGTGGGCAGAATCGACCCGTCCAGGGAAACAAAGGAGGGGGCAACAATGGTACTAAAAACCATGAAGGGTACATACCACAATGCCCAAAATGCAACAAGCCCCACTTGGCTAGGGGATGCCCCAAGCCGGGTACATGTTATAGATGTGGCCGAGAAGGTCATATGAGGAAGAAGTGTAAGACCCGCATTGAAAATATTACAAAAAGAGATGACCTTATCAATATCCCCACTCAGCCAAATAATCAGGATGTGCGAAACGGAAATAATCAAGGACAGAGGCCTCAGCAAAATAGAAACCAACAAGGGAACCATGGAGCACCTATAGGGCGGCTCAATGTTATTAATCAGGCAGATCTTTCAACTCAAGGGGATGTGATAACAGGTACATTTACGGCTTTAAGTGTGCCTGTTAAGGTTTTATTCGATTCTGGAGCAAGTTGTTCGTTTATCTCTTCTAGAATCTTGCCTGAATTAGAGATGCCAAAACCTAAAATGATTAACTTAGGAATTCAGTTGCCTTTGGGAAAAATTATATCGTGCACCAAACGATACGATGGGATTCCTATAGTCATTAAGAACCTTGAGTTCTATGCAAACTTAGTAGAATTTGACCTTAAAGATTTTGATATTATATTGGGAATGGATTGGCTTACCCAATATAAAGCTGTAATTGAGTGTCAGAAACACAAAATTACACTGTCTAAGACGAGAGGCAAAAAGGTCAACTACTATGTCCAACTCCCCAAACGTAAGACTAAAGTAGTAAATGCCTTAAAATTTTATAGTCTTATGCAGAAAGGATATATGCTTTATGCATGCTATATCCATAACCTCAAGTTAAAGGAGAATAAAATTGATGACATTCCAGTAGTGAGGGAGTATCCAGATGTATTCCCAGAAGAAATTCCTGGAATGCCTCCAGAACGTGAAGTCGAGTTTACAATCGATCTACTTCCCGGAACAGAACCTGTATCAAAAGCTCCTTATCGCATGGCAACCCTAGAAATGAATGAACTCAAGGAGCAACTTGAGGAATTATTACAAAAGGGGTATATACGACCTAGCACGTCGCCGTGGGGAGCACCAGTCTTATTCGTCAAGAAGAAAGATGGAGGGTTACGTCTTTGTATCGATTATAGAGGTTTAAATCAGGTAACGGTTAAAAACAAATACCCGTTACCTAGGATTGATGACCTTTTCGATCAACTTAAAAGTGCAACGGTATTCTCCAAGATAGATTTGCGATCCGGTTATCATCAACTGCGAATCGCTGAAAAGGATATTCTGAAAACTGCTTTCAGGACACGTTATGGACATTACGAATTTACAGTGATGTCCTTTGGGCTAACAAATGCCCCCAGCAGTATTCATGAATCTCATGAATGATGTGTTTCGAGAATTGTTAGATCAATGTGTAGTCATTTTCTTCGACGACATCTTGATCTATTCAAAGAGCAATGAAGAACATGAGCAACACTTGCATCAGGTGCTAGAGACATTAAGGAAACACCAACTCTATGCCAAGTTGTCCAAGTGTGACTTTTGGCTAGAAAAAGTAGGATTTTTAGGCCACGTTGTATCAGCTGATGGAGTTTCTGTTGACCCAGCAAAAATATCAGCAATCACCGAGTGGCCTACGCCTACTAATCAAACAGAAGTGAGAAGTTTTCTTGGACTGGCTGGATATTACAGGAGGTTCGTCAAGGACTTTTCCAAAGTTGCACGACCTCTGACTCAACTTTTGAAGAAAGGCTTGAAGTATGAATGGACAGAAAAGTGTGAATCATCATTTCAAGAGTTAAAGAAACGCCTCACAACAGCACCAATTTTAACATTGCCAACAGAGAATGGAGATTTTGAAGTGTATAGTGACGCTTCAAAAGAGGGGCTAGGGTGTGTTTTAATGCAACAACAACAAGTCATTGCATATGCATCACGACAATTGAAGCCTCATGAGGAGAATTATCCGACGCACGACCTAGAATTAGCAGCGGTAGTGTTCGCATTAAAGATTTGGCGACACTACTTGTACGGACGAACTTGTCGGATATTCACCGACCACAAGAGCCTTAAGTACATATTTACTCAGAACGAGTTAAACATGAGGCAACGCAGATGGTTAGAGTTGATCAAGGATTATGATTTGGACATCGCCTACCATGAAGGGAAAGCTAATGTGGTCGCAGATGCGTTGAGCCGCAAGACTCGACACGTGGCAAATACTCTTATCTTACCTTCGAAACTGTATATGGACTTGGTCAAGGTAGATACGGAGCTAGTCCATTATGGAACTGTGGAAAATGTCATTAATGTTATGACCATTGAATCTACGGTATTTGATGAAATACGCAGTGCTCAACCAGGCGACATAAAGCTTGAAAGGATCAAGAAGAAGGTTGCTGAAGGAAAAGCAATTGGTTTTGCAATCCATGAGGATGGAAGCATTCGCTTCAAAGGAAGATGGTGCGTACCGCATAAATGCGTAGAGCTAAAACGAAGATTAATGGAAGAAGGCCACAACACCCCATATTCAGTACATCCAGGGGGTGATAAGCTTTATAAGGATTTAAAGAAGGTTTATTGGTGGCCAAGGATGAAGAATGAGGTTGTTGAGTTTGTGGCTAGATGTTTAACCTGTCAAAAGGTTAAAGCAGTACGTCAGAAGCCCTTAGGACTCATGAAACCATTGGAAATCCCGAGTTGGAAATGGGATAGTATATCAATGGATTTTGTTTCAGGACTACCACGATCACCAAAAGGAATGAATAAAATTTGGGTAATTGTTGATAGACTGACAAAGATTGCGATCTTCATACCAATGAAGGATACATGGTCTATGGATCAATTAGCAAGAGCATATATCAATAACGTGGTTCGACGACATGGAGTACCACATGATATAATCTCTGATAGAGACAGCAGATTTGTCTCTCATTTTTGGACCAAGCTGCAAGAAGCTCTTGGTACCCAAATTAAAATGAGCACCGCTTTTCACCCGATGACGGATGGACAAACAGAAAGGACAATCCAAACACTGGAGGACATGCTGAGAGCATGCGTTCTTGAATTTAAAGGAAGTTGGGAAAGGCATCTACCTTTGATAGAGTTCTCTTACAATAACAGCTATCATGCTAGTATAGGTATGGCACCGTTTGAGGCACTCTATGGACGCAAGTGCCGAAGCCCATTATGTTGGGAAAAATGTGAGAATTCTATTGTGGTTGGGCCGCAACTCATTGAAGACATGACCCAAAAGATCAAGATGATCCAAGGGAAAATGAAGGCAGCACAAGATCGACAGAAAAGTTATGCCGATGTTAGGCGACAAGACCTAGAATTTCAAGTTGGAGATAAGGTTATGCTGAAAATATCACCTATGAAAGGAGTGATGCGTTTTGGAAAGCGAGGAAAGTTAAGTCCTCGATATATTGGACCGTATGACATCTGGAACGAGTCGGAACCCTGGCATACAGACTAGCCCTACCGCCACAACTATCTCGAGTGCACAATGTGTTCCATGTTTCACAGTTAAAGAAATATGTGCGTGACCCAACCCATGTACTTCAACAGGAAGTAATTGAACTCAAAGAAGATCTAACTTATGAAGAGTATCCAATCCAAATACTCGATATCAAAGAAAGAACGACGAGGAACAAGACCACCCGGATTGTTAAAGTACTTTGGTCCAATCATGGTACGGAAGAAGCAACATGGGAACTAGAGGATGATATGAAGCAACGCTACCCCAATCTCTTTTTAAACGACCAAATAACAGTTATGGGGACATAACTGTAGGCTTAAGGGGAGGAGGATGTAACCACCCGACACAATCTTGATAGGGTATGTTCAAAATCTCCTATTTTTATTTTCCATTAACTTTTATCTTATATTCCGCATATTAGATTGCCATAGTATTTTTCATTAAAACTTCGAGGACGAAGTTGATTCTTAAGGAGGGTGGATTGTAATACCATAGAAATTACCCGAAATAATTGTAATTCACTAAAGAGACTTTTATTAAATATTTAATCACTTGCTTAAAGAATTAGTATATTGTTTTTTTCTACAAAACAACACTTGAAAAACTATATATGTAAATTTGTCTTTTCCAAAAGAAATATGAATTTCAATATCAAGGGTAATAGAATTATATAGTTTTTAAATCTATTGTTTAAATTATATATATAAGTTTTTATATATATACACATTGGTCTTGAAAATTTTTATGAGGATAGTATGTGAATATTTTAAGTACTTTGGTATTCATTATGGAATAAATTTTTATAAAAATAAAAGTATGAGTTTTTATGTGAATCTATGAGAATTAACTTTTATATATAAGAAAATATATTCATAGATTATAATTTTTATTTGATGATGACATGAAGACTTTGTGGTTTGAGTATTGTTATGAATAAAATAAAACCATGCAAGTATATTATTATTATCTTTTTGAAAGCACATTAATATAAATACAATACTTGAAATAAATAAATAAATATTATATTATCATATCCAACTCATTGAGTATAAATGCATGCCACTAAATAATGGCAAGAATAATGATTTTTCTAGACAAGCTAATACTTCAATCATTTTCATGATACACTACTTACACAAATATAAGGTTAAAAAGCAATTGCAAGAAATTTTCTTCCTAAACAAATAGATGAAAAATCAACATGATTAACAAGTGTCTTGGATGAATGGCTAGCAAAGAAAGGTGATCAATTATCTCTAGAATTGATTCATCACTTCGTATCTCCTGATTTAGCGAAGCAATGAATAACATGATTCGAAGTCTAACATGAAAATTTGTAGGAAAATGAAGAAAACAACAAATTAAACACAAAACTTAAAATACTTCCTTATTATAGCAAATCCGTACTTCAATTCGACTTCGAACTCCCGTTCTAGAATCTCGTTGATCACATCTATATATTGTAAATGTCTAAAAATCCAAAAATGCATACAAATTACATTAGTTGGCATTGCCATCATAAGTAGAACAAAAGAAAGAAACGAGAAAATACGCTAAAAAGTAGACAAAATCAATCAATTAAATTGATTGATTCTTCATTGATCTTCATGGAGTTGATTCCCTTCTACCTACAGCTTTTTCTGAGTTTTTCTGATGTTTTCCAAAGAGAATCTGACTGAAAATGGCATCCAAAAATGTTGAGAACCACCCAAAGGAAGTCAGTAAACTTCCCAACTGCGCCAGGAGGTAGAAAATTGCGCTTCAGCAGCTTTCCAGGCACAATCGGTATGAGATTTGCCTCTGAAATCCTCCAAAATCCTCCAACTCTGAAATCAGGCGCGAAAACATGCTCAAGTAGGGTTTAGGCGATTCTATTCACAAAGTTGCCTCAAGTTTCTAAAATTCTTCATCGTCCAAATTGAGGCACAAAATTGCGTTCGATGATAAATTCAGGCACGGTTGGTCTTCAATTCGCCTTGGCAGGTTCTTTATCTCCCAAAATAGCTTCTATGTGCCAATTTGGGCATGTCTTTGTGCTCCGAAGTAATTTCGGGCGCTACTCAATACAGAAATGCCTAATTCCAAGAAACTTCATTTCGACCCATTACTTTTAATTCCTTGTTTCTATCAAACAACAAATACTCCAATTAGAATAGCCACTAATTTTATTCAAATAAAGCATAAAATAGCATGAAAATACATAATAAGCATTATCTAAATATACAAATGAAACGAGAACAAATACATAAAACATGGCTAAAAATCATAGAAATTGAAACAATATGCTTAATTTTTGCATTAATTTCCATCTTTCATAAGGCCAAATAATGTTATTCCATGAGGTGCATCAGTCACTTGACTTTCTATTTGTTTCCTGCTGGGCCATTTGCATTGTAAGAGCATTATGAGTATTATTCTTATCTATTTGTTATATGCTAAAATACTAGTTGTTATCCCAACAAGTACTTGTAATACCCGAGAATTTTGCAACATAAAATAAATAAATAAATAAACAATAAATAAATATAATAAATAAATAAATAATTAAAAAAATGAGAAAAGGAATTTAATTCAAGAAGGAATTAAACATCCAAGAACCCGTGAAGTCGAAAATAATTTAATTAAATAAATTATTGCACGGGAACCAAATATAGATGGACTTAATATTTCGAACCCGAAATTAATTTGAGATCCCAAATAAATTTGAAATAGGATTTAAAGTTCAAGAGATAGCCCAAGAAAAAAAAAATAGAAGGAGAAAGGCCCAAAGAGAAGACAAAGGCCCAAAAGGAAGGAGGAAGAGGAAGGCCCAAAGGGATTGCACGACCCGGCCCAGACCGCGGCCCAGTCTGGGTCCGCGCGGGGTTTGCACAAACCCCCAGCGCCAACCCCACGCCAGATGCGACAGTCGCGGCGTTGCGCGATTTTTTCTCGCCCGAATCCGGATTTTTCGACTTTCGGTTGAACATCTTTCGACTCAAGACCCTTAGGGTCAGATCTTGGACGCCCTAGGCCTTATTTATCTATAAATAAGACCTCCTAAAAGCTCCGAATACGTTTGAAACCCTACGAAATCTCACTATACGTCGAAACCCTAATTCCGGAGTCGTCGGAGACACGAAGGCAAGAGAGGGGACTGAGTTGGACGAAAATCCAAAGACTCCCGTCATTGTGGTAAGATCTGATCCCTTCTTTACCATGGTTGATTCGAAAACGAATCCTAATTAAACCTCTTTTCTATTCTAAACCCCGATCCGGACGCGTTGAGGAGAAACGAAGGATCTCGGAGGGAGGACGAAGAACGTGGAAGCCACGCCTCCGAATCATCGAGCCGAGACGTCCATAGATCTGTAAGTTAACGCTTACACGGTTTTGGGAGTAGTTAAAATATTTAAATCTTGAAACTTAATCAAAACGGGAAAACTTAAAACACAAAAAACGTTCCTAAGATATAGATCTATCTACTGTAAAAATTTCATAATTTTTCATCGTGTTTTGATATCTAAAAATGACCACGAACAGACCTGCATTGGGTTTAGATCTTGAAACGGTGACAGAACTTTAGTTCGAACTTGTTGATGATTTCTACCTTAGATCTAGACCGATCTGGGCTTGGCGTTGAATATAAGAGTTGTAGATCTATATGTTAAGAACACCTCCGTAAAATTTCAGAATTTTTCGTGATGATTTGATATATGAAATCCACCCGAAACCGAACTGCTAGGATGTGGATCTTGAAATTCTTGACAGAACTTAGGTCAGAACTTGACGACGTTTTTGACTAGGGTTCTAGGCCGATTTAGATCTTTTGCCGAACATGAAAGTTGTAGATAAACGTCTTTTGATGGTCTCTGTAAAATTTCATTAAATTTGGAGTTGATTTGCTATGGTAGAACTCGATATCTTTAAACTGTGGTGCGTAAAATTCGGACAGATTTGGGTTTCTGCGAAACTTGACGTTTTTGACATGTTTGGGTATCTCGGATTGAAAAAGTTAAAACACAAAAGTTGTTCATCTCGACGTTTTTGAGTTAGTAGTGAAATTTCGGAATTTTTGGAATTAAATCTGAATTTAGACGAATTTTAGAGTAAACAGGGGTTTACCGGAAGTCAAATCTTGAAATCTTGTTGAAACATGAAATTAGCCTTTAAGGTTTAAATGATTGGGAAATTCCTTGAAATAAAATACACATTGAAATATACTACTTGCCGAAAGGCAATTGAAATATAATGCTTGCCGAAAGGCAATTGAAATATCCTGCTTGCCGAAAGGCAATCGAAATATCCTGCTTGCCGAAAGGAAATTGAAATATACTGCTTGCCGAAAGGCAATTGAAATATCCTGCTTGCCGAAAGGCAATTGAAATATCCTGCTTGCCGAAAGGCAATTGAAATATAGTGCTTGCCGAAAGGCAATTGAAATATAATGCTTGCCGAAAGGCAATTGAGATATAACGCTTGCCGGAAGGCAATTGATAAATAAAACTTGCCGAATGGCGATTGAAATATAAACTTGAAACATGAGACATGAGATATGAAACTAGAAGACTCGAAAAATTGTTCCTTTTAGATTATGCTTTTAAATTATGTCCTACCGTTACATTACTTTGCAAGTTATATTTATGATCTTATGAAATCTCTATCTTTTAAATTATGACATTTAATTATTGTTAGATAAATAAGTTAAATGATGTGGTGTTGTGTACATGGTTTCTTTAAATATTAAATAATGGCTTTGAAACCCCATAGTTATGTATGTGTTAACTTACTCAGCACGTAGTGCTGACCAAACCATTTTTATTTCTTTTTCTTCCAGAGTTGAGAATTATGCATCGTCATATGCATACACGGGAAGCTTGGGATGATATATTATTTTGAATTTTTGTATTAGACTAGATCTTGCATGAACGGGCCTGTTTAACCCGTGATTAGGCCATGTTGACCCTATATTTAAATTCCGCTGCGATACATATATGTAAATATTATTTTCCGCTGCAACTTTGATGTATTATTTTTAAATTATATATGAATGGGCTGTTTGAATGTTTTAAATTCTGAAAAACCATAGCCTTGCATCTCTTTAGTAAGCTCGGAGAAACCGTGTCTTACTAGGGAGATATGGCGGTGACATCCCAACCTGTGTGACCAAAAACCGGGGTGTTACAAAGTGGTATCAAAGCCCAAATTATTAGATTTTTATTATTTTTAAACTATTATTTTTAATCCATTATTATTTTTATATTATTATTATAACTATAAGAGCCCAAATTATCATTTTTAAACTTTCCTAGCGCCAAATATTTTTGAGCCCAAATGTTATTTATTTTTGACCCAATATAGAGGTCTAAGAATTTTAGCCATTATTTTAAATTTTCAAATAATTAATCCCATGGAATAAATTTTTATTTTAAAACCATGGGGAAAAAATTATATATATATATAGTGCCTTAAATTATTTTGGGGGAATCATCATTTGCATTTGCATATTGCATCTCTTTTATGTAGAGAACTTAGAATCTTGGCGAATTTCAACTTAGAATCTTGGCGAATTTTAACTTAGAATCTTGGCGAAGTTAACCTAGAATCTTGGCGAATATTAACTTAGACCTTTTGCTACACCTAGATAACTTAGAGGCTTGACATCGAATTAGAAACGCTCACTAGAGACTGATCTTGCCGTAGTTCTCGATCTCATTCATCTATGCGCTCGCCTAAGCATAACAATCATCGGCCTTAGCCATTCCTACCCGTGTACGAATTAGAAAATTTCCTTATGTGGAACAATACAAATCAAGTTTTTATTAAAACACTCCTTATTCTAAAAATCTTGTTTGGTTTCCCAAACAACAAATCCATTTCAAACGCACGGCTCATTTAAACCTTGACCCGAACCTTCTTGAGAATAATGAATAGACAGTTATGGGGACATAACTAAAGTCCTAAGGGGGAGCGGATGTGATACCCCGTAATAATTCATTTTTGGAGTTCGACTCGATTAGATGTATCCTAAATAAAAAAAATAAATAAACAAATTCGAATTGTTTTGAACTACGTTATGGCTTGATCCCTTCACAGGGTACGTAGGCAGCTTAGAAATTTTAATTCTAAGTTCAGTCACAAAATAATAAACCAAACAAAAAGTCCTTAGCACGAGAAAAGCCGAAACACAACTTCGAGTACGAAGTTGATTCTTAAGGAGGGTAGACTGTAATACCCGAGAATTTTGCAACATAAAATAAATAAATAAATAAACAATAAATAAATATAATAAATAAATAAATAATTTAAAAAAATGAGAAAATGAATTTAATTCAAGAAGGAATTAAACATCCAAGAACCCGTGAAGTCGAAAATAATTTAATTAAATAAATTATTGCACGGGAACCAAATATAAATGGACTTAATATTTCGAACCCGAAGTTAATTTGAGATCCCAAATAAATTTGAAATAGGATTTAAAGTTCAAGAGATAGCCCAAAAAAAATAGAAGGAGAAAGGCCCAAAGAGAAGACAAAGGCCCAAAAGGAAGGAGGAAGAGGAAGGCCCAAAGGGATTGCACGACCCGACCCAGACCGCGGCCCAGTCTGGGTCCGCGCGGGGTTTGCACAAACCCAGCGCCAACCCCACGCCAGATGCGACAGTCGCGGCGTTGCGCGATTTTCTCGCCCGAATCCGGATTTTTCGACTTTCGGTTGAACATCTTTCGACTCAAGACCCTTAGGGTCAGATCTTGGACGCCCTAGGCCTTAGTTATCTATAAATAAGACCTCCTAAAAGCTCCGAATACGTTTGAAACCCTACGAAATCTCTCTACGTCGAAACCCTAATCCCGGAGTCGTTGGAGACACGAAGGCAAGAGAGGGGACTGAGTTGGACGAAAATCCAAAGACTCCCATCATTGTGGTAAGATCTGATCCCTTCTTTACCATGGTTGATTCGAAAACGAATCCTAATTAAACCTCTTTTCTATTCTAAACCCCGATCCGGACGCGTTGAGGAGAAACGAAGGATCTCGGAGGGAGGACGAAGAACGTGGAAGACACGCCTCCGAATCATCGAGTCGAGACGTCCATAGATCTGTAAGTTAACGCTTACACGGTTTTGGGAGTAGTTAAAATATTTAAATCTAGAAACTTAATCAAAACTTTCGTAAATCTGCCAACATGTGATTTCTACCGGCGCAGCGATTTTGTCTAATTTTTCTGAACCCTTAAAAGTCTTCAAACGGGAAAACTTAAAACACAAAAAACGTTCCTAAGATATAGATCTATCTACTGTAAAAATTTCCTAATTTTTTATCGTGTTTTGGTATCTAAAAATGACCACGAACAGACCTGCATTGGGTTTAGATCTTGAAACGGTGACAGAACTTTAGTTCGAAATTGTTGATGATTTCTACCATAGATTTAGACCGATCTGGGCTTGGCGTTGAATATAACAGTTGTAGATCTATATGTTAAGAACACCTCCCTA
Organism: Hygrophila difformis; assembly: GCA_030278955.1. NCBI lineage: Eukaryota > Viridiplantae > Streptophyta > Magnoliopsida > Lamiales > Acanthaceae > Hygrophila > Hygrophila difformis. The sequence goes on along the minus strand of JAOANR010000008.1, from coordinate 41,556,443 downwards.
AAATTTCAGAATCTTTCGTGATGATTTGATATATGAAATCCACCCGAAACCGAACTGCTAGGATGTGGATCTTGAAATTCTTGACAGAACTTAGGTCAGAACTTGACGACGTTTTTGACTAGGGTTCTAGGCCGATTTAGATCTTTTGCCGAACATAAAAGTTGTAGATAAACGTCTTAAGATGGTCTCTGTAAAATTTCATTAAATTTAAAGTTGATTTGCTATGGTAGAACTCGATATCTTTAAACTGTGGTGCGTAAAATTCGGACAGATTTGGGTTTCTGCAAAAATTGACGTTTTTGACATGTTTGGGTATCTCGGATTGAAAAAGTTAAAACACAAAAGTTGTTCATCTCGACGTTTCTGAGTTAGTACTGAAATTTCGGAATTTATGGAATTAAATCTGAATTTAGACGAATTTTAGAGTAAACAGGGGTTTACCGGAAGTCAAATCTTGAAATCTTGTTGAAACATGAAATTAGCCTTTAAAGTTTAAATGATTGGGAAATTCCTTGAAATAAAATACACATTGAAATATACTACTTGCCGAAAGGCAATTGAAATATAATGTTTGCCGAAAGACAATTGAAATATCCTGCTTGCCGAAAGGCAATCGAAATATCCTGCTTGCCGAAAGGCAATTGAAATATACTGCTTGCCGAAAGGCAATTGAAATATCCTGCTTGCCGAAAGGCAATTGAAATATAGTGCTTGCCGAAAGGCAATTGAAATATAATGCTTGCCGAAAGGCAATTGAGATATAACGCTTGCCGGAAGGCAATTGATAAATAAAACTTGTCGAATGGCGATTGAAATATAAACTTGAAACATGAGACATGAGATATGAAACTAGAAGACTCGAAAAATTGTTCCTTTTAGATTATGCTTTTAAATTATGTCCTACCGTTACATTACTTTGCAAGTTATATTTATGATCTTATGAAATCTCTATCTTTTAAATTATGTCATTTAATTATTGTTAGATAAATAAGTTAAATGATGTGGTGTTGTGTACATGTTTTCTTTAAATATTAAATAATGGCTTTGAAACCTCATAGTTATGTATGTGTTAACTTACTCAGCATGTAGTGCTGACCAAACCATTTTTATTTCTTTTTCTTCCAGAGTTGAGAATTATGCATCGTCATATGCATACACGGGAAGCTTGGGATGATATATTATTTTGAATTTTTGTATTAGACTAGATCTTGCATGAACGGGCCTGTTTAACCCGTGATTAGGCCATGTTGGCCCTATATTTAAATTCCGTTGCGATACATATATGTAAATATTATTTTCCGCTGCAACTTTGATGTATTATTTTTAAATTATATATGAATGGGCTGTTTGAATGTTTTAAATTCTGAAAAACCATAGCCTTGCATCTCTTTAGTAAGCTCGGAGAAACCGTGTCTTACTAGGGAGATGTGGTGGTGACATCCCGACCTGGGTGACCAAAAACCGGGGTGTTACAGTACTTTTATTTAATTATGGTTCTGAGTTTGGATTATGCTGAGATTGACGGACTTGCCCGATTGGCGTGATTGTGATATTATTATGCCAAGGGGCATGACGATGATTATACGCGAAGCCTTCACAGGAGTTGTTGAGTCTCGTGGCCCGATGGGCGTGGGATATGATATTCAGCTACTGCTGGCGTGATTGCGGATCCCTTTGAGGATGGTGTATGTTACCCTGTAACGGGTTGGAGTTGATGATTGAAGCTTTTACCATTTGAGAACCCCTCGCTAGAATCCCCTCTTGGTTTACCGAAAGCGCACGGTATCAAGCTTGCAATATTTATTTATTTGTCGGGATCGTTCACTAGAGAGTTATACGATAACATTATGAATCTTAGAGTTTTGCATATACTCTTTGGTTTGTAATGAATATTGAATATGTCTTAAAGTCTATTACTGAAAAGTAAGTGCAACAAAGTAACAAAGCAGTAAAGGAAAGCAGTATAAAAGACATATAAAAGAAAACATTAAAATGATGGATAAGGTTTGATTGTGTGATAATGATGGACTAAATGACAAAGAAAACAAATGAGACTTCTGCTGAAGTAACATACTTCTGTGGTTTATAGAAATGGGTAGCTCAAAGAGATGAAACAAGTCCTATATCTAAATCTGTCCATTCTTCATGTCTTCGATCACCTTCCCAAGACGAGTACTTGTGATCTAGTGTCATAACATTCTAAGCACTGAAATCATGAGATACTTATGCTAAGAGATAATCGGTCAGACTTATCTCTTGGCATAAGCTTTCAGAAATATCACTTTGTTTCTTCCGGATTCAAATTAAGCCATTGAATACTCAAGGTCACATCTAATCCATCTTGTGCTAGTCCGAACTTCTTGATGTACTCTTACTATTTTGATAAGAAAAATATCTTATACTCCTTACTTGGATGTCCTCTACAAGAAATAGAAAAGCACTTATTTAAATCTATCATCCAAGGGTTGTATAAGACTCAGTCTTTGAAAATAATTCCAACAAGTATTTGTAAGAAATAATAATCCTGTAAGTATATCAAGATGAAGTTGCTAATCAAAGTCCTTGACTTATCTGGATTACTCAGATTCATATAGATGTATTAGCTTGAGAGTTCTCTGTAAATAAGCCTAAATACTCATGAATTGACTCAGGATTAATGAAATCTTTCAAGTCTATTAACCTCCTACCCATAGCTTATGATTGTTAAACCATAAATCTATGATCCCTGGAAGTTAACCCTTTAAGATTCTCATCAATTCTTAAGACAAAAGATGATTTTTGAAACATCTTTCCCTTTTAAACGACAGGTACTAAACATCCAACTGCAGAACAGGTTTGTTCTTCATTACCCTGAGTAAATAATGCACAAACAGACTTGTATCATTATTTCTACTCAATAAGCTGATGAAAGTAATGATGTGAGAATGAAAATGAAATGCAATTATATTCCGATGAAAGCATATTACTCAGCAGTGAGTCTGGGAGATATCCCAAAATACTATGAATATAAGTAGTACTATATGTATAAAGAAACGGTGAGGGTTCTGAATCCTCTAAGTAAAATGCTAGGGTGCTCCCAAAATATAAGTTGGGAGCTAGAGAGAACTTAGGGAATTACTTCCCCTTAAAAAGAGTTTGAGAATCAATTCTGCAAAATAAGTGTCCAAGATAACTTGCAGTAATTATCTTGGGGTTTAAAACTATGAACACTCTAATTTTCCGCACGCTATATCTGTACAGCGTGGAGGGAGTTATTGTTCAAAGAATGTTCCTCAGATTTTGATTAATACAAGGAATTGAACTCCTCGCAGTAGAATCTAAATAATGCAACGAGGTAGTTTAAATCCTGTTTATAGATTAGATGATATGTACTTATAGCGAGGATAAATTTGGTTTCCTTCAGGAAAGGGACCAATTCTGATGTCATCTCAGATTATTCCCTCACTTTGTTCAAATGAACAAAGCGAGAGCTCTGATATAACATGTTCAAGAGTTTAAAGAATAGGATTCATCCCTCGCTTCATCACGGTAATGCGATAAGGCGAGGATGAAGTATTGTATTGGAGGAAAAATACTAAGTTTATAATATATTGAAAATCTTTCTCGCTCTATTCCATATCTAGAGATATTGCGAGTAGGAATTCTCAACTTTAATCAGGAAAGTAAATTCCAAAGTTTTCAATTCTCAAAGATTGTCACACTATGTTTAACACTGCGTGGGTCTTTAAGAACTTAATGAAGTTCAATCCACTAACCTTCAATATTATTATTATGAACCGAAATTTGATTAAAAATACAACTGGAAAGTTATTCATTCAATCATCCCATAGAAGATATCCATAAACTCAATAATTGCAATTCCAGAACTTCTAAGATACATGTATTTGCGAACATCTTCAGTTTGTCGAATTATGAAATGAATGAAATTAATGAAATTACAGAAAATGGTTTGTAAAGTTCCCAAGAAATTCTGATTCAAACAGATTATCGAAGATTAGGATACTTCCTTGCAGGATAAAAGAATTTAAACAAAGAATTCAAATCAGGAATGCGAAATCTCAAGTTTCTTAAAGAGAACACAACTGAAATTCCCAATTATACATACAATTCCCCTGATTATGACCACTGTGTTCACTGATCCAGCCGTGAGAATTCAATAATTGCGATTCAAAAGAGAAATTATTCAATATAACAATTGATTTACCTCCACAAATCATAAAATGTAACAAGAAATGTAAACGAAAAGACCTGGAGATCTGGATCTCATCAAAAAAATGCGAAATTGATCCACGGAGTTGTGAAAACAAGATAGGTGTTCGACGGTGCGATGGTGAAATTACATCTCGAATGCCATCCTTCTCTCCAGATTTTCATTAATCTAATCTAATCTACTAGACAAAAGTTCAAACTAATCTACTGAAATTGAAAACCGAATCTGAAGAACACAAACTTAAATCGTAGAACTTAAACCCTAGCTATCTACCTACCTACTAAGGGCGTGTCTAAGATTGATCCGAGTATTAATGATTCTGTCTAATGCCAAATTTGTCAAGAAATTTTGTTCAACAGGTCCCTTCTTATTCAAAAATGCAGGAGGCATGTATGCAGGGAGTGCCTGTTGAGGATCATAAACTCGGGCATTCCTGATCTCATTGAGCTTGCAGCAATATTTAGTGAGTCTTCTCACGTATTTAGGCAATGGCTGGGGATCAAAGTAATCCAACTCTAACCCCGTATGATCCTTTGGGTTAATGATTCTATAGCATTCTTTGTTCCATTCAGCCATACATTTCTTCTCCATTTCTAGAAGTCTTTCAAGTCTGATATACTTAGGGAGATGTCTGTCATTAATAAGATTGACCATTTGTTGTTCCCAGAAATGGCTCATCTTATCCCAAAATGCTTCTTCCAGATCAATCATCAATGATTCCTTCTCCTTATCAGGTATATGTTGAATCATCAGCGGATTGACATAAAAGATTGGAGGTGAGATTTTCATTCCTAACCATCCACAGCTTTTCTGAATAACTTTCATCGTCTTTTCTGTTCTCTTCATTTTCCAGAATGACTATTCTTTCTTGTCTGACTCGACACCTCGAGCTTGGAGTTCTTCAAAAGTCATCTTATGGATCCTTTAAAGAAGGATAAGAGAAAACCGATTAAATCATGATCACCATCCTCACATTTAGAGTTTTGCTCTAAATGTGAAGGTGTGAATAGAGAACATAGTATCAATCTTTTCTCAATTTAGAATTTAACGAATCACCATACTCACATTTAGAGATTTGCTCTAAATGTGAAGGAATTCATCATTAATTAAATTCTTACTAGAGAAAAATACAATGCATGAAGAATTAAAGCATTAAATCAAGCAAAGTCAAAACACATTACACCAGATGTCATTCTTACAGAATATGCAAAAGCATTGAGAAATTCAAATACAAAAGGTCTTATAGATCCAATCTGAAATTAAAGAGGGGGAAATTCAAGTCCATTCCCGAATCTAGTGAAACAATTACAGTGTTCAGTGACCAAACACCTCATACAGTAAATTGTACTGACTCCATATTGGTTTCTAGGCCATTTGTGATTGTTAACAAATAGAGTTCGATCACTGCAAAATCGTTTCTTAGGTTGTCCTAGAAAAGGAGAGTAGAATTCAGCATCATTTGACATCCATCCTCTAATTTGGAACTGGAGATTATTCAGCCTGCGTATATTCTTGCAAAGTGATGCAAAAAGCCAAATTCCTTTCTCTTGCTCTTCAACAGCATCCTTACTTAAAAGCATAAGTGCTTTTATGTAGATGGATGGGGTGGTGGTTATCAGAGATAGCAGGATCAAGAAGATCAAATGTTGCTTTCTCATTTTTATCCTCCACAAAAAGTCACCAGAAATGGTCTCCCCAGTATGATTGGAATTCTAACATCTTCTTCAATATCCAGGATAATGAAATCAGCCGGAAAACATAACCCTCCAGTTCTTATAAACACATCTCCAATGATTCCTTCCGGTGTAGTGCTCGATTGATCCGCAAAGAACAGGGTCATGTCCACTGGCCTCATCCGCCCAACCTCAAGCCTTTTCGCCATGGCAAGTGGCATGACATTTATGCTGCTGCCTAGATCACAAAGGCCTCGTCCAGCTTCCTTATAATTGATGATTAGAGGTAGAGTAAAACTCCCTGGATCTTCTAGCTTCGGGGGTATCCTTTGTTGAAGAACCATGCTACAATTCTGATTGAGGATCACCATCTGCTGCTCTCCCGTGCTTCGTTTCCCTGAAATCAACTCTTTCCAAAATTTACGTAAGAGGGCATTTCTGAAATTAATTCAACCAAAGGGATTGAGATCTTAATGGCCTTAATCTTTTCAAGAAACTTTTTAAATTTAATTTCTTGAATGTCATTTTTGAGCCTCCCAGGGTATGGCGCCCTGGGCATGTGTTCATCCACTAAGTCCTTTTTGTTACCAGTAGGGTTAGGGATAGTATTACCTCCCTTTTTTTTCATTGGAAAAGAGTGTTCTGAAATATTCTTTTCCAAACCCTTCTTCTCAAGAATCTGATTTTCATCATACTGATCATCTTCCTCCAATGCTTGCACATCTTTTAACTTTTTCTGCAGTAACTTTTCTCTCTTCTTCTCAAATTCGAGGTCTACAACTTCTTTCCCTCCCCTCAATGTAACTGCTTTACATTGTGGATTGGTTTCAGATGAGCTTGGTAATTTCCCTTTTTCTCTTTGTTGCAGTAAGTTTGCCATCTCTGTTACTGAATTTTCAACATTCTTGATTGAAGCTTGCAGCTGGTTGTTTGTCTCAGTTTGCTTAGCAATGAACTCCTTTAAGGCATTCTCAACTTTTGAAGAGTAAGTTATGTCTTGAACAGTAGGATAAGGTACTGGTGGCACTGGTTGAGGTGGAAAATGTGCAGCCATCGGTGCAAATGGTCCAACTGGCCTGTTCTGCTGACTAACTTGTTGAGGAGGTCTCTGAGGATACATCTGTTGCTGAGGATAGAATTGTTGTTGAGGACAAAACTGTTGCTGAAACTGTTGCTGATTCTGTTGAGGAGGATTCATAAGATGTGCATTTTGTGCATTTTTCGCGCGCTATATCTGTACAGCGTGTAGGAGTTATTGTTCAAAGAATGTTCCTCAGATTTTGATTAATACAAGGAATTTAACTCCTCGCAGTAGAATCTAAATAATGCGGCGAGGTAGTTTAAATCATGTTTATAGATTAGATGATATATACTTATAGCGAGGATAAATTTGGTTTCCTTCAGGAAAGGGACCAATTCTGATGTCATCTCAGATTATTCCCTCGCTTTGTTCATTGGAACAAAGCGAGAGCTCTGATATAACATGTTCAAGAGTTTAAAGAATATGATTCATCCCTCGCTTCATCACGGTAATGCGATAAGGCGAGGATGAAGTATTGTATTGGAGGAAAAATACTAAGTTTATAATATATTGAAAATCTTTCTCGCTCTATTCCATATCCAGAGATATTGCGAGTAGGAATTCTCAACCTTAATCAGGAAAGTAAATTCCAAAGTTTTCAGTTCTCAAAGATTGTCAAACTATGTTTAACACTGCGTGGGTCTTTAAGAACTTAATGAAGATTAATCCACTAACCTTCAATATTATTATGAACTGAAATTTGATTAAAAATACAACTGGAAAGTTATTCATTCAATCATCCCGTAGAACATATCCATAAACTCAATAATTGCAATTCCAGAACTTCTAAGATAAATGTATTTGCGAACATATTCAGTTTGACGAATTATGAAATGGATGAAATTAATGAAATTACAGAAAATGGTTTGTAAAGTTCCCAAGGAATTCTGATTCAAACAGATTATTGAAGGTTAGGATACTTCCTTGCAGGATTAAAGAATTTAAACAAAGAATTCAAATCAGGAGTGCGAAATCTCAAGTTTCTTAAAGAGAACACAACTGAAATTCCCAATTATACATACAATTCCCCTGATTATGACCACTGTGTTCACTGATCCAGCCGTGAGAATTCAATATTTGCGATCCAAAAGAGAAATTATTCAATATAACAATTGATTTACCTCCACAAATCATAAAATGTAACAAGAAATGTAAACGAAAACACCTGGAGATCTGGATCTCATCGAAAAATGCGAAATTGATTCACGGAGTTGTGAAAACAAGATAGGTGTTCGACGGTGCGATGGTGAAATTACATCTCGAAAGCCATCCTTCTCTCCAGATTTTCATTAATCTAATCTAATCTACTAAACAAAAGTTCAAACTAATCTACTGAAATTGAAAACCGAATCTGAAGAACACAAACTTAAATTGCAGAACTTAAACCCTAGCTATCTACCTACCTACTAAGCTCTAAAAATGAAACAGAAGAACAATGAGAGAAATTCTTCAGATTCATACAGATGTATTAACTTGAGAGTTCTCTGTAAATAAGTCCAAATACTCATGAATTGACTCAGGATTAATGAAATCTTTCAAGTCTATTAACCTCCTACCCATCGCTTATGATTGTTAAACCATAAATCTATGATCCCTCGAAGTTAACCCTTTAAGATTCCCATCAATTCTTAAGACAAAAGATGATTTTTGAAACATCATTCCCTTTTTAACGACAGGTACTAAACATCCAACTGCAGAACAGGTTTGTTCTTCATTACCCTGAGTAAATAATGAACAAACAGACTTGTATCATTATTTCTACTCAATAAGCTAATGAAAGTAATGATGTGTAATACCCCAGATTTTTATCAACGTCCAAAGGAATAAAATTTATTCCGATCAATGTCGAAATATCTCCGAGAAGAAGAAAATAATTTATCACAATAAATTATTGCTCGGAAATGAAACGCCGATAGATTCAAAATTCAAAATGGAATAAAAGAGGGAAAGGAAGCCCGAAGACATTCCATGAATTGATTCAAAATAATTGGAATTAAATTCAAGAAGGAAAAGAATTTTAATTTCAAGAACCCGTGAAGTCGGAAGAAATTTAATTGTACAAGTTATTGCACGGGAGTCAAAAGACGACGAATTGGAAGCCGACGAACCCGAGACCGATGGACTTAAGATTTCAAACATGAAATTCATTTGAGTCGAGATAAATTTAAGATAAGAATTTATGATCCGAGAATGACCCGAAAAATCGAGCCCGAAAACGTAGGAGGACAGAAGTCCGAAAGAGAGGAGAAAAGGCCCGACGGGATCACACGGCCCAGTCCGGACGCACGGCCCAGACCAGGCCGCGCGCCCTCCGGGCGGTTTTTGGCTAGAAACCGCGCCAACCCCGCGCCACCAAGACAGCAGCTGCGGCATGACGCGTTTTGGCGATTTTCTTACCATATTTTCGTGTCCCGACTTTGGAAACTCAATCCCGGTTGATGGAAGGTGTATATGGTCGGTTTTGGAGGTCATATGGCTGATCATTTTCGAGACTCTAACCCTAGCAACCCCAAAAACACTCTCCAACTCTCTAAGTTCTTCCAACACCCGAAAACCACCAACTTCGAACTTTCCGATCACTTTCCGGCGACGAAAACCGACGGAGGAGGCGTAGAACACAAGGTCTCTAGTACTCCAGACTTGGGTAAGTCATTTATAGATTTTCATTTAAGTTTTCGAACCCGAAAACTCGATCTAACATTGGATTTATTCTTCCAAGTTGAAATCGTGGCCAAAGTTGGAAGCTTGGCGTTGAGGAGATCCGTTCGTAGTGGATTTGGACGAGCCAAGCGACCCGAGGACGACCAAACACCTTACCACTGTAAGTTAATACTTACTTGGTTTTGGGTGACTTAAAATGCAACCAAACATATGGATTTAATAACTGTAAAATCTGTCAACATGAAAAACCCTCGGGGCAACAATTTTGTGTGAATTTTTCGAACCCTTAAAACTGCTCAAACGGAAAAACTTAAACATGAAAAACGTTCCTAAGACATAGATCTAGTTCGTGTAAAATTTTCATAATTTTTCATTGCGTTTTGATATCCAAAAACGGCCGAGAACCAACCTGCCTTGAGATTCGAACTTGAAACTGTGACAGATTTGAAATCGAACCAAAACCCCTATTTCGAGAGTTCAAACCGAAAAACTCAAAACTAGACTTTTAATCCTAACACATAAATCTAGGTTGTGTAAAAATTTCAGACATTTTCGTCGATGTTTGCTATTTCAAATAGCATCAAACATAAACTGCCTTGATAAGACTTCTCGAAATCTGACTGTGAACATATCCGAACTTGATGAGCATGTTTCTATATTTTCTAGTCCGATTTGATCTTTGCAATCTAAATGAAAGTTGTAGATAATCATGTCTAGTATGTTCATATCAAATTTCAGAATTTTTGGAGTCCATTTGATATGTTAAAAAGTCGAAACCTTGAACTGTGTCAAACCTGAGTCCGGACAGAATTCTGCTTGCGTAATAAACTCGATTTTTGACATGTTTCCTCAACTTATTTCGAAAAAGTTAAAACACAAAAGTTGTTCGTTAGGGTGTTTTTGATATACTGTGAAAATATCAGAATTTTTGGACTTGAAATGAATTTTTGAATTAAAAAGGCGTAAACTGTGACGTCAAATGATTTTAAATCGAAGAGATTGTGAAATATCGAAACAAACGGTCGAGACCTTGAAATACGATATATCTATACTTTTGAAAAATCCCGTTACACTAAATTAAAACATATGAGATACTTGGCTATGTAGGGGGTGAGTGCTCGATAGAGTGCCCCTCTAGCTTTTCGCATCGTGCCTAGACGGACGAGTGTGACCTATGTAGGGGGTGAGTGCTCGAAGGAGTGCCCCTCTAGCTTTTCGCTTCGTGCCAAAACGGCCGAGAGTGAATGCTCGATAGAACGCCCCCTAGCTTTTCGCTTCGTGCCAAAACGGCCGAGGGTGAATGTTATGAGGAACTGTGCCAAAACGGCCAATGAAATACTTGAAATACGACACGGCTGCGGCCGCCGGATCACCGGCTATACAAGATACTTACGACACGGCTGCGGCCGCCGGATCACCGGCTATACAAAATATTGAGAAATGGTTACGTAACGGGGAAATAAAAGATTTAATGTTTTTAAGTATTTATTTATTTATGCCCGTCTTTAAATTATGCATTTAAAATTATGTCCTTAAATTTTCATTGTTATTATGGATTAAATGCATGTTGAAGTACACAATTAAATTATTAATTTTAAATTGATAGATGAGTTGTTTGTATGCATGCCTCGGAGTAAAAATTTAATTATTTAATTAAACCTCTTTATACGTGTGTTAAATTATGATCTTGTGGAAATCCTAGTCTTTTCAAATATGTAATTAAATTATTATTAGATGAATAAAATTTAGATCATGTCTTGTACGCACATGTTTTTCTTAAATCTAATTAAAGATTTTGAAACCCCTTGATCATAGTAGGTGTTAACTTACTCAGCACGTTTTGCTGACCAAACCATATTTTCTTTCCTTTTTCTTTCAGAGTATGAGGATTATGCATCATCATATGCATACATGGGAACATTCGGGGAAAACCTCTATTTTTAATTTCCTGCATTTAATTACAACTTGCATGAACGGGCCTGTTTAACCCGTGTTTGGCCATGTCGGCCCTATACTTAAATTCCGCTGCATTATACATATGTAAATATTACTTTCCGCTGCAACTTTGATATTATGATTTTTAAATTATATTATAATGGGCTGTTTGAATAATTAAAATTCTGAAAAACCATAGCCTTGCATCTCTTTAGCAAGCTTGGAGAAACCGTGCCTTGCTAGGGAGGTGTGGCGGTGACATCCCGGCCTGGGTTATCAAATCCGGGGTGTTACATGATGTGAGAATGAAAATGAAATGCAATTATATTCTGATGAAAGCATATTACTCAGCAGTGAGTCTGGGAGATATCCCAAAATACTATAAATATAAGTAGTACTATATGTATAAAGAAACGGTGAGGGTTCTGAATCCTCTAAGTAAAATGCTAGGGTGCTCCCAAAATATAATGTTAGGGATATTTTTAGTATTGTGAAGATGTTCTCTATATTCGTTGTTGTTGCAAAATCATGCCAACAACGCTTATTTCTCTTCACTGGAAAAGCACAGAAAAGTACAATGACATGGCATTTCCCCTTAGCAGGCCTTGAAGGGTTTAGATGGGCCTTAAAAACCCATATAAATACCTGTCTTCGTCCTTGAGGGGTTTGAGAGTTTTGAAGCCGCAATCACAGCTCAATTTACAGAGCATTTGCAGATCCTTAGCTGTGATTATGGAATTTTGGAGCTGCTGAAGAAATCCCCTACAATTCGTTGTTGCCAGAAGACACCACCAACCATTCTACTGCTGGTATAACTTTAAGCTGTTGTGTCTCCTGCATTTCTATGGGGTTTTGGGATAGTGTTTAGGCATTTTTGGATTTATCATTTGTAAACACAATCCGTGCATATTGTACGTGTTTGTATCACCACTGCGCTTGATTAGTTGAGTAGCTAGGATCCCAAACACCATCTTAACATCTGCTGGTGAATTGATTGCACTTGGGTAGATAGTTGATGCTCCCTTGTGTTTCTCTAGTCTAGGATGAGTAGATAGAGGAGTTCACTAGAACGTAAGGGTGTGTAAGATGTATTGATGTGTGATTCAATGGTTTGGGTGAATCTAGTGAAAACCTGGCTTGGTGCCCCCAGATGTAGATCAGTGGATCGAACTGGGTAACCAAATTCCTTGTGTTCTTATTTTATTCCGCACTCTGTTCTGTGTCTGCCTTGGTTGTTGTCTGCAGGTTGTTGAGACATCGCTCAAACAACGGTGCAGGGTTTTATATTCTAGCTTGGGCCTGTCAATTGGTATCAGAACGGGGCTCTAACGTTTAAACTGAGTCCGGTCCAATATGAATAGAGAAGGTGGCTCTGTTTCGCGACCTCCTCTGTTTGATGGTTCGAATTATCCATTCTAGAAGAACCGAATGAGAATTTTTCTTAAGCATACTGGTGTAGATGTCTGGAATGTTGTTCTAACACCCTGGGAACAACCTATGAAAGAGGTCCGCACGCCTGCTACTGAAACCTCTACTGCTATTACTACTTTTGTTCCTGCTACTCAAGAAGAAATGTCTACTGCTCAGAAGAACAAGGAACAAGGGAACAACACTGCTTTAAACTGTTTGTTCAATGCTGTGGATGAGTCACAATATCATATTATCTCAAATTGTGAGACTGCTCATGAAGCCTGGACTGCTCTGGAAGCAGCTTATGAAGGATCTTCTGATGTGCAAGCCTGAAACTTCAGAGAATTGAATCTGCCTTTGATAGCATTCGGATGCAAGACGATGAGAATATTGTACCTTATCATGCTCGATTCAAGAAATTGGTCAATGAAGCTCAGTCTCTTGGTTTGAAGTATGACAATACAAAGCTGGTTCGAAAGATGCTGAGAACGGTCACTCGGAAGTATCAATCAAAGGTTTCTACTCTCGAAGAACTTGATAAGACCAAGACCTTTACTGTTGAAGCTTTGGTTGGTTCACTTCAGACATTTGAGATGAACTATTTGGAAGAAGAGCCTACTCGCAATCTGGCCTTTAAAGTTGAGAAGGAGATTCAGTGTATTGACAATGAAGAAAAGGCTTATTTAACCAAGAAGTTGGCAAGGATGTTACAGGATAAGAGAGCCAAGAAGCTGAATTACAGGAAAGATGATAAGGGTCGTTATCAGTGAGGTGTTTCATCATCCCGTGAACAACCTTCCAAGAACAAGCCAGATGGTTCCTATGACAAGAGGAAGAATTATAAGAAGCTGGATCTACCCGACAACTTCAAAAATTTAAAGTGTTCTGATTGTGAAGGCGTTGGCCATAAGGCATCTGAATGTCCCACTGCAAAGAGAAGGGTTGGAAAAGCTCTTCAAGCTACCTTAAGTGATGATGAGATCAGTATTACTTCTAAGGTGGAAGAATGTGACAGTGAAGATGAGGAGATGATAGCTTTTACTGTAAAAGATGTTGTTCTAACAACCAATGATACTCTGTCCAAACACCTGTCTGACACAGAGTCTCATGAATCCGACAGTGAAGCTAGCCAATATGATCCTGAAGAAGTTCTTGCTGCTTATGAAATTGTGAAAGAGGATCATGCATGTGCTGTTGCAGAAAATAAGAAGTTGCTCAGTCAGAAGGGAGATTTATTGATTCTTATTGATGAGAAAGATGCTGAAATCCTAGGACTCAAGCAATCTTTGGCTACTGTATCTACTGAGAGGGATACTCTATTGGAGGAGAATGCTGCTCTACTTGCCAAGACTCAAAGGCTGGATAACATGGTTAAAGGCAAAAATAAGCTGGATGAGATTATCACCCAAGGGAAATCACCATCTAATCGAGAAGGTATTGCCTACAGGCGCTACTCTAAGTCTAACAAGAAATCTTCAACTACCTTTGTGCGTGCAGGTACCCTTGAAACCAGTACATCCAAAGAAGCTGAGGAAGTTGATCGTGCAGAGTCTCCTAAAAAGAGTAAAGACTGCCCTTATTGCAAATTTCAAGGTCATCCTGTCCAACTCTGTCAAAAACTCACCAAAAACCTTCTTGGTGGTCGACCGGTTCTCTAGCCATCACTTGAACTACAGAAACATGTCAAGCTTACCATGATGTGGATTCCCAAGTCCAAAATTGTTCCTAAGATGTGCTTGGTTGTACTTTCTGCTCAAAAAGGACCTAATGATGGTAAGTGGTATTTTGACAGTGGTTGCTCTCGTCATATGAATGGTAAGAAAGAATTTCTCATTGATTATGTGGAGTCTGACTGTGGGGAAGTACTATATGGTAATGGGGCTCGTAGTAAATCAACTTCTGACTACTGTCTATTATGTTGTTGATTTATCCACAAACCTTATTTCCATAAATCAACTTTATGATGAGAAGTTCTTTGTGGGTTTCACTGATGAAGATTGTATGTTTATTGACCCTGCTTACAATTGTGTCATTAAAGGAGTTCGTTCTTCTAACAACTGCTCTGTCTTAAAGCCTGCTGTGGAATCAGCTTTTCTGTCACAGGTGGAAACTGCTAGGCTGTGGCATCAAAGATGTGGGCACATGAACTACAAATCTCTCATTCAACTCAGCAGGTCTGGCGTTGTTCGTGGGTTGCCCAAACTACGGAGCAAAGACAAGACAGTCTGTGGTGCGTGTGCTAAGGGTAAACAAATTCACTCCTCTCACAAAGTACTGGATACTATTCAGACTACAAGGTGTCTTGAGTTGTTGCACATGGACTTGATGGGACCAACAGAAGTTCCAAGTCTTGGTGGTAAGCGATATATATTTGTATGCGTTGATGATTTTTCTCGTTACACTTGGGTTGATTTCTTAAAGTCCAAAGATCTGTCTCAGTGTTTTCTAAGTTATCCTTAAAGATCATGGCTGAAAAGGATCTCAAGATAGGCCGTATCCGTTCTGATCATGGGAAAGAGTTTGAGAATCAGTTGTTTGCACAACTCTGCAACAACCTTGGTATTGCTCATGAATACTCAGTTCCTCATACACCACAACATAATGGTGTGGTTGAGAGGAAGAATCGGACTTTACAAGAGATGGCTCGTTCTCTGCTCCATGATAGCAATCTAGGGAAGCGTTTTTGGGCTGAAGCCGTTAACATTTCATGTTACATCATCAACCGTGTTTATATGCGTCCTCAGACTACCACTACTCCTTATGAAATTTGGAAAGGAAAGACTCCAACTATTTCTCACCTTCATGTTTTTGGGAGTGTATGCTATGCTTTGAAAGATCGAACTACTATCAGAAAGTTTGATTCCAAATTTGATGAAGCTATTTTCTTGGGGTATTCAGTGGATTCAAGAGCTTACTGTGTCTATTTGAAGAGGACTTCAAAGGTTATTGAAACTATTAATGTTGTCTTTGATGATGCTAATCCCTCTGCAGGTTCTGGTTCTCTTCGTGATGATGATGATCATCCTATTCAGATTATTCCTCCCGTCTCTTCTAGTGCCACTCCTGAAGTGGTTCCTGCCTCGAATCCTATTGAAGTTTCTGATTCTGAAGAGGCTGATCCGGTTGTCGACACAAGGGGTGAACAACCATCTGCTCCAGATTCTCCCAGGAGAGGTCCAAAGCGTGGTCCACGAGCTCCTAAATATCATTCTCAAGATAATATCATTGGTGATCCATCTGGACCTAGACACACTCGAGGTCATCAGCTTAATATTTCTGAATTGGCAAATATGTGCTTTCATGTTATGAGTTGTTTTGTTTCATCCATTGAACCTAAGAATGCTAATGAAGCTTTACAAGATGAGTTTTGGATAGCTGCTATGCAGGAAGAGCTTCTCCAATTCAAACGTAATGATGTTTGGGAGTTGATGGAACAACCAACAAGAGTTAATGTCATGGGTACTAAATGGGTTTTTCGGAACAAGACTGATGAGCATGGGAAGATCATTCGCAACAAAGCTCGTCTTGTCGCCCAAGGCTTTACACAGATTGAAGGTCTGGATTATGATGAGACATTCGCCCCTGTTGCTCGCATCGAGGCTGTAAGGTTACTACTCGCTATTTCATGCTCTCTTGGTTTTAAATTGTATCAAATGGACATCAAAACTGCATTTTTGAATGGATACATCAAGGAGGACATCTATTTGTCTCAGCCTATTGGATTTGAATGTCCAGATCATCCTGATCATGTTTATAAGGTAAAGCGTGCTCTTTATGGCCTAAAGCAGGCTCCTCGCGCCTGGTATGAACGGTTGTCCACATATCTTCTGGACAAAGGCTATGTGTGTGGTACTGTTGATAAGACGTTGTTCGTACAACGTACTAACAACCATTTGTTAGTAGCACAGATCTACGTTGATGATATTATTTTTGGCTCGACCTCTGATGATCTTCGAGACTCCTTTGTACATTCCATGCAGACTGAATTTGAGATGAGCATGATGGGTGAGCTCATATTTTTCTTAGGATTGCAAATTAAGCAAACCTCCGATGGGATTTTTCTTAATCAAGAGAAGTATGTTGGCACCATGCTTCAGAAATTCAAAATGGAAGATTGCAAGGTTGCTCGATCACCCCTCGGACAGCATGACAAGATTACTAAAGATGAATCTGGGTCTCTGTTAATCAGAAAATGTATCGCAGCATCAGCGGTAGTCTCTTGTATCTCACTGCTAGTCGTCCAGATATATCTTTCAGTGTTGGCGTATGTGCCCGGTATCAATCTGATCCTAAGGAATCTCATCTTCGTGCTGTAAAAAGGATTCTTCGATATATTAAGGGAACTTCTGGCCTCGGTCTTTGGTATTCTAATCGATCTTCTCTCAAGTTGATTGGCTATACAGACGCTAACTGGGCTGGTTGTTCCGACGACCGAAAATCAACCACTGGGGGTTGCTTTTATCTCGGACAGAACTTGGTCAGCTGGTATTCTCGAAAATAAAATGTTGTTGCTCTGTCTACTGCGGAGGCCGAATATATCGCTGCTGCTCATTGCTGTACTCAGTTGATTTGGATGCGTCAAATGCTTCTTGATTATGGTATCTCCTTGGATGATTTCCTTATTCACTGTGACAATACCAGTGCCATAAACATCTCCAAGAACCCAGTGCAGCACAATCGGAGTAAACACATTGACATCAGGTTTCACTTCATCTGAAATTTGGTAGAAGATGGTCTGTGCAAGATTCAGCATCTCTCGTCGTTGGAACAACTCGCAGACATCCTTACAAAGAGCTTGGATACTTCTCGGTTTGAGCTATTGAGGCGCAGTTTGGGCCTCTGTTTTTCTCAGTAATGGGCTTTTTCTCGGGTGGGCCACTGATTCTCTTGGACAATATTTATTTTGGCCCAGGCCCAGGCCCAGGGGGAGTTGTCTTAACCGATTGAGACGGTTTTATGTTCCCACTCATTTCTTGCCCACGTCTCCACTCTCTCTCCCATTTCGACTCTGCAAGTTCTCCCCAGTTTCCTCTTTCGAAATTTTTGAAACTTTTTCTCGCCATGGCGTCTCCCTCCAGCTCAAACATTAATCCAGATGAAGTCGTTGATGCTCAGCCCCTTGCGGTGGATGATTCCCTCTATCGTGCCCGTCTTGCAGCCGACCAGTCTCCCAGCGACGAACATTTCAAAGATGCCCACGATGACATTGATGCTGCCGTTGATGATTACTTTGTTGCTGATCCTGATACTGCAATCCCGACGTCTGATGCCCATATCAAGAAGGGTTCTGACCCTCAGCCTACTCCGGACAATGTCGAGACACCATCGGGCGCTACAGATCCAAAAGCAGGTGTTCCGACAACAGAAAACCCTGACACGGGTTCTGGAAGTCCGACACCTCCTTCGGTCCCTGTCTCCGGTGCGTCTCCGTCCGTTCCTGTGCCCCCTGGCTCTAGCTCCCCTCTTTCGCCTTCAGCTGTCGCTACTGAGGATGGATTATTGATGTTGGACCCTGAGACCAACACTCCGCTTCATTCAGGAACTGCTCAACAAGTTCCTTTTGGTGGCTCTCCTACCCCTGATGTTCCGACGTCTCAAGAACAACCTTCACAGGCTGATCCAGATGATACTCCTCTTGATGAGATTCGGCGACAGGTTCGTGAGAAAGGGAAACGCAAGGCTGTTCCTACTACGTCCAAACAACCTAAGAAGAAGCCTAAGAAGGCTGCTCCTAAGAAGAGGTCGGTCCCTGTTCTCAAGAAATCTGATGCCCACTCTCCTTTGTATTTCTCGGCCAATGGGGAAAGGTATGCCATGGAAACCCTAAACTCTCGTGGTTTCATTTCTGAAGAATGCTATGTGCACCCTTATTATGATCAAATTCGATTTTCTGAATATTTGGAGAAGAAACATCTTTCTGTCTGGGCTACCTCTCTTAAGCATTATTCCCCTACTGTTGTTCGCGAATTCTATGCTAATCTGCATCCTGATGTCCTTGACCCTATTTCTCCCTGGTATTGTACGATTTATCTTCGTGGAGAGTTGCTTGATCTTACTCCCTCTATTTTTCATGAGTTGTTGGAACTTCCTACCAACACTGATATGGCCAATCCGTTTGATTTGCTCAATGTTGAGTTAGCTACCATAGCTTCTACAATTTCTGCCTCTAAGAAATCTGCCTTTGGTAGACGTGCTATGAGTCCTTCTGATCTGTCTATGAAGTTTAACTGTCTATTTAGGATTGGTGCTTCAAACTTCCTGCCTACCTCTAATGCTAGCCAGCTTAGTTCTCTTATGGGAAAATTCTTGTACTCTATTGATGAATGTCCTGAGATACTCAACTATGGTTACCTGATCATTAAGCATATGTTTAGATTCTCTCGTGACAAAATTGAGAAGAACACCCAATTGCCCTATCCTGCCCTTATCACTTTGTTTGCCAATTCGTGTCACTTGCTTGCTCCCACTGAAACCTTCATTAACATCAAGAAACATTTGCCTTCCGACAAGCTCAAGGGTCTTCACAATGATTTCAAGCTTGGCCCTCAAAAGCTTGGTTCTGCTTTGGTTGCTCACATCCGAGGTGAGTTGCAGCAGGTTGAAAAGGAGTTGGGAGTTTTCATTGACAGGCAAATGGGGCTCAAGAGGAAGGTTCGTAAGCTGATCGCCCTCCTTCCACATTCCTTTGATGCTCCAGCTGAGGGGGAGGATGATTCTGAATGCACTCCTTGATCTGCCATGTAAGGGGGAGTTCCAGTGGAAAGGGACAGCAGGGTTCGGTTATCTTCTTGATGTTGGCACAACAACTTTTTGTTGTTTTATTGATTCAGACTTTTCTTTGTTCAGACATTGATCTACTTTGGTATTCTGGATTTCTGGTCTGTATATGATGAATTTGGATATGGATTTCTGATATATTCTGGATACTATGACTTTTGGCTATGGAATTATCTCTTATGGATGAATGATTTTGATTATGCCTATTCTTCTTCTGCTCCTATCTTTCATGGCATGAATGTGTGTTGGGATCATGATGCTCATTTGATCTGATTATGTCTTTCTGTGCTTCTTCCACTGTTTTGACTACTTGGCCCGATCATCTCCACAAAGGAGGAGATTGTTAGGATATTTTTAGTATTTTGAAGATGTTCGCTATATTCGTTGTTGTTGCAACATCATGCCAACAACGCTTATTTCTCTTCACTGGAAAAGCACAGAAAAGTACAATGACGTGGCATTTCCCCTTAGCAGGCCTTGGAGGGTTTAGATTGGCCTTAAAAACCCATATAAATACCTGTCTTCGTCCTTGAGGGGTTTGAGAGTTTTGAAGCCGCAATCACAGCTCAATTTACAGAGCATTTGCAGATCCTTAGCTGTGACTATGGCATTTTGGAGCTGCTGAAGAAATCCCATGCAATTCGTTGTTGCCAGAAGACACCAACAACCATTCTACTGCTGGTATAACTTTAAGCTGTTGTGTCTCCTGCATTTCTATGGGATTTTGGGATAGTGTTTAGGCATTTCTGGATTTATCATTTGTAAACACAATCCGTGCATATTGTAGGTGTTTGTATCACTACTGCGCTTGATTAGTTGAGTAGCTAGGATTCCCAAACACCATCTTAACATCTGCTGGTGAATTGCTTGCACTTGGGTAGATAGTTGATGCTCCCTTGTGTTTCTCTAGTCTAGGATGAGTAGATAGAGGAGTTCACTAGAACGTAAGGGTGTGTAAGATGTATTGATGTGTGATTCAATGGTTTGGGTGAATCTAGTGAAAACCTGGCTTGGTGCCCCCAGATGTAGATTAGTGGATCGAACTGGGTAACCAAATTCCTTGTGCTCTTATTTTATTCCGCACTCTGTTCTGTGTCTACCTTGGTTGTTGTCTGCAGGTTGTTGAGACATCGCTCAAACAACGCTACAGGGTTTTATATTCTAGCTTGGGAGCTAGACAGAACTTAGGGAATTACTTCCCCTTAAAAAGAGTTTGAGAATCAATTCTGCAAAATAAGTGTCCAAGATAACTTGCAGTAATTATCTTGGGGTTTAAAACTATGAACACTCTAATTTTCTGCGCGCTATATCTGCACAGCGAGGAGGGGGTTATTGTTCGAAGAATGTTCCTCAGATTTTGATTTATACAAGGAATTGAACTCCTCGCAGTAGAATCTAAATAATGCGGCGAGGTAGTTTAAATCCTGTTTGTAGATTAGATGATATATACTTATAGCGAGGATAAATTTGGTTTCCTTCAGGAAAGGGACCAATTCTGATGTCATCTCAGATTATTCCCTCGCTTTGTTCAAATGAACAAAGCGAGAGCTCTGATATAACATGTTCAAGAGTTTAAAGAATAGGATTCATCCCTTGCTTCATCACGGTAATGCGATAAGGCGAGGATGAAGTATTGTATTGGAGGAAAAATACTAAGTTTATAATATATTGAAAATCTTTCTCGCTCTATTCCATATCTAGAGATATTGCGAGTAGGAATTCTCAACCTTAATAGGAAAGTAAATTCCAAAGTTTTAAGTTCTCAAAGATTGTCACGCTATGTTTAACACTGCGTGGGTCTTTAAGAACTTAATGAAGATTAATCCACTAACCTTCAATATTATTATTATGAACCGAAATTTGATTAAAAATACAACTGGAAAGTTATTCATTCAATCATCCCGTAGAAGATATCCATAAACTCAATAATTGCAATTCCAGAACTTCTAAGATACATGTATTTGCGAACATCTTCAGTTTGACGAATTACGAAATGAATGAAATTAAAGAAATTACAGAAAATGGTTTGTAAAGTTCCCAAGAAATTCTGATTCAAACAGATTATCGAAGATTAGGATATTTCCTTGTAGGATTAAAGAATTTAAACAAAGAATTCAAATCAGGAATGCGAAATCTCAAGTTGCTTAAAGAGAACACAACTGAAATTCCCAATTATACATACAATTCCCCTGATTATGACCACTGTATTCACTGATCCAGCCGTGA
Organism: Hygrophila difformis; assembly: GCA_030278955.1. Lineage (NCBI taxonomy): Eukaryota > Viridiplantae > Streptophyta > Magnoliopsida > Lamiales > Acanthaceae > Hygrophila > Hygrophila difformis. The sequence continues at coordinate 41,534,470 of JAOANR010000008.1, read as the reverse complement.
GAATTCAATAATTGCGATCCAAAAGAGAAATTATTCAATATAACAATTGATTTACCTCCACAAATCATAAAATGTAACAAGAAATGTAAACGAAAACACCTGGAGATCTGGATCTCATCGAAAAATGCGAAATTGATTCACGGAGTTGTGAAAACAAGATAGGTGTTCGACGGTGCGATGGTAAAATTACATCTCGAATGCCATCCTTCTCTCCAGATTTTTATTAATCTAATCTAATCTACTAAACAGAAGTTCAAACTAATCTACTGAAATTGAAAACCGAATCTGAAGAACACAAACTTAAATCGCAGAACTTAAACCCTAGCTATCTACCTACCTACTAAGCTCTAAAAATGAAATAGGAGAACAATGAGAGAAATTCTTTGATATCCAGCTTAGCCCGAGCTGATCTCCAACTGGGTCTATTTATAGACTTATGAAAGTAACCGTCTCCCAACTGGATACTAACTGCTCGCGCTTCCTCTCTCGCCCCACGCTTTGTCCTGTTCCTTCAAAGTGTGGGCAGTGTGAAGTTACCTCCTCCGACAAAGCGAGGTCTTCACAATCGTTATCAAATAAAGTTCTGCTCGCTATAAGTTTTGCCTTTCCAAACTCGCGCGAACTCAGCTCTTCTCGCAATATGATTTTTATCGTCGCGTGAGCTTCCAAGACTTGTGCAATTCTGCTATGCCACACTCCTCGCATCAATCCTTCCTCGCTCTCGGCATAAACCAAACTCCTCTCTCGCAACATTTCTGTTGACAAAGCGAGACTTAGTTCGCAGCAAGAAACAATGCGAGACAACAAATTCCAAATTATTCTAACAGTTTAAAGCAATTTCCATGAGTACTCGGATTCTTATCCGGATCCTATTCTTCCTAGACTTTTGACATTCTTTTCCATTTCTTCACATAATATCGAGGAAAATAAGGTCAGAAATTATAATCATGGCAACAATTTAGACAAAAATGACAGTCATTCATGACTGTCATCAATGATATCCTCACCTTTGGGTTCATACCGCCGGGTTTTTAGGTGTCGGTTAGGCATATTCACTGCATTTGCATATAGGGTAGATAGGTGTATGTTCGGCCACGCATCTCTTGCATAAATTCTATGTTTGTGGTTGAAGCACCGGTATGGGACGGTGTGATGCTATATTTACTTTTCTTATACTCTATTTATCTTATACTCCCTCCGTCCTACTAGAAGTGTCTCAAAACTTTTGGGCACGGTATTTTATGTAGGGATAGTTAGTATTTAAAGTACTGGCAGATTAGTATTTAAAGTAAGGGTAAATTAATAATTTATGTAATGTGATTGTAATGTGTTTGAATTTTTAATTAATTTATTTATGTGTATAGTTGTGAGTTGAAATTTATTAATGGTAGTGGATCTAAAATTTTAATATGTTTATTTATTGATGTGATGTAATGGGTGTAGGTGGGTGATTAATATTTAATGATTTCCTAAAATGGAAATGAGACAAAGGTGTTGGGACGGACTAAAAAAGAAAGTGAGACATAAATAATGGGACGGATGGAGTATATATTTGTTTCCCTTATTTTCCCTTGCACATTTATCCCTTGCTCAGTACGTTGTACTGACTCCTTGCTTTGTTTGTGTTATAGATCCTCCTGGATGCGTTGGAGCATGATTTGGGACTAGGTGTTGAGAGACCACATATATATGATTCTTATGTCTTATTTTGATATGCTTATGTGATACTCTGTTGTCATCTTTTGTTGGATATTTTGATTATCTGCTAGTTGAGGCATGTGAACCTAGAATTTATATTCTGCCGGCCTGTGGCCTTATGTGATTCATTGTTTGAGCTGGTAGCCCTTAATCGAGATATTAGCTTGTAGCCTGGATAACATGTTGGATTATATTTGAGTTTATGTTGAGACTTATTTTATGTCTATGTGTTATTATTTATTTTAGCTTCCGCATTTAATTTGATTAATCAGATAATCACTGTAGGATTGTACTCAACCGTGTACTTGTTGTTTTAAATTAGTTGGCCACTAGTTTAGGATAGTTAGTACGGAGGTATTGCTTGCGAAAATGAGGTTTGAATTTTCGGGGATTTACAACGTCATCCCAACCAAAGAGGCGTCTCCATCCTCACAGAAGGCTTATCCGTGACATTCCGAATAAAGGCAGGAGAAGACCAGTATCAATTTCAATTTGTGTCTTTTCTACAAACAGTCTTTTCATAGAAAGGCACCTCTACTTTCACAAATAGGCAAAATTAACGATGTAAAAAGGGTTCCAATACCACCCAACATTTTATACAATGTCTGCTTTTACTTTTCAGTATTTTACTTTTCTTTATCGCTTTATTTAATGCTTTTCGGCATTTTATTTCCTTTAATTTCTGCAATGCTTTCGTTTCTAGCATTCAACTTGGGATTCGTCCTCATCCCGCCTTCCGACCATGAAAGCACCGTCTAGAGGATTAACGTTACTACGAAACGACAGTATTAGGTTGGCGACCACAGTGGGAGACTAAACTCCTAGCAATCAAGGATCTCCATTGTATACTCTACGCAACCGCGAGGTTCGTAAAGCAAATAGAAAATGCCAGTATAAGTGTTTGAGATGACTCCAAGAGAAATCAAACAAAATGGCTGGTAGAGGAGATCAAACCCCTCGTGCAACCACGACTGGGATAGAGAATACGTCCATTGTTCATCCCGAAGGACAACTAGTGACGAACTCTTGGTCATCAAATACTCCAATACTCTCCTTAAATGAGGCTCTGTTCGAAAGGCTAACCACGATAATGGATAACATTATCGCAAGACGATTGGAGGCAGCATTGCAAGCGCCTATCGGGACCCCGAGTCTCATAGGAAACAGCTTTACCACTTCAGCCTCGCCCATAATAATGCCCAAACAAGGGCAATATTATTACTTGGGGCTAAACTATCCATGGTACCCTCCAATGGGAGCATGGGTCTTCACATGGCAGTGCAAGGTTCTTCTCAGAATCAGCCCTTTAATGTGACTACACCACCACCGCCCTTCAGGTTACCTGCAGCTTATACGACTACTCCATCCATACAGCCGACACTGGGGATAGGAAACATGGTGGAAATCCCCAATCCCGTATAGAAAATTCCTCGGATTCTTATTCAAAGGAATGACAAAGTGGGTGGAAGCGGCTTGAACACACTCCAGAACCAGGGACAAAACAATGTCTAGGCTGCCTGAATTTAGGGCCAACATGGCCAAAAACACGGGTTAAACAGGCCCGTTCATACTACAGTCTAATGCAAGAATTTAAATATAAAAGTTCCCCAAAATCCCATGCATGCACGTGCTCATGTTCATTCCACATACTCTGTAAGAAAAAGGAAATAAATGGTTTGGTCAGCACAACTTGCTGAGTAAGTTAATACAAACATGGTCCTGGGGTTTCAAAGTCATTAATTAATATTTGAATAGAAGCATGATAATAAATCATAAATAATTCAATCTAGTTATCTAACCAAATTGCATAATTAATTCATGGCACTCATCCATAATACACTTAACATAATTTAAATAAAAGCCATAATTAATTTAAATAAAGCATTTAATAATTTAAAAGGACAATAAATAAATATTTAACTATCCCCATTACTCCCAAGATTTAGTATTTCAAGTATTTCACGATTGCATTGCAATCTCGTCAAATTTAGCCGGAAGCCGGCGGCCGCAGCCGTATCTGCCATACCCAGTACCACTCCGGAGCCTCGGGAAACCCATATGGATATTCACGAGAGTGTAGGCCATATATCTCATGCCGTTTTGGCAACATATCTCAAAATTTCAACAAGATTTCAAGATTTGACTCGGTCAACCACAGTTTACTTCAAAATTCATTAAAAATCAAGTTTTAATCAAAAAATTCTGAAACTAAACCAGTGGCTCGAAAACACATAGATGAACCACTTTCATGTTTTAAGTTTTTCAATCCGAGGTACGGAAGTAGGTGAAAAACGTCAATCTTTAATAGGATGCTAATCTGTCCGAAATTTCTAACACCAGTTTCAAGATTTCAAGATCTACCATAGCAAACTAACTCCAAATTTAATAAAATTTTACATAGAGATACCTAAGATATATATCTACAACTTCCATGTTCGGCTAAAGTCCTGAATCGGACTAGATCTAATGTCAAAAACGTCATCAAGTTCGAACCTAAGTTCTGTCCAGATTTCAAGATTCAAATTCAAAGCAGTTCAGTTTGAGAACGAATTCAGATATCAAATCATAACGAAAAATTATGAAATTTTTACAGTAGCTAGACTAATGTCTTAGGAACGTTTTTCATGTTTTAAGTTTTCTCGTTTGAATAGGTTTATGGGTTCGGAAAAATCAAGCAAAAACGCTGCGCCGTTAAAGATTTCGTTTTGACAGATTTTACGTTCTTGGTTTAAATCGTTAGATCAAGTGTATTTTAAATTCTCCCAAAACCATATTAAGATTAACTTACAGATTGTTGGGCGTCCGGGATCGTCGATTCGGAGGCGTGGCTTCCAGTCCACCGTTTATCTTCTCCGTTCGTCGGGTTCTTCGTTCTAGATCCGATTCGTGGTGTAGAGAAGAAAAAGAATGAAGTTAGAATCCGTTTTCGGATCGTATATGGAATAAGGTTCGGATCAGAACTTACCACAACATTGGAGATCTCCCGGTTCTCGTCCAAACAGTCCTCGCCTTGGTTTCGTGCCTCCGACGACTCCGGGATTAGGGTTTTCGAACGTATAGAGAGTTGTAGGGTTTTAAAAAAATGTTCGGGGCTGACAAGAGGTGTTATTCATAGATAGGCACGACCTAGGAACGTCCAAGGTCGGCCTTGGTGAGTCTTGAGCCGAAAGGAATACAACCGAAGTCGGAAAATCCGGATTCGGGCGAGTGAATCTCGCAACGGGCAAATCTGTAGGCTGGCGCGGCCGTGGCGCGCCGTTTGCCTATTGACCGCGCGGCCACCGCGCGGCTGCCGCCTGGACTGCGGTCGGGCGGGTCGTGCGATCCGTCGTGCTTTTCCTCCTCTCTTTCGGACTTCTATCCCTCTATGTTCTCGGATTCCGATTTTCGGGGTATCTTCGGGTTCCTATTTCCTCGCTGAATTTTTACTCGGGTCTAAATGCATGTTTTTGGACTCGAATTCTCGAGTTCATTGGTGTCGGGTTTCGGTGTACAATTTATTCGATTAAATTGTCTGATTAGATTGTCTTGAGTATTGGAACTTTAATTCCTTTTTAGACTAGACTTCATTTCTCATTTCTTTTTCTCTTTATTTATTTAGTGTATTTATTTATTATTTATTTATTTATTAATTATTTATTTAATTATTTATTTATTTAATTATTTGTTTTATGTTGCAAAATTTTCGGGTATTACAGTCTACCCTCCTTAAGAATCAACTTCGTCCTCGAAGTTGTGTTTCGGCTTTTCTCGTGCTAAGGACTTTTGTTTGTTTTGTTATTTTGTGACTGAACTTAGAATTAAAACTTCTAAGCTGCCTACGTACCCTATGAAGGGATCAAGCCATAACGTAGTTCAAAACAATTTGAATTTGTTTGATATGTTTACAAAGATGCACAAAAACACGAAAAAAAAAAACGGGTATGACATCCTCTCCCCCTTAAGATTACAGTTATGTCCCCATAACTGTGTCTTCGTCGGTTTGGAACAGTGTCGGGTATCGCTCTCTCATGTCGGATTCCAATTCCCAAGTTGTCGTCTCACTTTCATGGTTTGACCAAAGAACCTTGACCATCTTGACGGTCTTATTTCTCGTTATTGAATCCTTAAAGTCTAGAATTCTCACTGGGACTTCTTCGTAAGTGAGATCCTCATCGAGTTCGATCACTTCCGGTTGAAGTATATGTGTCGGGTCCGGCACATATTTCTTTAGTTGCGAGACATGGAAGACATTGTGAACTCGGTCTAATTGTGGTGGTAAAGCCAGTCGGTAGGCTAGATTTCTGACTCGTTCTAGAATTTCATAAGGTCCTATGTATCGAGGACTCAATTTCCCTCGTTTGCCAAAACGCATCACCCCCTTCATGGGTGATATCTTTAACATGATCCTATCTCCCACTTGAAATTCTAGGTCTCGTCGTCTCACGTCAGCATAACCCTTCTGACGGTCTTGAGCGGCTTTCATTTTCCCTTGAATCTCCTTTTTTTGTTGAGCCATTTCTTCGACAAGTTGTGGTCCGACTACCACCGACTTATCGTTTTCTTCCCAACTCAACGGGCTTCGGCACTTTCGTCCATACAACGCCTCGAAAGGTGCCATGCCAATGCTAGCATGGTAGCTATTGTTATAGGAAAACTCGATTAAGGGTAAATGAGATTCCCAATTTCCCTTAAATTCCAACACACATGCTCTCAGCATGTCTTCTAGTGTTTGGATCGTTCTCTCGGTTTGTCCATCCGTCATCGGGTGGAATGCGGTGCTCATTTTAATTTGAGTACCGAGAGCTTTTTGTAATTCCGTCCAAAAATGAGAGACAAATCTACTGTCTCTGTCGGAAATGATGTCATGGGGTACTCCATGTCTTCGTACCACGTTATCAACATAGGCTCGGGCCACTTGGTCCATGGTCCACGTGTCCTTCATCGGGATAAATATGGCCGTCTTCGTTAGTCTATCCACAATCACCCAAATCTTGTTCATGCCTTTAGGTGATCATGGTAATTCCGAGACAAAGTCCATTGAGATGCTATCCCACTTCCAACTTGGAATCTCCAATGGTTGCATCAACCCTAAGGGTTTATGTCTCACTGCCTTAACCCTTTGGCAGGTGAGGCATTTCGCCACGAAGTCTGCCACTTCCTTCTTCATTCCCGGCCACCAATAGATCTTCTTCAGATCTTTGTAAAGTTTGTCACCTCCGGGATGCACGGAATATGGTGTGTTATGTCCTTCCTCCATCAACCTTTGCTTCAACTCGGCACACTTCTGGGGTACGCACCATCTCCCTTTAAAGCGGATGCTTCCATCTTTATGGACAGCAAATCCATTGCCTTTCCCTCGGAATATACCCCTTTATCTTCTCGAGTTTCGCATCGCCCGGTTGAGCGAGTCGAATCTCGTCCAATATTGGAGTCTCTACGACCATGGCGTTGATCCTTTCACTTACTGTGCCCGGATTCACAAGCTCTACATCTAATCTCGCCAAATCCATGTACAATGCCGGCGGAATCACCAACGAGTTTGTCACGTGTTGGTTCTTCCGACTTAGGGCATCGGCTACCACGTTCACCTTCCCCTCGTGGTAAGATATCTCCAAATCATAATCTTTGATGAGTTCCAACCACCTTCGTTGTCTTAGATTCAACTCCTTCTGAGTGAATATATACTTCAAACTCTTGTGGTCGGTGAACATTCGACACTTTCGCCCATAAAGATAATGTCTCCATATCTTTAGAGCGAAAACGACCGCTGCCAACTCCAGGTCATGTGTCGGGTAATTCTCCTCGTGAGGTTTCAGTTGGCGTGATGCGTATGCAACGACTCTTGAGTCTTGCATCAAGACACAACCTCAACCTTCCTTCGAAGCATCGCTGTAAACTTCGAAGTCACCATTCTTTGATGGTAGCGTCAATACGGGTGTGGTTGTGAGTCGTTTCTTTAACTCTTGAAACGCATCTTCACACGCTTCGGTCCACTCGTATTTGACTCCTTTCTTCAGTAGCTGGGTTAAAGGACGTGCGATTTTCGAAAAGTCCTTCACGAAACGTCTATAGTATCCAGCCAATCCAAGGAAACTCCTTATTTCCGTTGGACTTGTCGGCGCTGCCCATTCGGTTACGGCAGAAACTTTCGCCGGATCCACTGAGACTCCATCAGCGGATACTATATGTCCAAGAAATGCTACCTCCTTCAACCAAAAATCGCATTTGGACAATTTGCCGTATAGTTGGTTCTTTCGCAAGATTCCCAACACTTGATGTAAGTGTTGGGCATGCTCCTCCTCACTCTTCGAGTAGATCAGGATGTCATCGATGAACACTACGACGCACTGATCTAACAATTCTCTAAACACATTGTTCATGAGATTCATGAACATTGCTGGAGCATTGGTTAATCCAAAGGATAACACTGTGAACTCGTAGTGGCCATATCGAGTTCGAAACGCCGTCTTCAGAATATCTTTCTCGGCGATCCTCAATTGGTGATACCCAGATCGCAAGTCGATCTTCGAGAATACAGAAGCTCCCTTCAATTGATCAAATAGATCCTCAATTCTCGGCAATGGGTACTTATTCTTAATCGTCACTTAGTTCAGTCCCCGATAATCTATACAGAGACGTAATCCTCCGTCTTTCTTCTTGACGAATAAAACCGGTGCTCCCCAGGGGGAAGTACTCGGTCTTATGTATCCTTTTCCTAACAGCTCTTCGAGTTGTTCCTTTAACTCCTTCATTTCCAATGGTGCCATCCGGTATGGAGCTTTTGAGACAGGCTCGGTTCCCGGAATGAGACCTATAGTGAATTCAAGATCTCGCTCAGGTGGCATGCCCGGAACGTCTTCAGGAAACACGTCCGGGTATTCTCTTACCACTGGAATGCTGTCAACCTTGTTCTCTTCCGCCTCAAGGTTATGAACGTAGCACGCATATAATCTATACCCCTTACGCATCAAGTTACTTAGTTTGAGGGCACTAACGATTTTGTTGCTCCTCTTAGGGGGCTAAGAGTAAAAGATAACCCTCTTTCCCCTACTTTTTGACAGGATGATCTTTTGCTTCTGGCATTCCATCACCACTTCATATTGGGATAACCAAGTATAATGTCAAAGTCCCTTAAGTTAAATTCTACTAAGTTTGCGAAGAATTCTACGTTCTTGATCACTATAGGAATTCCGTTATATCGTTTAGAGCAAGATACTACTTCTCCTGAAGGCAATTGAATTCCTAAGCTAATTATCTCGCACTTAGGTAGATCTAACTCAGGCACTATTCTTGATGCTATGATTGAGCAACTAGCTCCAGAATCAAATAAAACTCTAAGGGGTGTATTCAAGACATAAAATGTACCTGCCATCACTTCTCCTTGTGCAGGCACGTCCGCTTGATTAACCACGTTAAGCCTTCCCACAGGGCATCCTTGGTTGCCTTGATGATTCGGGTTCGGCTGCTGATCTTGCTGTTGATTTTGATTCTGAGATGGTTGAGGACGTTGGTTCTGATTCTGATTCTGTTGCCTAAATTGATTTTGAGGGGGTCTATACCCCTGTTTGTTGTCGTTCCATCCATTTTGATTTTGAGGCTGCCCCTTCCCCGTGACCAAGTCGTCCCTTTTTGTTATGTTTTCAATTCTTGTTCGGCACTCCCGACGTATGTGGCCCATGCGACCGCACCGAAAGCATGCCCCCTGTTGAGGGCATCCCCTCGTCAGATGAGGTCGCCCACACCTCGGACAGGGTGGTACCGGTTCTGCTTGGTTAACCCTCCTTCCATTGTTAGTTTGTTGTGGCCTATTCGACCCTCGACGCTGCTCGTTCCTTCCAGCATTGTTCTCACCTCTCGCGTCCTTATTCCTCTTGTCTTGGGGACCCCGGCTGGACTCCCTACTCACTCTCCTTTTCAGTTGTTGTACTCGCGCCACTGCCACAGCACGGTCGTACACTGCTTGCAGATCAGGGTAGTGTACCCCTGTGATCACCTCGCGCACTGCCAGGTTCAGTCCCATTTCAAATTTCTGAGCTTTCTCCGCGTCCGTGGGTACTAATCTTGGTGCGAATCTCACAAGCTCCTTAAACCGAGTGTAGTACTCTTGCACAGTCCGACTTTCTTGCCTCAGTGACAGAAACTCCTCGTACATCGCTGCTTTAGTACTCAAGGGATAGAACCTATCCCTGAGCAACTCCATCATTTCCGCCCACGAGTAGGGCTCTTCATCTTCTTGCAGTTTCGCTTGAGTAGCCTGCCAACAGTCGTCCGCTTCGCCTCCCAAGTAGTACGAAGCGACCTGCACTCTTTCTCCTTCCGGACACTTGACTGCACCCAACAGCTTATCAAAAGTCCGGATCCATTCTTCCAGCTTTGCTGGATCCTCCTCACCAGCATAGTGGGGCGGCTGGTAAGGATTCACCATCGCCAGATAGTTGGGGCGAGCTTGGGGCGGAGGTACCGCCGCAGCTTGACCCTGATTGACTTGCGCGTTCCCTAGCGCAATCAGGATTTCCTCTAACGTCCGAAGACGATCGCCCACATTGTTCGGTGCGGGGGCGTCCTGCGCACCTTGGGGTTGTTCCTCTACAGGTTCGGTGACATTGGGTGGTACTTCAGTAGTGTCTTGGGGAGCGGGCTGAGTTCTTGCTCTTCCTCTAGGTGCCATTCTGCTACAAATAGTGTGGATTAGGACTTGTGAAATTAACATATAGTCTAACCAATTCTTATACATGTGTATGTGGTTATAATTTCGCACATGGTGCTCGATTGAACTAAGAAGCGCTGTACACTTCTGGGTTTTATTTTATTTTATTTTATTTCATTTTTTTTTGGTGTCGGACAAGTCTGTCCGAATTTTTTTTTTTATAAATAAATCGGGCATTTTATTTCCTTAAAAGATATTTTTAGTACAAGCGAGAAGATATACAAAAGTAGAAATAATTTCCTAGAAAAATAGTATCTACTATAAATAGAGTCCCTAGAGTCTCAAGACGTCCTCCGGTGGGGTAGCGGGATCCTCCTCCGGGTCTTCCTCCTCCGATCCCGGCGGCAATAGATCGTCAAAGATGTGGTTCAAGTCCTCCCCGTGAGCATCAACGTGTTCCTTCAATATTAGGTTTTGTGTAGTGAGGGTTTGGACTTGGCGTTCGAGTTGGTTTATGCGGTGGTGGTCCGTCTCTCTTAAGTTGCCCATGTGGTGCAGATTTGCCTCCAAGTGAGCTATACGGTGTTTCATTTGTTCTATGGTTTGTTGGGAGTCGAAGTGAGCGTTCATCATTTTGATCATCAAGTTCATCATGTCTTGACTAGCCATCTAGCGCAAGCAAAAGATCTAAGTTAAAATTCGCCAAGATTCTAAGTTAAAATTCGCCAAGATTCTCAGTTAAAATTCGCCAAGATTCTAAGTTCTCTAATAAAGGAAATGCAATATGCAAATGCAATTGATGATCCCCCCCAAAATAATTCAAGCATTGGTTACATATATACATATATTTTTTTTTCTATTTTCCATGGGTTTAAAAATAAAAATTTATTCAATGGAAATAATACTTTAAAATTTAAGATAATAGTCAAAATATTAATAGTAGTTTAAAAATAATAATGGTTTCAAAACAATGTCTAGGCTGCCTGAATTTAGGGCACCAGGGGGATTTCATGACACTATCAGAGTCAACGTGACTCAGGGGGCAACGCCACCATTACCGCCAGTCCTTGGCAGAATTTTCCCCGGTAAAATAATGGTAGGCATGAAGGATTTCAAAATCCACCCCTTCGCCAGCAAAATCAGGAGGTCCGAGGATAAAATCATGTTCCCCCGGTGAATCTTCCTCCTCCGCCACCGTTGGTATAGACCATCCCGAGCCACAACGGTTGCATATGGGAGAAGAACACCTAGCGACCATGTTGCGAAGGTTACGAATGAACGTCTCAGAGACTAATCGTCCAATCTACCAAAGGCATTATCCGCCCCATGTGTACGAGGACAATTCTCTACTAAATGGCACATGGAACCTGATTTCTCCACATTCTCGGGAGAAGATGATACATCCACAACGGAACACATCGGCCAATTTATTACCCAATTAGGGGAATTAGGCTGGAATCAGTTCCATCGGATACGTTTATTGTAACACCCCGGTTTTTGGTCACCCAGGTCGGGATGTCACCGCCACACCTCCCTAGCAAGACACGGTTTCTCCGAGCTTGCTAAAGAGATGCAAGGCTATGCCATGGATCGATTGCTTGGCTAAGTTGGTCACCGAGTGAGGTTTGAAGGAAGAGGGCAAAATAAGATCAAAATAACAAGAAAAATAAAAGGGATAAGAAGCTTATGGAGAAAGGGGACTAAGTATGGCCGAATGGGATAGAGATTTACCCTAAACAAACAACCACCATGAGTGCATCCTCCATTTGAGCCATTGAAGTAAGCTCCAATCTTCAATGGTGTGATGAAACCGAAAGGATTCTCACAAGTTGTTGAGAACACAATGAGTGCTCTCAAAAGGGTGACTTTGATTCAATGAAAAATTATGTTGTTCAAAATATCAAAGTGATTACAAAGCTTGGGGACCTCATATATATAGAGGAAGCCCATAAAACTAGATTAAACAACCCTAGCAATGTTTTAAACAAGACAGATACAAGAAAACAAGCAAACTGGATACTGTACGACGCTATACTACAGGTACGGCGCTATACACGGCTAGCGCCGTCGGACTCGTTTGGCGCCGTAGAGAGGATCTGCAAAGGGAAAGCTCCTGGAGTGACTAAGGCGCTATCTTTAGTGACGACGCTAAAGGATAGCGCCGTAGGATGGCATAGCGCCGTAGGCTTCTTCTTTCTTTCTTCATTTCTCCTTAAGGACGACGCTATACATGATCGACAACGTTATGGATAGCGCCGTAATGGATAGCGCCGTAGTGGATAGCGCCGTAATTCCCATACTTATAAGAATTTCTAAACTGTTCCGGGTGGGGCCCTCCGTTCCTGTTCCGGCGTTGACTCCGTTGACCGGCCACTGTTCCGGCGAACTTTCCGACCAGATTCCGGCCAAGTTCCGGCAACCTCTCCGGAGCTCCGGCGACTGTTCCGGTGACGGCGGCGACGACGGCGACGGCGGTGGGGCCCTCCATTTGACCTCCTTATGCTGTTTTGATCTGTCTGTGCATCTCGAGGCCTCCTTTCTTTCGGATTCAATGGGAAAAGGTGGGTCCCAAATTAATGAGACCCGGGCCTTTCCGGTATTCTTCTGCCTGCATCAGCAGCTTCAATTTGGGCTCCATCTTCGGTTCCAGTTTATCTGCTTCCTGAAATAAAACTAAAGAAACTGAATTAATGAACTTCTTTATTCTGTGCTTCGAAACCGGCCCTTCCGGGAAATAGGGAATCATGATGCCATGCGTCATGACATCCATGTCATCCCCACCCCCTTAGGGAGGTTGATCCATCAACCGATCAGCTTCAAACTCCTCATCCCGCTCGTATAGAGAAAGATCTGCAACATTGAATGTAGGATGAACATTGTAGTGAGAAGGTAGTTCAATCCTATAAGCATTTTCGTTGATCTTTTCTAACACTTTGAATGGTCCATCTCCGCGGGGAGCGAGTTTTCCATGTCTTTGGGCTGGGAATCTCTCCTTTCGGAGATGAACCCAGACCCAATCTCCGGGTTTCAGGATCAACTTCTTCCGGCCCCGATTGGCATATTTGGCATAGCTCTCAGCAGCTTTCGCCAGACTATCGCGCACGTCTTTGTGTAGGTTTTTGATCGCTGTGGCCCTGTCCCTGCCATTGAAATTAAGATGCTCACTACAAGGTAGTGGCAGGAGATCGACTGGGGTCAGTGGATTAAAACCATACACAACTTCGAAAGGAGATACATGAGTGGCACTATGGACATGTCGGTTGTATGCGAACTCTATATGCGGCAGACATTCATCCCAGCTTTCGAGTTGGAGGATGTGATAATCCTGAGCAGATTGCCCAGTACCCTGTTGATTGCCTCCGTTTGACCATCCGTTTGAGGGTGGTATGAAGTGGAAAACAGTAGCTGTGTGCCCATCTCTCTCCAAAATCCTTTCCAAAAATAACTCATAAATTTTGTATCTCGATCAGATATGATTGTCTTAGGTACTCCGTGAAGACGTACCACCTCTCTGAAGAACAGTTTGGCTACATGGCGGGCATCATTGGTCTTTGCACATGGAATAAAATGTGCCATCTTGGAAAAACGGTCCACTACCACAAAAATCGAATCTTTAGCTCTGGCGGTTCGTGGTAGCCCAAGTACAAAGTCCATCGAGATGTCCAGCCAGGGTCCTTGGGGCACAGGCAATGCTTGGTATAAACCGTGAGGTTTCACAATTGATTTGGCCTTCAGACAGACCAAACACTTGGCAATGTAGTCAGAAACCTGTTTCTGCATTCCTGGCCAGTAGAATCTTTCTGAAAGTACCCCCATAGTTGCATGCTTTCCAAAGTGTCCCATGAGGTCTCCCCCATGAGCTTCCTGAATCAGCAACTCCCTAGTGGATCCCTTTGGAATGCATAACCTGTTACCGTAGTAAAGAAATCCATGTAGGCGGCAGTATTCCTTATACCCCTTCTGTTCTGTCAGCTTGAAAATTTCCTTGAAGTCTTCATCAGTGGCATACTGAGTCTTGACTTGCTCAAATCCAAATAGCTTAATTGTTGCAAATGATGCCAACGCTAGTCTTCGGGACAGCGCATCTGCAACCACATTTTCCTTGCCTTTCTTATACTTGATCACATACGGGAAGGTCTCAATAAACGTGCTCCAACGAGCATGTCTCTTGCTCAGCTGACCTTGAACCTTGATGTGCTGAAGTGTCTCATGATCAGTATGAATGATGAACTCTCGGCCTCGGAGGTAGTGCTGCCATGTCCTTAAAGCTTGTACTATAGCATACAATTCCTTGTCATAAGTGGAGTAATTCAGTTGAGCTCCACTGAACTTTTCACTGTAATATGCTATCGGTCGTCCTTCTTGCAACAGCACGGCTCCCATTCCTGTTCCCGATGCATCGCTTTGTACTTCGAATGGTAATTCGAAGTTTGGCAATCCTAGTACAGGTGCATGGGTCAACTTGTCCTTAAGTTCATCAAAGGCCTTCTGTTGTGCCGGCCCCCACTTGAATGGATTCTCCTTCTTGAGCAGTGAAGTGATCGGGGCGGCAATCACACTGAACTGAGGGACGAACCTCCTAAAGAACCCGCTTAGACCCAAAAAACTTCTGACTTCGTGTACGGTGGTCGGCGGCTTCCATTCGGAAATTGCCCTGATTTTGGATTCATCAACCTTAAGCCCATCCTTGCCCACCACAAATCCCAAGAATGTGACCTCCGGAACACAGAAGGTGCACTTCTCGAAATTTGCGTACAGTCGCACTTCTCGTAGTTTGTTCAAAACCTGTTGAACATGAGCAATGTGATCAGATTCAGTGCAGCTATAGACAAGGATATCATCAAAATAAACTACAACAAATTTGCCAATGAATTGTCTCAATGTTTCGTTCATCAAACGCATAAACGTGGAAGGTGCATTAGTGAGGCCGAATGGCATGACAAGCCATTCATAAAGACCGAATTTTGTCTTAAAAGCTGTCTTCCATTCATCTCCGGGTTGCATCCGGATCTGATGGTAGCCACTCTTCAGATCGATCTTCGAAAACAAGCTTGCACCACCAAGTTCATCGAGCATGTCGTCCAGACGAGGGATAGGGTGGCGGTATTTGACAGTAATGGCGTTGACAGCCCTGCAATCGACGCACATCCGCCATTCTCCATTCTTCTTTGGCACTAATAGCACTGGGACGGCACACGGTGATAAACTTTCCCGTACCCAACCTTTTTCAAGCAAAGCTTGAACCTGTCGTTGAATTTCCTTTGTTTCCTCAGGATTTATCCGATAGGCGGGTCGGTTAGGAATAGATGCTCCGGGTATGAAGTCGATTCTGTGCTCCACGCCTCGAAGTGGTGGCAGTCCGGCAGGCACCTCTTCAGGAAATACATCCTTGTTGCGCTCAAGCATCCTTGCAAAATTTTCAGACAATTCAGGTGCAATATTGGCAGTTCTATTAGCAGATTCATCAGGCTTAATTAAAGCAAGAAAACAGTGACCTGCGAAGCCAGGTTCTAGCGCTGCTTGCTTAAATTCTGTCTTGGTCAGTATTAGACATTGACTTTCATCGTTTGTTTTTGCGGAGGTCTGGCCCACCTTAGCCTTGCCTTTGGCAATGGCTTTAGCAAGCTCTTCCGCTTTGGCCATGTTCGCTCGAAGCTTCTCCTGATCAAGTCTTACAAGTTTTACAGGCAGAGGCTTAAATAAATAATCCTTTTGTCCATGCTTAAAGTACAAAACATTGGATTTGCCTCTATAGGTGGCATCCTTATCAAATAACCACGGTCGCCCTAACAAGACGTGGCATGCGTTCATCGGGACGACGTCGCATAACACCTTCTCGGAGTAGGTTCCTTTAGTGATGGGAACCCACGCCTGTTGGGTGACCTTGGTCCTTCCGCTGTTATTCATCCAATAGAGGAGGTATGGCTTCGGATGTTCTTCAACTGGCAATTGTAGCCTGCGGGCAGTGTATAAACTTACAACATTAGTGCAACTACCGCTGTCAACAATTAAAGTAGCATTATTGCCTAAAATAGTACAACGACAATGAAAGAGATTCTCCCTTTGTTCGTTGTCTGCGGTTTCAGTTCCTCTGTCGGCATTCAATGCTCTCATAGCCACAAGCATGTTGATATCCTCCTCTTCAGTATAGTCCACCTCTGGATTGGTTGGATCCTCAATCTGAAATTGCTTCGGATCTTCACCATCATACTCAGGCTCTTCATCAGAATCATAAATCCTAAAGACTCCAGGTTCAACTTCCTGTATGGCCCTTGCTTCGTCTCCATTTTCAATTATCGCAATCCTTTTGGGATTGGGACACGCATTTGCATAGTGGCCTCTCTTCCCGCATTTCCAACACGTAACTTCTCCTTG
This sequence comes from Hygrophila difformis, assembly GCA_030278955.1. Taxonomy (NCBI): domain Eukaryota; kingdom Viridiplantae; phylum Streptophyta; class Magnoliopsida; order Lamiales; family Acanthaceae; genus Hygrophila; species Hygrophila difformis. The sequence continues at coordinate 41,517,768 of JAOANR010000008.1, read as the reverse complement.
ATTCCGTGCGGGTGGATTTTGATTCTGTTCTTTGACTGATGGTCTATTCCTGTCATCTCTGTTGTATTCTCGAAAATTCTTTCCCAATTCAAAACCTCTTGGTCGATCACGACCCTGATCATTTCTGTGCGGCTGCTGCTGTGGCGGCCTATACCCTTGCGGTGGCCGGATTAACCATGGCTTGTTCGGATTGTAGTTCCCTGACGGAGGTAGGCGAGGAACCTTCTTCTTAAGCTGCATCTCGAACCTAGAAGCTTTCCTAACTAGGTCAGTGATGTTGACGTAGCCTCGCATCTCCATTTCTTCGTGTATTTCCGGCCTCAGATGGTGTGCAAATCTGGTAAGAGTTATTAATGGATCCTCATTAATCTGAGATCGCATTAACAACAACTCCATTTCCCGGTAGTATTCTTCCACGGTTTTGGACCCTTGAGTGAGAGCAATGAGCTTCTTGTACATATCCGGCTTATATGTATGCGGTACAAATCTCTGTTCCATGATGTGCAAGAGATACTCCCAATTGGTCACTTGTGGTTGTCCTGCTACCTGGTTTCCAGTACAGTACTTTTGCCACCATACTTGAGCATAATCCTTAAACTCAGTCACAGCCAATTGTACCTTCTTAAAATCAGAATAATTGTGACAGTTGTAGATCATCTCCATAGAATGTTTCCAATCAAGGAATTCAACAGGATCACCAGTCCCCTTGAAAGGAGGAATAGTGAACTTGATGCCCTTAAGATTGTCATCAGTCTGTGGATCAACATCTACAGCTGGCTCAAATTCTAATCTTTGTCTGGCCACATGTGGTTGTGGCTGCTGCTGTGGCACAAATCCTTGAGGTGCAGGTGCAGTGGCAGGTGGAGGAGGCATTGACAGTGGATCATTTGCGGGAAAATCAGGCTGCCCTGTGAAATCGGACTGTCCTGAGGACGTCGGCAGCAATGATGGATGCAATCGGTGACGTGCACTGGATTGCGGTCCCAACATTCTGTTGAATTGTCCAAATTGCAGCTCCTGCTCTTCTATTGCGTCCTCTGCTGCCTGCATATCTGTTCTAGATACTCCGCTGCTGCTTTCAGGAATATTCACTGGATTGGATGCCTGGGCTGGATTGGATGGAGACACGGTCTGAGCTGGAGGAGTTGTGTTCTGAGGTGAAGGAGCGTTGTAGAAACACTCCTCCAGTCTTTTCTCAACCATCCTCCTACATTCCTGTTGTATCGTATCGTTCTGGAACTTGATACGCCCTCCTATATCGGCAACAAGATTGTCCATCCGCTCATTGACAGTAGCTATGCCAGCAGCATTGGTTCCAATGGAGGTAGTATGACCGTCCAACTTTTGATTCATGTTCCTCAGCATTTCCATTATATCGTCAAGACTTGCTCCAGTATTACCTGCCATCTCAATAAGATAAACAGACAAAATATGTATAGATATAAAATGTTAGAAAAATTGACAGAAATATGTAGAGTGAACTCGCAGATATTCCCTCTCGATTTCAGTCCCTTGGTTCAAACACCACTGTTGAAATTCACCTGCTCAATGACCCAATCAGATGCACTGGATAGAATAATTGGACGCGCAAATCACGAAACAGTGTGAAGTGCTCGACTCAATCAATAAATAGCACGGATGTGTATGATGCAATGCAATCTGATATGAGTTTGCAGTTTTAAACAGGTATTTCAAACAATGAACAGTGATATATGTCCCTGATTTGGAAGTGTAAAATAAAAGCTCACAAGAAACTGCACTCGAGAAAATACCCGATTTACTCAAACGACTTCTCGGACTAGGTTTCACAAACTGCCAGTCTCGATATTCACTTTATTGTACAAGTACTCAAGTGACTTCTCGGGCTAGGTTTCAGTCTGTGCCAGTCCGATATTCGCTTTATTGTAACACTCAAAAATCACTCAAAATATCGAATTCCCACACGCGTGTTTGGATGCGTGAAACTTATGCGCGTGACACGTGGCAATCCGAGATTGGATGGTGGAATCTCCAACTTTTAACAATCAGCTTGGTTCCAACAACCCTGGTGAAATTCTGGTAGGTACGGCGCTATACGTAGGTACGACGCTGAACGTGGTTAGCGCCGTAGGCTTGGCGTCGTAGACCTTCGCTGATTTTCTGGATTGACGGTGCTAGACGAGGGGTACGACGCTGAACGTGTCTAGCGTCGTAATGAACGATAGCGCCGTATGGGCGCCTTGGCTTCTTTTCTGCTTTCAGTGTGACGGCGCTAGCCTGAGCTACGACGCTATTGTTGGATAGCGTCGTAATGGGTGTTTAGCGCCGTAGCCTGGCTCAGCTTTTGTTTTCTTCTTTTGTTGTGTTGCGTTGCTAGGCTCTGCGCCTGCGACGCTATAGGGATAGCGCCGTAACCTTGGTTAGCATCGTAAACCCTAATTTTTGAATTCCTTGGTCTCCAAGCACGATGTCAGCACAGTACATGCAATTAATACCCCAAAAAGCAATTGTACTCTTAACAGAGTTTGTCTCACTTGGACTCTAGTTGAACAGTAACACCAACACCAAAAATGGATCAAATACAATAAATCAATCAAGAACAAGATGAATGTTCATCAATGTCCAATGATTGGCAAACAACAGCTCACTCACCAAACCCAATGAAACCCCACTGTTCATGCAAGATTCACCATATTTAATACATTAAACACACAATCATCATGCATAAACACACATACACGGATTTCCAAGCAAGTAACTCAAGAACACACAAGTTTTGTAAAATATTGGCTGAAAGTTCAAAAATTCCTAGGAAATAGATCCCTTGGCCAAAATTTACAATCCTTATATGAATCTTTAAGTAAAGACACCAACAAATCCAAATATGCAATCAGATTTAGAAAATAAGGGCTCGAACAGAATGGCTAAATCTGGACAGTAGACCGAGAACACTATTTTTAGGGGTTTTGTGGTTTTATATGAATGAGAAGAAAACAAAATGGTGTAGAAATCCTACCAACTAGCAAACAATGGCTCTGATACCAAAATAAATTGATGCCATGGATCGATTGCTTGGCTAAGTTGGTCACCGAGTGAGGTTTGAAGGAAGAGGGCAAAATAAGATCAAAATAACAAGAAAAATAAAAGGGATAAGAAGCTTATGAAGAAAGGGGACTAAGTATGGCCGAATGGGATAGAGATTTACCCTAAACAAACAACCACCATGAGTGCATCCTCCATTTGAGCCATTGAAGTAAGCTCCAATCTTCAATGGTGTGATGAAACCGAAAGGATTCTCACAAGTTGTTGAGAACACAATGAGTGCTCTCAAAAGGGTGACTTTGATTCAATGAAAAATTATGTTGTTCAAAATATCAAAGTGATTACAAAGCTTGGGGACCTCATATATATAGAGGAAGCCCATAAAACTAGATTAAACAACCCTAGCAATGTTTTAAACAAGACAGATACAAGAAAACAAGCAAACCGGATACTGTACGACGCTATACTACAGGTACGGCGCTATACACGGCTAGCGCCGTCGGACTCGTTTGGCGCCGTAGAGAGGATCTGCAAAGGGAAAGCTCCTGGAGTGACTACGGCGCTATCCTTAGTGACGACGCTAAAGGATAGCGCCGTAGGATGGCATAGCGCCGTAGGCTTCTTCTTTCTTTCTTCATTTCTCCTTAAGGACGACGCTATACATGATCGACAACGTTATGGATAGCGCCGTAATGGATAGCGCCGTAGTGGATAGCGCCGTAATTCCCATACTTATAAGAATTTCTGAACTGTTCCGGGTGGGGCCCTCCGTTCCTGTTCCGGCGTTGACTCCGTTGACCGACCACTGTTCCGGCGAACTTTCCGACCAGATTCCGGCCAAGTTACGGCAACCTCTCCGGAGCTCCGGCGACTGTTCCGGTGACGGCGGCGACGACGGCGACGGCGACGGCGGTGGGGCCCTCCATTCGACCTCCTTATGCTGTTTTGATCTGTCTGTGCATCTCGAGGCCTCCTTTCTTTCGGATTCAGTGGGAAAAGGTGGGTCCCAAATTAATGAGACCCGGGCCTTTCCGGTATTCTTCTGCCTGCATCAGCAGCTTCAATTTGGGCTCCATCTTCGGTTCCAGTTTATCTGCTTCCTGAAATAAAAATAAAGAAACTGAATTAATGAACTTCTTTATTCTGTGCTTCGAAACCGGCCCTTCCGGGAAATAGGGAATCATGATGCCATGCGTCATGACATCCATGTCAGGCTAGGTATTGCATAATTTAAAAATAGTTAAAAACAGCCCATACAATATAAGTTCGAAAATAATATCATAATGCAGCGGAAACAATATCAGAGTATAAGTTTTGCAGCGGAAAATGTAAATAGGGCCAACATGGCCAAAACACGGGTTAAACAGGCCCGTTCATACTACAGTCTAATGCAAGAATTTAAATATAAAAGTTCCCCAAAATCCCATGCATGTACGTGCTCATGTTCATTCCACATACTCTGTAAGAAAAAGGAAATAAATGGTTTGGTCAGCACAACTTGTTGAGTAAGTTAATACAGACATGGTCGTGGGGTTTCAAAGCCATTAATTAATATTTGAATAGAAGCATGATAATAAATCATAAATAATTCAATCTAGTTATTTAACCAAATTGCATAATTAATTCATGGCACTCATCCATAATACACTTAACATAATTTAAATAAAAGCCATAATTAATTTAAATAAAGCATTTAATAATTTAAAAGGACAATAAATAAATATTTAACTATCCCCATTACTCCCAAGATTTAGTATTTCAAGTATTTCACGATTGCATTGCAATCTCGTCAAATTTAGCCGGAAGCCGGCGGCCGCAGCCGTATCTGCCATACCCAGTACCACTCCGGAGCCTCGGGAAACCCATATGGATATTCACGAGAGTGTAGGCCATATATCTCATGCCGTTTTGGCAACATATCTCAAAATTTCAACAAGATTTCAAGATTTGACTCGGTCAACCACAGTTTACTTCAAAATTCATTAAAAATGAAGTTTTTATTCAAAAATTCTGAAATTAAACCAGTGACTCTAAAACACATAGATGAACAACTTTCATGTTTTAAGTTTTTCAATCCGAGGTACAGAAGTAGGTGAAAAACGTCAATCTTTAACGGGATGCTAATCTGTCCGAAATTTCTAACACCAGTTTCAAGATTTCAAGATCTACCATAGCAAACTAACTCCAAATTTAATGAAAGTTTACAGAGAGATACCTAAGACATATATCTACAACTTCCATGTTCGGCTAAAGTCCTGAATCGGTCTAGATCTAATGTCAAAAACGTCATCAAGTTCGAACCTAAGTTCTATCCAGATTTCAAGATTCAAATTCAAAGCAGTTCAGTTTGAGAACGAATTCAGATATCAAATGATTACGAAAAAATATGAAATTTTTACAGTAGCTAGATTAATGTCTTAGGAACGTTTTTCATGTTTTAAGTTTTGACGTTTGAATAGGTTTATGGGTTCGGAAAAATCAAGCAAAAATGCTGCGCCGTTAAAGATTTCGTTTTGACAGATTTTACGTTCTTGGTTTAAATCGTTAGATCAAGTGTATTTTCAATTCTCCCAAAACCATATTAAGATTAACTTACAGATTGTTGGGCGTCCGGGATCGTCGATTCAGAGGCGTGGCTTCCAGTCCACCGTTTATCTTCTCCGTTCGTCGGGTTCTTCGTTCTAGATCCGATTCGTGGTGTAGAGAAGAAAAAGAATGAAGTTAGAATCCGTTTTCGGATCGTATATGGAATAAGGTTCGGATCAGAACTTACCACAACGTTGGAGATCTCCCGGTTCTCGTCCAAACAGTCCTCGCCTTGGTTTCGTGCCTCTGACGACTCCGGGATTAGGGTTTTCGAACGTATAGAGAGTTGTAGGGTTTTAAAAAAATGTTCGGGGCTGACAAGAGGTGTTATTCATAGATAGGCACGACCTAGGAACGTCCAAGGTCGGCCTTGGTGAGTCTTGAGCCGAAAGGAATACAACCGAAGTCGGAAAATCCGGATTCGGGCGAGTGAATCTCGCAACGGGCAAATCTGCAGGCTGGCGCGGCCGTGGCGCGCCGTTTGCCTATTGACCGCGCGGCCACCACGCGGCTGCCGCCTGGACTGCGGTCGGGCGGGTCGTGCGATCCGTCGTGCTTTTCCTCCTCTCTTTCGGACTTCTATCCCTCTATGTTCTCGGATTCCGATTTTCGGGGTATCTTCGGGTTCCTATTTCCTCACTGGATATTCACGAGAGTGTAGGCCATATATCTCATGCCGTTTTGGCAACATATCTCAAAATTTCACGCGGGTCACCATCGTCCATAAAGGCACGAGGTGAATCGTTAGGAGGGCACCCTGCAAAGCACTCACCCAGATCCGAAGAGCCAAAATGAGATACGCGGAAGAGCATGGCCTGACAAAGGAAATTCGGGAGAAAACTCCGAAGGACCAAGGGCCTACACCCGAACAGATCAGCGGTCCGAGTAAGTAAGGGGAAAGAGAAAGTTCCCGAGGAACCTGCAGAAATATCATCTTCCAAACCCGCCATACCATTGGTGACTGTCCAAACCATGACTGGCCCTGCAGTACGTCGATTTAAGGATAAGACGGGTGAGGAGATCGAATGCATGGAAGGTGAAGCGTGGGAAACATTCGATGCATTTGAATGTTACTACTGCGGAAAGATCAATACCTATTCGCCGTTGGATAGGGACTACGAATTCAAGGAAAAACTCATCGGACTAGATGACCACTAGTCACAATTTCGGACAAAGACGAAATGTCCAAGGGTGATCAATCTGCCAATGATGGTCAGAACACAAAGCCCATTCCAGGGCCTCAAATTTATGCCGAGGTGGCCAGTAAGCCGCCTACCACAAGTGGCTCGGGGGGCAAGGATAATGCTCCGAGACAGCCAAAGTTTACCAAGTTGCCAATCAAAGATCCACCAAGTGGCTCGGGGCACAAGTGCAAGCTGCAATCAACCCACGAAAGGACAGACTGCAAGCAAAGCAACCGAATCAATGAAGCCATCCGCAGAAAAGCCTAAACAGCGAATAACAACTATGGCATGTGTGGGACCTGTGATACCTCGATCATCCGAGGAAAAATTGGCGAACAGTTGGGCAAAACTCATCTACAATACGGAAATAGAGGAAGATACCGCATGGGCATTTCTCATAGAATCTGATGATGTTGTTCACCCAGAGGCTGATTTGGACGCAGAAGAGAATTCCAGAACAACACCTCCGATCGTTTTCCCACCAATTAAGGGAACACCTTCTCATATGAAGCCACTTTATGTGGAAGCATATATAGAAGGCAAGAGAATCAGGAGGGTCTTCATGGACAACTGGGGTTGTATTCAATTCTATCCCATTGTCTACCTTGAAGGAGATTTGGAAGAAAATCTCCGACCTCAAGAGAACCAGCATGAACATGGCAGGATTCTCGGGCAAGTCAATCGCACTGCTCGGAATGATGCTCGAAGGTTGGACAAAGACCATGCCAACAATCTTTTTCGTACTAGATGCAGACACATCTTATGGTGCATTACATGGAAGAGACTGGATTCATGCAGAAAGAAGCATACATTCAACCTTACATCAGAAATTGATGTTTTGGGATGAAGACTGATTTATCACGGTCGATGCATCTCCAAGTCCGTTCCAGGGGAGCGCAAAACTTCAAGATGAGTCGGTGCATTACACAAGAGTGTTTCCGCCACTATCTTTGACCATTGCCTATGATATGCCAGTTTCGGATATCCCGATTTATGGCCTTGGAAGCGATGCTTTCGACACTTAGGCATCTGATGCCGAAAGTTGTAATGGCTCGTCATTCAACCAACAAATGATGTACAAATTTTGTAGATATGATGAATAAATCAAATGCACATATTTGCAATTATCTAGTAGAGTCAGGTTCTCTGCCAAATAATGGTTCAGATAACGACATACAAAAGAATGACAACACCTCTGAGCCTTATCAATGGCCCGAATTACTTGAGAACATGAACCCACCATTTACTCGGATGATCCTTTGGTAGAATTTGACATTGGTTCAAAAGACCGACCAAGGATAGTTCGGTTAAGTGGTCTATTAACAAAAGACCAGCAAATAAAACTGACCGACCTCCTGAGAAAATATCAAACTTGTCTCACGTGGGATTTTACCAAAATACCCGGATTGAATAGGAATATGGTTGAACATAAACTTCCTATTAAGAAATGATTTAAACCTTTGAAACAACCCTCCAGAAGGTTCAATCCGAAGTTGCTACCAAAGATTACGGAAGAAATCAAAAAATTATTAGAAGCCAAATTCATCCGCCCATGCAGGTACCCGAATGCTATCTATTATTATACTCGTGACTAAAAAGAATGGAAATATTAGAGGCTGCATCGATTTTCGTGACTTAAATCTAGCCACAACTAAGACGAATAAGTCATGCCCCATCGGATATGCTAGTCGATGTTGCGGCAGCGCATAAGATGTTGTTTTTAGTGGACGGATATGCTAGGTACAACCAGATCTTCTTAGCTGAAGAAGATGTGCCCAAAATGGCCTTCAGATGCCCAGGTCCGTCAGTGTGTATGAATGGGTTGTAATGCCATTCGTGTTGGAAAACGCCAGGGCCACATATCAAAGGGCTATGAACATGATTGGAGATATCATGGAGGTCTATATCGATGATTTTGTAGTCAAATCCAAAGGATTTGAAGAACATCTGAAGGACCTGGAAAGGGCCTTCATTCGTATGCAGTCCTACAATCTAAAGATGAACCCAAGCAAATGTGCTTTCGGAGTTTCTGCAAGAAATATTCTCGGGTTCTTAATACATCAACGAGGAATAGAGGTTGATGCCAACAAAGCAAAAGCTATAATGGAAACACCTCCCCCTCGGACAATGAAGGAAGTACAAAGTTTACTCAGGAAATTAAACTTCCTTAGGCGATTTATAGCAAACGCCGCAGGAAAGTACAACCTATCCCAAAGCTTCTTTAGGGCGTAACAAGCTCACAAGTGCAATGGGGGAGAATCCCAACAACAACGACTTGATGAAATCAAAGGGAGCATTGCTTAGCCCACCAATATTGGTTCCCCCGAAAAATGACAAGAAGCTGAAACTTTATGTGGCATCCTCGAGTCATGCCATCGGTTGTCTACTCGCCCAAGATTGGGACGATGGTAAGGAAAGGGCTGTCTACTATTTGAGTAAGACACTAGCAGGACCCGAACTTAACTATTCCATCACAGAGAAGATATGTTACCCCATGGTATATGCATGTTATGAAACTGGAACATTACATGTTGACAAGGGAAACCGAGGTCGTGTCAAAATTCGACCTTGTAAAGCTCATATTGAAGAGACCCACTCATAAGGGTTGATTAATGGAATGGGACTTAAAACTCGCACCATTTGCCCTAATACACGTGTCAATCAAGGCCGTAAAGGGACAAGTAATTGCGGAATTCTTGGCCAAACATCCAAACATTCTGGGACCCAAAGAGGACAATGACGAGATATATAGTCATGTACTTCGACGGATCAAGCACAAGGACCAAGTTAGGGACTGGAGTATATCTCCTCGGCCTAAATTAAAATATTTCTTTATTTAAACCCTATGACCAACAATGTTGCCGAATACGAGGCTTTGACCCTCGGACTCGAAACATTAGTCTTACAGAAATCAAAATCGGTCAAATGCCAAAAATTAGGAACATACCAATGCAAACATCCAGGTTTCTCAAGTCCTGGAATTATTTCAACAGATCCCCGATGTATCGATTAAATACATACCTCGGGGAGACAATTACGAAGCCACAGTGTGGCTCAACATGTTTCGGGATATAAAACCTACAATGGGTTCCATAACTCGACCCCGAGCATTAATATGGTCGAGGCTTCCTTACTTCTTGACATAAGAAGAATCAAGAAATAATCCATGACAGACCAAGTATTGATGTGCCCCATCAACGACAACTCGAAAAACGTCGATATCACGAATGATTGGTGCAAGGAAATTATTGAGTATTTCCTGAATCCTTCAAGCATGAATAACCAAAGCATCATGGCTATGGCCATTCGGTTCTTATATGAGAACGGAATTCTTTACAAAAGAACCCTAGAGGGAGTTCTTCTTAAGTGCTTAGGTCCCGAGGAAACCAAATTGATGTCTGAAGTTCGCGAAGGAATATGCGGAGCCCATTGCACGGTATTAAACATGAGATGGACACTCCATCATTATGGCTATATTTGGCCAACCATGTTCCATGACTGTATCCAATTCGCCAAAGGTTTGTTCAGCATGTCAGAGGCACGGTGAGTTAAATCATTTGCCGTAACGAGTTTAAATTACTCGATTACGCCCTGGCCATTCAAGGATTGGGCTATAGACGTGATTGGTCGGATTACTCCTCCCTCCAATAAACTTCACGAGTACATACTAGTGGCAATTGATTACTTCACCAAATGGGTAGAAGCCATCCCGCTCACGAAGGTGAATCCGGATGTAGTTATCAGTTTCATTGATAAACACATTGTGCATTGCTTCGGGATTCCACATTCTGTCCTAACAGATCAAGGGACAATGTTCTTCGGAAACCAAATCATCGAATACACAGACGAATTAAGAATCCAATTGTTGCATTCTCGCCATATTATCCACAAGCCAATGGCCAAGCGGAAGCAACAAATGAGAACATCACTTAGATCATAAGGAAGATGACAAAGGAAAACCCTAAGAAATGGCATGATCTCTTATCCGAGGCCTTATGGGCTATAAGGAACTTTAAGAGTACCACCATGGGTTTTACACCTTATCAATTAACTTATGGTCAAGAGGCAATACTTCCTGTCGAGATATCGGTCCCATGTCCGCGAGTCATATTCCAAGCATCAATTCCCGATGATCAATATCATGAAGAAATGATGCAACAATTGGAACAAGTGGACATTATCCGTTAGAGGCGATTGATAATCTTACTCAGGATGCCCAGAGAATGGCTCGTTATTATAACAAGTTCGTGAAGGAGTTAACCTTTAAAGAGGGTGGTCTTGTCTGAAAAATAATATTGCCCATGGTTAAGAATCGCGAGTTTGGAAAATGGTCCCCCAATTGGGAAGGACCTTATATCATTAACAAAGTATTTAGCAACGGTGCATACCAACTAATGGACAATGATGGAAGTTTAGTACATCACAACATCAATGTTAAATGTTTAAAGGCGTATTATCCTTCTGCTTGGGATAATACTTTACATTCAAAGTAAACAAAACAGGATGGAAAGATCGACAAAATGGGCCTATCAAAGCTACATGTTTTGCTACATTTTGTCTATTTTGAAGAATCTTCATACTGAGGAGGTCTTCCAGTCTGAATCTAATTTCTTCCATGGTCATCGTGTGGAGAAGTGACCAAAGACCAGGAGACCTGGCTAGCAATGTTCTGCAGAAGGCCTGAGGATTGCTACTCAGGTAAGGGATGTCATCCAGAGACCAGAGTCACAGAGCTACGAAGTAGGAGCGGGTCCCTACATGGACTAATGGAAGCATTTTTCTCGAGCTTTCGAAGCCTTGACTGGAGGTACCCCTGCCGACTAGTGAGCGTCCAACCATGGCATGTCAAGACCTGCACCAATGCAAAAGGCCTGACCGCCAAGACGTTGTTCTAGATTACCGGTACCGATACAACCCAGCTTACGAAAAGTATTTTTCCAAGCGATTTCCAACCTTGAAAAGAGAGAGCCCATCCAAAGGCGATCTGATAAGCGCAAGGTCAGGGCTATAAAAGCCATGAATTCTATCGACAAAATAACAAAGGCTGGAACATGTAAAAGACAGGTATTCTAGATCAGAACTCATAATACAAGCAAAGAGGTCTTTGCTCTGAATAGACAAAGTACGACCATAGCGGTATTTATAGGCGGGAAACGGTTGATTTCGTCAAATAAGGAGAAGATGTTATAGCCATTAATGGCCCGTAATATCCATCAAAATCGCAGTGAATGGTCACATTAGGAGAAGACGTTGATTTCGCACTTTGTAGTGGTTACCGATAATGGATAAATATAAATCTACATTGATTTCGCACTTTGTAGCAGTTGATTTCGCCAAATAAGGAGAAGACGTTGATTTCGCACTTTGTAGCGGTTACCAAGAATGGATAAATATAAATCTACTTATTCCAAGAAATATACATTCATGATATCCTGGAATGACAGGAGTAGTCATTAACTGGCGTCTCGAGCTAAGGAGAATAAAGACATTTTCAGCAAAAAGATAGGCCAAATAAAGGCATCATCCCAAGCAAAGAGACGTCTCCATCCTCGCAGAAGGCTTATCCACGCCATTCCAAATAAAGGCGGGAGATGTAATACCCGAGAAATCGACGTCGAGAATTTAAATCCAAAAATTAAAGAATTGGATTTAACTATCGCAACCGAAATAATTCCGAGAGAGCGGAATTAAATATTTTCGGACGATAGCAACTCGAAGAGAGTTATCGGATTATCCAACGATCTCGGATAATTCCATATTATGATTTTAGAATTTAAAATCATAATATTAAAAAAAAAAAAAAAAAAAAAAGAGAGAGAGAGAGAGGCCACAGCCTGTGGTGGCGCGGTGGCCGCGCGGTGGCGCGCCACCAGCGCGCCACCATGCAGGGGCAGCAGCCCCTACGCGTTCAAACGCGTTTTTGCTCCGATTTTTGATATGTCACAATTTCCAATCGACTTGTATTCAATCCTCAGTCATTATGGAGTGTTATTGGATGATTGTGGACGGATTTTTGGACTTGAGACAACTCCCACAAGTTGGATAAAGGTGGATACATGAACACTAAGTGGATTCATTGAACCATGTTGGGAGTGGGTGGAATGGATGAGGATTAGGGGGTGTATTTTCGAGAATTGACTGCCATTACTTCTCCCTCTCTTTCCTAGGTCCTTAATGGCTGCAATTAGAAAGCCTAAATTCGAGTTTAACTCTCCCACAGCCCCCAAAACTTCACCCCATTCACCCATCCGAAAATTAGAGTTCATTTGAGTGTTGGTGAGAAATTGTGGGTGGTTCTTCATCATCTCAGGGGATTGGACGAGTTGCAAGGTTTCAAACCATTCATCCATTGTTAGGTAAGGATTCCATTCCATTTCCTTGGCCTTAGAATCGGATTTCTTGCCCTAAACACAAGAGTTTTGTCAAACCGTTTGATTATAGGTTCATTCGGGGATAGCAGACTGTTTCGCGGGTGGAGATCACGTTTGGACGATTCAAATCTGAGGATTTTCGATCTCAATCTCTTGATATGTAAGTTAATGATGTGCATGTCAATTTTTAGAGTGTTTGGTTGAGTATTCTTTGAGATATGGTTCGAATTCCATCTTGTGCCAAATCTGTCTTTTAGGGTTTCTTCCGAGTAGGTTTTCTTGTTGTGCTTTTCTCGCCTAGATCCGTTCATTTTTGGAAGACCTTGTCTAAATGAAAAATGTTCCTAATACTTTAAAGATGATGTCTGTAAATTTTCATAATTTTTGGATTTGATTTGGTCGACGAAAACGAATCTGGTATTTTCTGCTACATGTGGTGACAGATTTAAATTCCGAGCATGTTCAGTTTTGTGGTTCCTATTTCTCCTAGCTATGGTCGTTTTTGATGGTCGACTTCTTCATGAAAATTGCTCATCTATGTGTCTAGTTTACTCCTGTTAAATTTCAGAATTTTTGGATCAATATTCGAATTGTTATGGATTTTTAAGTAAGCTGTGGTCGGATGAACAGTGGTTTTTGTACCCTTTTGAAAACAAGTTCCTGAAATGAATTTTTTTGAGTGACTTAGAGTCCGAATTAGCTAAGGCCTATTTCTGAGAAAAATGTTTATTTTGATGTCGCCTAGCACCTGTAAAATTTTCAGAATTTTTCACAAAGTTTTACTACATTTCCTAATTCGCTTTTGAAAACTGCCACAGTGTAGTCTTACCGTTGAAAATTGGTTTCGTACGTTTCGGTAGTTTTTGAGTCGATTGCTACTCTTTGATGAATCCTACGAATTCTGGAAATGTAGACATATGTGGTAATGATTAAAATGTGATTTTTGAAACTTTGTGAGTTTTGATCGAGTTAGATGTTCAATTTGGAGGGTAAGTGCACTTGGCGTGGGCTCGTTGGGCCGCCCCCTCTTTTTGGTGGCCAAAACGGCGCCAATGAAATATTATTATGTTGCGTGATTGTATGAGTCTATACTCCTAGGTGTATCCGTAGGGGTTACCTAGGGCTCCGGAGTGTGTCTGTATAGGGTCCGCTACTTTCACTTGCCTTGCGGGTTCGATTCCCCAAGGTTTATGTTTTTCCTGCGGGTTCGATTCCCCAGGATATTGTTGACTCCTATGGGTTCGATTCCCTAGGATGTATATTGAGTTCTTGCGGGTTTGATTCCCCAATAATGGTTGTCCTCGATCATAATGAACAATGGTAAACGAAGGTATTTGAGTTCTGGAAACAATGATATCCTCGATGATATGGAAACAATGGTAAAAGAATGTGTTTGAGCTCTTGCGGGTTTGATTCCCCAAGAATGGTGGTTCTTGATAAAAAAATGAACAATGATATATTATTCGTATGGTAAAGTGTAAGAATCTTCCGGAATTATTTTTACTCGACCTTCCTTTTTAAATTACAAATTCTATCTTTAAATCTCTCTTCTAAAAACTTTAAAATTCGTTATGCTATACATTAACTTACTCAGTACCTTTGTACTGATAGATACGTTGTCTCTATTTTTTTTCAGATGTTGAAGATTAGCACATGGCATTTACATTTGGGATGGGAATTTTCCGAAGACTTGTCGCACTTGTTTTTAAATTATTTTACGAATTCCAAACTTATGTTTGCCGTGTTTGGCCCTTAGCTTCCGCACTGTTTTAAATTATGTATGTTAGACTTAACTCTGATTTAAACCTTCGGGCACTTATTGAATGGTTTTTAAATTATTTTTAAGTATTGGTACAACTTAGCCTTAGCATCTTCTCAAGTGAGCTCGAAATGGTTCGCGTCTTGCTTGGGAAGGTGTGGCGGTAATGCCCTGGCCTGGGTGATCAAATCCGGGGTGTTACAGAGTGGTATCAGAGCCCAGAATATTTTAAAGCTATTATTTTAAAGATATTATCTGATACCAAAGTGGTATCAGAGCCCGGAAAATTTTTTTTTAAGCTATTATTTTTCGGCCCACTATAGAGGCCCAAAATATTCAATATTACTTTTAAGCATTTCAAATATTATTTCCATGGAAATGAATTTTATTTTAAAACCCATGGGAATTATATAACAATTGTTCCGACAAGTCTTGAAAAATGCACAAAAATTTTTTTTGGGGGGGGATCCACTTGCATACATCCATCATTTTTTTTAAATGCTCCAAAGTATATATATGCATGTCACGTGTATTTGATAATGTTCTTAGTTGGTCTGTCGATTGACCTTGCCTTAGAGCCACTAACTTGAATCTAATCTTGCTTTAGCCTTAGAACTTGGTCAAGGATGCTTAGTTTGCACATATCTATTCTCTCCTCTTACCCTTCCTATTATTAGATCTTCCTGACTGCTAACGTGCCTTAGATTAGAAACTCATCTTCGCGTGCTTGGATAACAGAAATGGCACCTAGGGGAAGGCCAAGGAGGGTAGTCCCAAACAGTGGTGATGCTAACGCACCTAACGGCAATGACATTCCTCAAAACGTAGGAGAGCGAGTGCCTCCTATTCCCAATAATATGGATGAGCGTCTAAGGAATATTGAGGAAGTCCTCGTAGCACTAGGAAATGCCGAGGTGCAACGTGCACAAGCGGGTGTACCACCGTCGGTAGCCCGAGGCAACTACCTAGCATTGGTGAACCCTTACAAACCACCTCATTATGACGGCCAAGAGGACCCGACCAAGTTAGAGAGTTGGATCCGAACTTTTGACAAGCTTCTTATTGCCGTCAAATGCCCCGAGAACGAGAAGGTTCGAGTGGCGACCTATTATTTGGATGGAGAGGCGGACGAGTGGTGGCAACATCTCCAAGGAGATTTGGCCGAGGTTGAGAAGGTTTATACATGGGGAGAATTTAAAGAAGCATTGAGAGAGAGGTTTTATCCACTGAGCACTAAGGCTGCAAAGTATGAGGAATTTATTAACTTAAGACAAGGAGGAAAAACGGTGCAGGAGTACTACGCAAAGTTCAAGGAGCTAGTTCGCTTTGCTCCGAGACTTGTGCCCACTGATTCTGACAAGGCTCAGAAATTTGAAATGGGGTTGAACCTCAGTATCAGGGAGATACTGGTTGGAGGGCAATACACTTCACTTCAGACAGTGTATGACCGAGCTGTAGCAATTGCTCGTGTCCAGCAGCTGAAACGCAAGGACAATGGTGAGTCGAGCAAGGGATCACAAGGATTTGCGAAAAAGAATCGAAGTAACAATAATAACAACTTGAGGAAGGATAATGGTCAAGCTAAGTTCAATGGACCTAAGGAGAATGTGGACAGAGGTTTGAACAACAAGAGAAATGACACCCGTGGTACATCCATACCACGATGTCTGCAGTGCCACAAAGCGCATCTGGTGCGCGAGTGCCCTAAGCGTGGAACTTGTTATAGATGTGGTGGGGAGGACCACATGATTAGAGAATGCAATGTTCGCGAGGAGATGATTGAGAAGAGGTTGGATCTGGTGAACCCTCCACACGAGAATCGGCCGACTGGGCCAAATCATCCCAATAATCAAGGACAGAGGCCACAACAGAATCGCAACCAGCAAGAAGAAAATTCATAGGCAGTTATGGGGACATAACTGCGGTCCTAAGGGGGAGAGGATGTGATACCCCCACAGAGATGTCACGCGTTGAGGTAAGAATTTAATTTTCGAGCCTCAATAATTCTATGCGTGTAAAACTACTTATATTGGTGTTGCTTTCCGAGTGCGACCCAACTTCGAGGACGAAGTTGATTTCTAAGGGGGGTAGACTGTAATACCCGAGAAATCGACGTCGAGAATTTAAATCCAAAAATTAAAGAATTGGATTTAACTATCGCAACCGAAATAATTCCGAGAGAGCGGAATTAAATATTTTCGGACGATAGCAACTCGAAGAGAGTTATCGGATTATCCAACGATCTCGGATAATTCCATATTATGATTTTAGAATTTAAAATCATAATATTAAAAAAAAAAAAAAAAAAAAAAAAAGAGAGAGAGAGGCCGCAGCCTGTGGTGGCGCGGTGGCCGCGCGGTGGCGCGCCACCAGCGCGCCACCATGCAGGGGCAGCAGCCCCTACGCGTTCAAACGCGTTTTTGCTCCGATTTTTGATATGTCACAATTTCCAATCGACTTGTATTCAATCCTCAGTCATTATGGAGTGTTATTGGATGATTGTGGACGGATTTTTGGACTTGAGACAACTCCCACAAGTTGGATAAAGGTGGATACATGAACACTAAGTGGATTCATTGAACCATGTTGGGAGTGGGTGGAATGGATGAGGATTAGGGGGTGTATTTTCGAGAATTGACTGCCATTACTTCTCCCTCTCTTTCCTAGGTCCTTAATGGCTGCAATTAGAAAGCCTAAATTCGAGTTTAACTCTCCCACAGCCCCCAAAACTTCACCCCATTCACCCATCCGAAAATTAGAGTTCATTTGAGTGTTGGTGAGAAATTGTGGGTGGTTCTTCATCATCTCAGGGGATTGGACGAGTTGCAAGGTTTCAAACCATTCATCCATTGTTAGGTAAGGATTCCATTCCATTTCCTTGGCCTTAGAATCGGATTTCTTGCCCTAAACACAAGAGTTTTGTCAAACCGTTTGATTATAGGTTCATTCGGGGATAGCAGACTGTTTCGCGGGTGGAGATCACGTTTGGACGATTCAAATCTGAGGATTTTCGATCTCAATCTCTTGATATGTAAGTTAATGATGTGCATGTCAATTTTTAGAGTGTTTAGTTGAGTATTCTTTGAGATATGGTTCGAATTCCATCTTGTGCCAAATCTGTCTTTTAGGGTTTCTTCCGAGTAGGTTTTCTTGTTGTGCTTTTCTCGCCTAGATCCGTTCATTTTTGGAAGAACTTGTCTAAATGAAAAATGTTCCTAATACTTTAAAGATGATGTCTGTAAATTTTCATAATTTTTGGACTTGATTTGGTCGACGAAAACGAATCTGGTATTTTCTGCTACATGTGGTGACAGATTTAAATTCCGAGCATGTTCAGTTTTGTGGTTCCTATTTCTCCTAGCTATGGTCGTTTTTGATGGTCGACTTCTTCATGAAAATTGCTCATCTATGTGTCTAGTTTACTCCTGTTAAATTTCAGAATTTTTGGATCAATATTCGAATTGTTATGGATTTTTAAGTAAGCTGTGGTCGGATGAACAGTGGTTTTTGTACCCTTTTGAAAACAAGTTCCTGAAATGAATTTTTTTGAGTGACTTAGAGTCCGAATTAGCTAAGGCCTATTTCTGAGAAAAATGTTTATTTTGATGTCGCCTAGCACCTGTAAAATTTTCAGAATTTTTCACAAAGTTTTACTACATTTCCTAATTCGCTTTTGAAAACTGCCACAGTGTAGTCTTACCGTTGAAAATTGGTTTCGTACGTTTCGGTAGTTTTTGAGTCGATTGCTACTCTTTGATGAATCCTACGAATTCTGGAAATGTAGACATATGTGGTAATGATTAAAATGTGATTTTTGAAACTTTGTGAGTTTTGATCGAGTTAGATGTTCAATTTGGAGGGTAAGTGCACTTGACGTGGGCTCGTTGGGCCGCCCCCTCTTTTTGGTGGCCAAAACGGCGCCAATGAAATATTATTATGTTGCGTGATTGTATGAGTCTATACTCCTAGGTGTATCCGTAGGGGTTACCTAGGGCTCCGGAGTGTGTCTGTATAGGGTCCGCTACTTTCACTTGCCTTGCGGGTTCGATTCCCCAAGGTTTATGTTTTTCCTGCGGGTTCGATTCCCCAGGATATTGTTGACTCCTATGGGTTCGATTCCCTAGGATGTATATTGAGTTCTTGCGGGTTTGATTCCCCAATAATGGTTGTCCTCGATCATAATGAACAATGGTAAACGAAGGTATTTGAGTTCTGGAAACAATGATATCCTCGATGATATGGAAACAATGGTAAAAGAATGTGTTTGAGCTCTTGCGGGTTTGATTCCCCAAGAATGGTGGTTCTTGATAAAAAAATGAACAATGATATATTATTCGTATGGTAAAGTGTAAGAATCTTCCGGAATTATTTTTACTCGACCTTCCTTTTTAAATTACAAATTCTATCTTTAAATCTCTCTTCTAAAAACTTTAAAATTCGTTATGCTATACATTAACTTACTCAGTACCTTTGTACTGATAGATACGTTGTCTCTATTTTTTTTCAGATGTTGAAGATTAGCACATGGCATTTACATTTGGGATGGGAATTTTCCGAAGACTTGTCGCACTTGTTTTTAAATTATTTTACGAATTCCAAACTTATGTTTGCCGTGTTTGGCCCTTAGCTTCCGCACTGTTTTAAATTATGTATGTTAGACTTAACTCTGATTTAAACCTTCGGGCACTTATTGAATGGTTTTTAAATTATTTTTAAGTATTGGTACAACTTAGCCTTAGCATCTTCTCAAGTGAGCTCGAAATGGTTCGCGTCTTGCTTGGGAAGGTGTGGCGGTAATGCCCTGGCCTGGGTGATCAAATCCGGGGTGTTACAGGAGAAGACCAGCGTCAATTTAAATTCGCGTCTTTTCCCCCCAAACGGTGTCTTTTCATAGAAAGACACATCTAAAGACACCTCTACTCGTATAAATAGGCATAATTAACGCTGTAAAAACGGTTCCAACACCACCCAACATTTTATACAATGTCTGTTTTTACTTTTTAGTATTTTACTTTTCTTTATCGCTTTATTTAATGCTTTTCTGCATTTAATTTCCTTTAATTTATGCGATGCTCTAGTTTCTAGTATTCAACTTGGGATTTGTCCACATCCCGTCTTCCGACCTTGAAGGCATCGTCTAGAGGATTAACGTTACTCCGAAACGTCAGTTACACTACCGTAGCAATTCAATAAATTTCATCGAGGATATTAAGAAATGCTGGAAGGTATGATGCTTATAACATTCTCTTTCTTTTTTCCGAGTTCGGGTATTCTCTGATAATTGTTATTACTTATATACATGACATAAAAGTGAGCATAAGTATATGCACTAATTTTTTCAACAATCACATTTGGGATTTTTTTTTTTTTTGATAGTATATATTTGAGCTATTATACTATGTACTATATTGAGAACTCATAAATTGGTTTTCTAAAGCTTTGTTTATGATACATTTTGTTATAGTTTGGAACAACAATTGGAATCAATTAGAGATTCACTAGATCAAAGCTCTAAAGTTGGCATTTTTAGAGGGAAAAAGTGTATCACTTGCATATGTAAGAGGAAACTGTGCAGCGGTTTTTCATTGTAATTATTTTTCATTTATTGATTTACCTTCGTGGTTTTCTCAACAAGTTAAGATCCATGTGTGATGCAATTGAGACATGCAAATAGATTTGGTGAAACAAGGAATTGGGCTATTGTACACATAGCATACATTAGTTAAGCTTGTACATGAAGTAAATTGTTGTGTAAAATATTTTGAATATGGCTGCATTAGTGGAAGTTTTATTTATTTATTTTTTTAATTATATTTTTTGGATGAGATTTTGTGTCTATGACTCAGTTTGTGATATTTTTTCGCTAGAGACTGTTGGAATGATCATCTATTATGAAAATTTAAATTTTTTGTGAGTATGTTATATTTATTTAATATTTAATTTTTCCAGTCCCTATAATTGCATAGGTATTCCTTCATTTTTTGAACAGTTATAAAGCAATGCACTTGAAACACATCCGCAGAAATAGTTGTTGATGGGATATTGGTTATCCTACAGAGTATCCTGAGTAAGCTTACTTCTCATATATGTTTCTATTTCATATCTTGGTATATTTTACTGATTAATATCCTTTCTAATTGATTCATTTGTATACCTAGTAATATCCGAATATTTTCATTGCTTCTTTTGGTCTTGAGGCTGAAATTGGCTTAAACTGCACTAAATTTAATTGTTTTGTTTACAGCCTAGGCGCAGCAAAACCAAAGAGATAAATTTCGAGATTTGGAAGGAAATCCAATCGGTTCTTTAGTTTTACTATTTTGTGGTTTCAAGAGAACTATGATATTATGAAACTGTCTTATCCCCATTAGAATAGCACTATTAAAAATCATTAAAAATATGTGTGCTAAAACCGTGATTTGAAAGTAATTTGCAATGCCTTATGAGGAAAACTTATTTTATTGTCCTAAAATACAACATTAAGACCCCCAAACAAGTAACAACCCCTTCCATCCATTATTCATCCGGCTAGATTACTGGTCTTAAATTTCATGTGTATAGTATAGTATAGAACTAAAATACTGGTCTTACATTCGCTGTTAAGATTATAGTTTAGTCATATGTAACAATCCATTTCACACTTCCCATAACTTCGCAATTTGTTGCCCCGTACTAAATTGTAAACTGATTTATGTATTGAATACTATAATCAATTCAATAGACTACACAAAAAACAAAGCCAGGCATTCCGCGTTGTCTCTGAAACAATTACAGCAATCTTCGAATTCATTAGAGATTTTCCATGCATATGGAGTTGCTCCTGCCATAGCCCGATTCTCAACAATATTGCAATAACAGGATTAAAAGAAGAAAATGGGTGGATGGCCGAGAGGTGATAAAGGAATATCATGAACAAGAACACAAATAAAATAAAAACAGAGGGTAACCAAACCTAGACCGAAGTAGACCCGAATTCACTGGAAGGATTGTACTCAACCAACCGACTAGACCCCTTCCAAGTGCATCGATCTTGATTCCTTTGACGCCGGTTTGTTTCTTCGAAGGTGTGAGGTTCCAATGAAGGAAGTGATTCACAATATGGCTGAGAACAATGTTGTTCTCGGGAGAAAAATGACCTTGATAAATAAAGGATTTAATTTCAACTGATCAAACTATTTACAATAGTCTAGAGTTCCCATATATATAGGTGAACACATTAAACAAGCTAAACAAAGCAATTAAACAACCCTAGCATAGTCCTCAACAATCGCAAACAAAAGAAACATACACGGGAACTGGACGACGCGAGCTTCGAGTTACGACGTGATCCTCATCTCGCGTCGTAGGCGGGTCTGGCGTCGTTTCGTAGCAGCTTCCTGGAGGTCTACGACGTGAAACATGTGTTACGACGCTAACCTCGTCTAGCGACGTGAGTATGGCTAGCGTCGTAGGCCTTTGAGAGATACGTCGTGAGCCTCTCCCTTATGACGCGAGCCTGGACTGGCGACGTGTGATGGTCTAGCGTCGCAAATCTCAAAAACTTGAAGAATCCCTCGAACTGTTTTCTGCTGGGGTCCACTGCACCTCCGTTGACAGGTGAATTTTCCGACGAACTTCCGGCCAGATTCCGATCAAATTCCGGCAACCTCGCCGGCGACGGCGATGGTGACGGTGGGACCCTCCTTTCTGACCTCTTCATGCTAATTTGATCTATAATTGTATCTGGAGGTCATTCTGCTTCCGGTTTTGATTCGAGGAGGTGGGACCCAAAGTGGTGGGTCCCGGTATCTTCTAGTATTCTTCAAGCTGGATCAGCAGCTGCATCTTTTGGGCTCCTTTGGGTTCAGATTTACCTGTTTCCTGCAATAGAAAGCGATGAACAGAATCAGTGAATCGTTTAATCCGTTGTCGGGAAGGTGGGAATTATCAGTCCATTTGTTCCGGCGACCACGCCAGCTCCTCTTTGGAACAGAGAAATGTCAAATCATATGGTGAATTATTTTAGTTATACATTTTGAACAGCGTCGAATCTACGGCGGTACAGGGGTTCAAATTTTTATATAAAAAAAAGCTTTTTTTTTGTTTTTTAATTTTATATCTTTTAAATTTTAAATTTATATAAATAGTGAGTTTGCATTCATTTAAGTTGTTTTTGTTGATCTGTGTTGTAGAATCTATGTACAAGCTTGGTTGTAATTAAGTATATGTTTGAACATTATCATAATTTAATAATCTATTAAAATTATTTTACTTTTAATAATGTATACTGTATTAGCCATGTTGATGTTTAAATGCATCACAAACAATTTTCTTTTGTGTTTTTTAAAAGAGCAAATGGTAGTTTTAAACAATAATATGTAGTAAATAATATGGGGGAGATTATTCGGCGTTTTCTTGGAATAGTTACTGTTTCAAATGCTAAGACACATTTTTGAAAATTGTCCCCTGAAGCTCTTCTTTGATATTTAGTTTGAGCTTATATCGAGGTCCCCTGAAATAAGCTAGGTCGTAGGTCCATGTTGGGGTAGTCTGACATATTCTCACCCCTGAAATAAGCTAGGTCGTATAGTCCTTATTGGGCAAGGCTATTATGGAGCTAATTATATATAAAGGTAGTTTAATTCTCTTAAGGGCTTAATATTAAAAGAAAATGAGTGTGTGTTGATTATGTGCATTGCTTTGCTAATAGTCTATGTGATTAAGATTGTCAATTCCAAATTGCAAAATTATACTCCATATCTTGAAAGAGTCTATGTGATAGAGTATTGGTGAAGAAATGTTAAATGATTCACTATTATTTTATGTTGAAAAAAAATACTAAATGAAGTATATGTTAATAAGTGATGAACATTTTTCAAGAAATGTCAAGGCGACAATAAATTGTTTTTTTGAAAATTCGCACATCATAACTTAAAATCATGGAATCGCCACTGATTTTGAATATGAACTGAAAGCTGAATTGGAAAAAAAAAAAAAAAAAAAAAAAAAGAAGAAATGAAAAGTTTGCAATCATGGAGAAAAGGTCAATCAAGGCCGTTAATTGGCGGATAACGAAATCTGTTATATTGCTTAGTATCGATTTGTTTTTTATTTATTTTGTTTCTTAACTTAACAAATGATTATATTTATTTATTTTTTTAATTAAAAAAAAAAAGAAAGCCACGCGGGAAAAAATAAAAGTTACAGAACGATCTTGGTAATTAGCAAATTTTTTGGACAAAATTGGTATGCAGTTATACTTCCTGGACACTTTCGGACATTGTTCCGAGGAGGAAATCCAAAATATAACTTTACTACAATGAAAATCAGCCGACAATGCAATTGAACCCTCAAACGACCACCCACGGGGAAAATGCTCATAAAGGATTCAAAAGTTAATCAAATCCAATGATTCAAGTGCATAATTCATTACTCATCGAGAGGTACAACTTTACCTGAAGAGTCAATGGCTAATTCGAACATTATGTGGCTCGGCTCATTTATACCCCTAATTAAGTATAATTATGGTTTTTTATCCTCAAATTTATCGAATTTGTGGCGAAAGATTTATTGAGGGGTTACAAAAGGCGTACAGCATAGCGCAGTATTTTGTAGAAAAATATGTATATATAAGCCCCAAACGCAATTCAAGTTACAAATCCAAACCTGAAACTTTATCTTCGGTCCTTTTCTTCAGGTCACAAACATTATTGTCCACTAAAAAACCGAACCTTCTTCTGCCGCCTACATGGAATGGAAACAACTAACCACCCCCTGAACAGGTCAACAACTACTCCCACATCTAAATACGGAGTACGTAGTAAGTACTACTATCACAAATTCACAATTCACAATCACATTTCATTTTATTAATTAATTCATGTATATTCACAACACCACCACCAACAAAGTCGTCAACAACATTATTATTAATAATAATAATAATAATAATAATAATAATAATAATAATAATAATCATGTTAAGCGTGTACCTAAAACATTATTATTATTAATCATAATAATAAGATACATATGGACAACAAACATGCAGCAAGAGCAGCAGCAGCAGCAAGAGGAGGAGGAGGAGGATTCTCTATATATGTCAACCAAGGCAAAGCTGACAGACCAACAATACTAACAACGCCGGAGCCAGCGGTATAATGGCTGTCACATCACGTGTTGTTTCTACTACTCAGAACCATATTTAAGCAGTTCCCACCTGAAGGGCCTGCATGAATAAATTACCTCTGGCGAGCTTTTGAATAGCAGTGCTGCACAAACACAAACAGCTGCTATTGCAACCATTGATAGCATTGCTGGCCTGTATATTGACACACACGCCCTCCCTCCTGCTCTTCCATACGCCAGCTTCTCTTCGCATTGCCTGCATTTTGCACCCAGCGATGCCTTCTCTGTTTGGAGCACCATCGCACCCTTCACCGTCTTCTGATTTGGAATGTCCACTACTACAACTTGCCCATTCCCAGACGACCTCTGTTTGTTTGCTTTCCTCTGGACTAACTGGATATAACTGTAATGACCACGCATACATGCATAGTCATGAGGAGTCAACCCCATGCTATCTTGAGCATTCTTCCATGCTTCAATTCCCACCTGATAATTAACAGAAACACCAAACTGCATTCTGAAACACTTGCTTCCACAGCAAAACAAAGCTCCTGATTTTGGTTACTAAACAAAACAGTGCTCTATACTACACATACACTACCATTGACCATCCATCCGAAAAGAAAGTACAGAAGAGAGAGAGAGAGAGAGAGCGCATACCGATCCAGGGTCATCAGTTAATGCATCCACTACATTCTCGCAGCCCTTTAGAGTGGCCGCCACATGAAGAGGAGTCAATCCACCAGGCCCCACACTATCTGGCTTCAATGGATACCAGCTCTCACCAACTTGTTTCTGGTTCGGTCCTCCTGAATCCAAATCTCTATTTGGATGGTATTCCAACAGATCTTCCACCATGGCCCTGCTCTTTCTCCTAACAGCTTGATGAAGAGGCCCAATATCCTGCACTGCAAGTTGAATGGAAGTGTACTCCCTGGTGTCCACAGTACCATCCATGTGTTACGACGCTAACCTCGTCTAGCGACGTGAGTATGGCTAGCGTCGTAGGCCTTTGAGAGATACGTCGTGAGCCTCTCCCTTATGACGCGAGCCTGGACTGGCGACGTGTGATGGTCTAGCGTCGCAAATCTCAAAAACTTGAAGAATCCCTCGAACTGTTTTCTGCTGGGGTCCACTGCACCTCCGTTGACTGGTGAATTTTCCGACGAACTTCCGGCCAGATTCCGATCAAATTCCGGCAACCTCGCCGGCGACGGCGATGGTGACGGTGGGACCCTCCTTTCTGACCTCTTCATGCTAATTTGATCTATAATTGTATCTGGAGGTCATTCTGCTTCCGGTTTTGATTCGAGGAGGTGGGACCCAAAGTGGTGGGTCCCGGTATCTTCTAGTATTCTTCAAGCTGGATCAGCAGCTGCATCTTTTGGGCTCCTTTGGGTTCAGATTTACCTGTTTCCTGCAATAGAAAGCGATGAACAGAATCAGTGAATCGTTTAATCCGTTGTCGGGAAGGTGGGAATTATCAGTCCATTTGTTCCGGCGACCACGCCAGCTCCTCTTTGGAACAGAGAAATGTCAAATCATATGGTGAATTATTTTAGTTATACATTTTGAACAGCGTCGAATCTACGGCGGTACAGGGGTTCAAATTTTTATATAAAAAAAAGCTTTTTTTTTGTTTTTTAATTTTATATCTTTTAAATTTTAAATTTATATAAATAGTGAGTTTGCATTCATTTAAGTTGTTTTTGTTGATCTGTGTTGTAGAATCTATGTACAAGCTTGGTTGTAATTAAGTATATGTTTGAACATTATCATAATTTAATAATCTATTAAAATTATTTTACTTTTAATAATGTATACTGTATTAGCCATGTTGATGTTTAAATGCATCACAAACAATTTTCTTTTGTGTTTTTTAAAAGAGCAAATGGTAGTTTTAAACAATAATATGTAGTAAATAATATGGGGGAGATTATTCGGCGTTTTCTTGGAATAGTTACTGTTTCGAATGCTAAGACACATTTTTGAAAATTGTCCCCTGAAGCTCTTCTTTGATATTTAGTTTGAGCTTATATCGAGGTCCCCTGAAATAAGCTAGGTCGTAGGTCCATGTTGGGGTAGTCTGACATATTCTCACCCCTGAAATAAGCTAGGTCGTATAGTCCTTATTGGGCAAGGCTATTATGGAGCTAATTATATATAAAGGTAGTTTAATTCTCTTAAGGGCTTAATATTAAAAGAAAATTAGTGTGTGTTGATTATGTGCATTGCTTTGCTAATAGTCTATGTGATTAAGATTGTCAATTCCAAATTGCAAAATTATACTCCATATCTTGAAAGAGTCTATGTGATAGAGTATTGGTGAAGAAATGTTAAATGATTCACTATTATTTTATGTTGAAAAAAAATACTAAATGAAGTATATGTTAATAAGTGATGAACATTTTTCAAGAAATGTCAAGGCGACAATAAATTGTTTTTTTGAAAATTCGCACATCATAACTTAAAATCATGGAATCGCCACTGATTTTGAATATGAACTGAAAGCTGAATTGGAAAAAAAAAAAAAAAAAAAAAAAAAAAGAAGAAATGAAAAGTTTGCAATCATGGAGAAAAGGTCAATCAAGGCCGTTAATTGGCGGATAACGAAATCTGTTATATTGCTTAGTATCGATTTGTTTTTTATTTATTTTGTTTCTTAACTTAACAAATGATTATATTTATTTATTTTTTTAATTAAAAAAAAAAAGAAAGCCACGCGGGAAAAAATAAAAGTTACAGAACGATCTTGGTAATTAGCAAATTTTTTGGACAAAATTGGTATGCAGTTATACTTCCTGGACACTTTCGGACATTGTTCCGAGGAGGAAATCCAAAATATAACTTTACTACAATGAAAATCAGCCGACAATGCAATTGAACCCTCAAACGACCACCCACGGGGAAAATGCTCATAAAGGATTCAAAAGTTAATCAAATCCAATGATTCAAGTGCATAATTCATTACTCATCGAGAGGTACAACTTTACCTGAAGAGTCAATGGCTAATTCGAACATTATGTGGCTCGGCTCATTTATACCCCTAATTAAGTATAATTATGGTTTTTTATCCTCAAATTTATCGAATTTGTGGCGAAAGATTTATTGAGGGGTTACAAAAGGCGTACAGCATAGCGCAGTATTTTGTAGAAAAATATGTATATATAAGCCCCAAACGCAATTCAAGTTACAAATCCAAACCTGAAACTTTATCTTCGGTCCTTTTCTTCAGGTCACAAACATTATTGTCCACTAAAAAACCGAACCTTCTTCTGCCGCCTACATGGAATGGAAACAACTAACCACCCCCTGAACAGGTCAACAACTACTCCCACATCTAAATACGGAGTACGTAGTAAGTACTACTATCACAAATTCACAATTCACAATCACATTTCATTTTATTAATTAATTCATGTATATTCACAACACCACCACCAACAAAGTCGTCAACAACATTATTAATAATAATAATAATAATAATAATAATAATAATAATAATAATAATAATAATCATGTTAAGCGTGTACCTAAAACATTATTATTATTAATCATAATAATAAGATACATATGGACAACAAACATGCAGCAAGAGCAGCAGCAGCAGCAAGAGGAGGAGGAGGAGGATTCTCTATATATGTCAACCAAGGCAAAGCTGACAGACCAACAATACTAACAACGCCGGAGCCAGCGGTATAATGGCTGTCACATCACGTGTTGTTTCTACTACTCAGAACCATATTTAAGCAGTTCCCACCTGAAGGGCCTGCATGAATAAATTACCTCTGGCGAGCTTTTGAATAGCAGTGCTGCACAAACACAAACAGCTGCTATTGCAACCATTGATAGCATTGCTGGCCTGTATATTGACACACACGCCCTCCCTCCTGCTCTTCCATACGCCAGCTTCTCTTCGCATTGCCTGCATTTTGCACCCAGCGATGCCTTCTCTGTTTGGAGCACCATCGCACCCTTCACCGTCTTCTGATTTGGAATGTCCACTACTACAACTTGCCCATTCCCAGACGACCTCTGTTTGTTTGCTTTCCTCTGGACTAACTGGATATAACTGTAATGACCACGCATACATGCATAGTCATGAGGAGTCAACCCCATGCTATCTTGAGCATTCTTCCATGCTTCAATTCCCACCTGATAATTAACAGAAACACCAAACTGCATTCTGAAACACTTGCTTCCACAGCAAAACAAAGCTCCTGATTTTGGTTACTAAACAAAACAGTGCTCTATACTACACATACACTACCATTGACCATCCATCCGAAAAGAAAGTACAGAAGAGAGAGAGAGAGAGAGAGAGCGCATACCGATCCAGGGTCATCAGTTAATGCATCCACTACATTCTCGCAGCCCTTTAGAGTGGCCGCCACATGAAGAGGAGTCAATCCACCAGGCCCCACACTATCTGGCTTCAATGGATACCAGCTCTCACCAACTTGTTTCTGGTTCGGTCCTCCTGAATCCAAATCTCTATTTGGATGGTATTCCAACAGATCTTCCACCATGGCCCTGCTCTTTCTCCTAACAGCTTGATGAAGAGGCCCAATATCCTGCACTGCAAGTTGAATGGAAGTGTACTCCCTGGTGTCCACAGTACCATCCATTAGAATATCTAATAGTTTTCTTAGTACTGCAGCCCAATCATGATCAATGGCAAACTCCACAAGCCATCTGAAACGTTTCATAGGAAATAGATCCACCACATCAACCCTCATTTCTCCTAATCTAGACATCAAGCTACTTTTGTGAAGAAGCCATCCCATTTCATGTACAAACGTCAAAGCTTGTTTCCCAGCTTCGATCAAATCTTCTTCAACAGAAGCTTCAGAAGCTGAAATGATGCTATCCAGGTTACATATTTCCAAGCAGACATCCTTCTCAGCCACAATGAACGGAAAGAAGCTGCTGCAGAGACCATGGTCCTCAACCTAATAAAAAGTGGAAACAATTACAAGGTTCAATAAGTTGGAGAATATGGTATGCAAAATTGAGAAAAAAAAAAAAAAAACCGTATCTTCAACTAACAAGTCCATGAAAATAGTATCACCTCAATAAAACCCCTCCCAACTACATTAGGTATAGCACAAGAGAAGCTAAGACACTCAATCTCTTCACGCTCCACAAATGAATCAGCTCTTGAAATGTCAGCACAACTTTCGTCAAGTAGATATGTCCCTTCAAGAGCACAAAATAACCTGAGAATATTCAACAAAAGTCACATGCTGAAGCTGCCCTTATGTTCTATTCAGGAAATCATCACTCGTGAAACTCAACCAAACATCTTAAAACATGTGTCCTAACAACCAAACCTTGACGTAGAACGAGATATATTGAAGCCTTTCACTACAAAGCGCACAGCTTCTGAAAAACAAACAGCAAGTGGAGTGACGCTTGATATTCTACAATATCCGTGGAAGTTTGGAGGTAGGATTGCACCTAAAACAACCCTGCCTGCACCATAACAGAAAGTTTCTTCTTCAGCATCCCAAGAGTGATTTAAATACTTTAGAAGAAAAAAGTTGGGACAATCCATCTGTACAAAATGGAGTGAAAATTTAAATGTACCATTATATGCAAATGTGGCATGTCGCTGTACTCGAGCATATATCCATCCGATTTTCCAAAATGAGTCATTAGATGATTCCAGAAGCCTTTTCAAACCCGAATTTAGATTGTAGTACAGCTGCAAGGGACAACAATCAAAATTTTGAACAGAAACTAAACATCTAAACCTGGTAGTTATCTCAGCAATCTAGACACCAATTCTATACTCCATAAAAATATGGCCATCATATGATCAGAGACTCAGCTACTGCTAAATACGACACTGAATACCTATGCAGGCAGTATCCAAGAACGGACAACATAAACTATTATTAGAGTTCATTTTTTTGCACCCAAAAAACCATACCTCCTCCCAAGTGGATCCATCCATGCATGCATATATTGTCAGGACAACACAACCAGGTCGGATGTAGCTTTCTATGTCCATAGGGCTACTAGATAGCCAATCAAGAATCTGTCATTAAATTGAACAGATACAGTTTACAAACCTGATACATGCAAACAGAAAGGCTATAGAAAAACTATTGCAACTCATTCAGGAAGCGGACCTGTTTTCGCAAGACAAGCGGAAATTCACTTGGATCTTTCCCAAAAAGTTTAAGCACGATTCGATCTGTACGACTCTGAAAATCAGCTGAAAGTATCATCAGAACAATACACTACTGCACACGGTACCAACAAATCCAGATATGTTGTTATCTCTATAGGTGTCAACTTCAATTTTGACAAGTTTAAACTTTAAAATAATGAAAAGAGATGATTTTTTCAATCAATGTAATAATATTTCATGGTCAACATTACTGAATGTGAGCATGCAACTGCACATCCATAAATTAGCTCAACAGTATACAGCAAAGAATGGCGACATAATCCTGAAGAACAAAGTATCCCTCAGACACAACACACCTTTGACACACACAAATTGAAGTTTCAAACTGACTCTAAATGAATGCAACTTAATGAGATGCAAGATTGATGAGTTCAGACCTGAGCCTCCCCACTGGATGTAGATGGTGATTGGCTTGGTGCTGAACCTGAATACCGACTATTCTGTGGTGGACTAGACTGTTGAGAATCTTTACATAACCATGATGGGACAACAGAACCATTCCAAACATTTTCTGGAGCAACATCATACGTATGATCCCCCATCCCATCTTGGGAAGCATCATAAACATAATTTAGGTCAATATTTTTCAGCTTTGCCCTTCCTGCAGTAGAATCTGAAGCATTTACTTTAACCGAGGCGCTTGCTTTTTCTGGAAAAAGCAAAGGAGATTGTTGTGAAGCAGATGCGTTTTGTGCAACTCTATCTTTATTATTTTCAGTTGCTGCATCTTTTGGAGTCAAAGTAGAGGAATCTATAGTCACAGCTTGACCAGCAGGCCTGTGAGAGTCCTGCAATAAAATATAATCAAATGTTTATACCAAAAGAATGACAGGTTTAGGCCTTAAAATATAGGTTAGTACATTCATGGTAGTCCCCAAAGATGCCCCTATCTTCGGCAGATCATGTGATAGAGGCAGATTTCCAGATGGATTTATCTCATTACTTCCACCAGCAAGACTTGCAAGGTTTCTTAAGATTGGGGAAAGCAGATCCTGATCCTTTATCTGATCTGGGCCACTGGCTGTAACAATAATATAACTGTGAAGTGTCAATAGCAAAATTGTTGAAAAGATACTGTTAGTTTTCCCATTGAAAACACAAAAGAAGTTCACTATTTATAGGGAATATTACAACAATGTTCTAGGACCAAAAACAAAAAACAAATTAATATTGTATATGTTAAAAGATACTATTAAGTAATATCAAGGGGGTGTTGGTTTGAAGGTATCGGAATGCATTCAAATCCAAAATTACATGTTTAATATTGGAAAATTTTCCATTGCATAGGTCATTGGGTTGCCACTTCAAATGACCAATTGAATGGATCAAATCTAAGAACAATAGAATGGATTTAAATCCTTGGTTGAATACAATTCCAATTTGAACCAAACATGCCCAAATATCTTGATATAAATATAATTCTCTTAACACTCTCCTCAAGTTGAACTCAAGAGAGTGCAGTTCAACTTGCAACAAAGATGACAAATAACACCCAAAGCAGTACCCATGGAGAATACTTCACACAAGAAAAAGATATTGGAGTTGACAAAAAACTCAACCTCCAAACCAAAATTGCTTCAAATAGAAGTGGTGGCTAAAACTTAACAATGTCCAAACATTTTGTGTGGGAAAAAGGCACAAGTAGAGATACCATCAAGAGTTCTAAAAATAAAACTTAAATAAAATGAAACCCTCCTGTTAATCCGTATCACGAACATAACTATGATTTAAGAAGAAAAGCTATGTTTCAGTTCACACTCAATTTGCAGGCATCCTAATTACAGTATCACCCCTCAAAACACATCAATTTGAAAAGAATTCGATACTAGAATTTTAAAGAGGAAGGCACATTTTTTTTATATGATTATATCATTGTCAAATAGAAAATTCACGGGCTAAGAGCCGAAGTTCATGGACGTTGACTTCATCAATGACTTAGGCGTACATCATTTGTTAATGTATGTAACAATCTTTTCAGCACACATATCTATGCCTCAAGAATCAATGAAAAATGCCTTTCAATAACCAGACAAAATATTCAAACAAAGCGAAAGAGAAATACCTAAAAAACAAGCACATTGTTTCTTATTTTAAGAATTATTCTACGAGCCATGTCAAATACCATGTTACCATATATAATGTCACCTTTTTCACACTTTTATATACAAGGACTGCACCAAAGTGTTTAAAGTTTAATTATTACTCCTTCATAACCACCATAAAAATTCAATTTCAAATGTACTTTCTCCTAGGAGTGGCAGTGGGTTGGGTTGGCTGGTTGGCAGGTCAGATCAAGGTCTACGTGTGAGATCAACTCTGCCAACTAAAACACAACCTGCCACCCAATTTCTTTGTAAGATATTCAACCCAAAACACCCAACTAAATTCATTTTTCGGGTTGTGTTCATTCACTTGACCCACTAAGTTTTTGAAAAATATCAATAAATTTAATAATTCCCCCAAAATGCATATAGAATTCATGTTTTTAAAAGATAGGTCATGAGATTTAATAAAATACACAATGTCATTAGATCTTGACACTCTTCTTTCTGCTGTGACTACTTTCTCAAAATATGAATATAAAATAAAAGAATTAAAAAATATACCACTATCAAAAATTAAAATTTCAATTGTTGAATCAGTTTAACTGGTTATAAGCCTTCAACTTAAACCCAACCTGTTTATAAACAAGTCAATTTTAGGTTTGAACCATCAAGCCTGTTGTAACACCCAAGATTTCAACTACCAAAATCCGGAAGAACAACGGCAACTTTATTTTGGAGCCAAGTTATTTTCAACAAGAGGGAATTTGAATTTAACAAGAAGGTTGTTGGGGCTGTTAGGACTTCTTTTGGGGCTGATTTGGGTCATGTTTTTACCCTATTTTGGGCTGTCAAATAAGGCTGAAAAAAAGGTTAATCAGCCCATTTTTGGAGTCTTAAATGCTAGGGCTTTAAGTCGTCTTCACTAAGTTAGGATAAGATAGAAGAAACCTATCCAAACACCTATTTTTGGAAGGGGGAAAGGGGGCTGCAGCTGGCTGGCAGCAATCAAGGATTTTCACATTAATTCCCATTCCATAATCCACCTCCAAACCCACCTATAAATACCCCCATACCACTCACTCTTTTCCTCACACCAAAATCATTCTTCACTTCTCCTCTCTTATATTCTAGAGTTACTCTTAGTGTTTAGTGTTCTTGTGAGTTCAAGCAAGCTAGGGAGGTTACTAGCAAGAACTTGAAGATTCCCTAGGCGTTTTCCACTTGAAGAGTAAGCTAGTCTTACCCGAACATCCTATTTTTCATGCAAAGTTCTTGAATTCCACGCATGAAATGCTTTTAATTGCTTTAATCTTATGTTTATGCGTTATTGTTAAAAGCTTTTGGGATTTTAATCCTATGCTTATGTCAAAATGCTTTTAAATCATTTAATCATGAGTTTTCGGGCTAGGCCCATGATGTCGAACTTAAATTGGACCGTTGGGTAATTTTGTGGAATTTATTTAAATGATTTAAGGGCATGAGTACTGCGGTGGTACCTGAGTTGTGGATGACCGAACTCCCCTCTGGCTTAAGTGGTAGGACGGTTTCCTCCCTTAGACCCACATGTTTTGAGCCTATGTTTCGCTAGATGTAAGTCGCGGTTCGCGGTCTAGTTTACCCGGGTATTAAATTCATAGATGTATCATCATGTGCATGTTGGGCCGCGGCTAGTTACTGCAGCCAAGGAAATGTTGTCAATATATGTTGTGTATTTTAAATGGATACTTGAGTCCTCGGAATGAGGCTAGTTTGCTCAGCATTGTTGCTGATTATTTGTTATTAATGCTGATTATTTGTTATTTTTCCCGGGTAACTTTCAGTCAAGAAGTTGTGTACGCACTTGGGCTTGGGAAGGTTTTTCACAAATAAGAATCTTTAAATTTATTGCATCGAATTACTTTTAGAATAAATGTTTTGGCCACAAGCCCAATAGAATTACTATGTTATGAATAGAGTTTGTTAATAAAATATTGCTTTCTTCGTAAACCACTAGTATCTTTATTACGCTTTAGTTTTAATGTGTTTAAACCAATGAATACAAATTAGACTTGTGTACTGTCGAGTTGCTTGAGGGCTTCGGTTTAAGGAGGCTTGGTGATAACAAGGCCCATCAGCCGGTGGCCCACCTCCGTTTCCTGGGAACCCTCGACACAACTTTATAGAATTCAAGTACTTAAGCGAAATCCTAAGTTAAGACACATAAGTTAATCAAGTTTCCATCAGTTAGCCTTAGCATTCCTTATTTAAGTTAGCCGTAGCGAGCTTGACTAAGGAATGTGGCGGTAGCACTTCCCGCCCAACTATATTTTAAAAACAGGGGTGTTACACCTGTGAACCCATTAATTTCAAATCTAAACTGGCTCTAAACAGGTCGGTTTTGTGTTGCATTGTCGGGTCAAGTTTAGGGTTGGTTTACAATATGTCGGGCCGGGTATTGATGCCCTTCATATTCCGTACACGAACGTTAAAGCATATTTACACCTCAAAAACTAATTCCTATCTCCATAAGAGATTGCCCAATCCAATAATTGTATTACTAAGTACGCATGAAAAAACATAATTTAAGCAAGAGAAAAAAAATTAAAACATTTACTGATATTTCAGGACACAGAAAAATACATACTATTTTACATATCAAAAGCTTAACACATGGAAGTTTCAGTTGGAACATAGTAGTATGTAGTAGACTTGATTTATTGATAAGTAGACATTTGTCTTATTATTCCAACAGAATTCTTAATTAGCAAATTGTAAAACTCTGGTTATCAGAAATTTTTTCATTGCCATGCCCATCTGGCTAACAACCTTTTTTTACTTCTTTTGTCGAGAGCAGTCTTGCGGATCTATTATGTGGGGCCCTATATTTTCATTTAATTAAACATGTAAACTTTACAATGTTAAATAAAAACATTATTTCTGCTTATCAACTGTCACTTTTGGTACGTTTCTGCTTATCAACTGCCCATCATTAAGTGGACCGCCATACTGCCATGGTGATATGGCGCCCGCCATGGCGACAATATGGCGAATATGATATATAGTGTAAAACATAAATAATATAGGTACTTTATAATATGAAATAATAGTAAATATACTACTTACTTTTCTCAAATGCTATAAAATAATTATTTAAGTAAATGCAGTATGAAATAGGAGTAATGGCATAATAATAATATAATATTATTATACAAGTAAAGTGGAGCAATGAGGTGCAATATAATATTATTACTGTGTATTGGAAAGTAGAGTAGTGTAATAATGGCTATCGAGATTCGAGAAAAGGAAAGGAAAGGTAAGGTTACTGGTATATTTGCTTAAAAGAATAGAAAACAAATTCAAAAGGTTGACGGTCAACAACAGTTCTAACTGGCCGACCGGCGGTGAGTGTAATAGAAGGCTTGGTGAAGTGTTTCAGGTGAGAGGAGGTGACCGGAGAGGAGGCGGCGAACGCTCAATGGCCGGGAGGAGGTGGATTTTATGGAGAAGTTTGAGCTAGGGTTCAAAAATCAGTGGTATGGCGAGGCGAGCTCTTGTGGCGGACTTCCGCCACCGCCACACCGCCATGTCGTCGCTGTGTCGACGACATGGCGACGCCATAACAACCATGGTACTTTGTTCATTAAATGACAAAATAATTGGTCATTCACAGATTCATTGCAACACAAATAAACCAGTACTCACTTCACATAAGTGATAAGACTTAGCAAAATACGCATGAATATTAGGAACCCACCTGAACTTAAAATGAGAATCATGAGCCCTAACAGTTAGGGTTACAGTTCCCAATGTAGAAACTTTCAGGTATGCATTTCGGTTATACTTTGGTATTTAATATTTGTAACTCAAACCTAACTGGCACATGTCTATTCTAGGGTAGTTAAGGGCCAGCCCATCATATCATCTTTTTAATCTAGTTTGTACCAATGATCACACTTCATGGTTTGGTATCTTGGTCGACCTCGTCTTCGTCTTTCTTATCAGTTCTTCAAATCAAAACCCCATCAATTTGCCATCAGCTCCACATCCACCTCTTTTCTTGCCTTAAAATGTAAATGATTCTATGGTATTTTTATGATTAAAATGATCGATTTTCATGTATATGGTTCAATAATAAAGATTGAAGATCTCTTCAGTGATGAAAACTAAAACTATATATAATTAAATCAGTTAACGGCAGTTAGCAGTTCCGTCATATTTCACAAAACAACCTAACACATATTGCGACTCAGTTAACAAAATGGCTCATAGTTTGCATAACTGAGTCATGCCCAACCCTAACTTTAGAAGCTGAAAACATCATATTTAAGCTCGCGGCTCGCGAATTGGGTTTCCCTAAGTGATGATTTGCAATTATTAGCAAACTGCAGGAGGTTATCAAAAGAGAACACCATTCAGTCAGATGCCTACTTACAGTGTATATTGGTGAGTATCCTCAGCAGACTGATTAACAAATAATTACTATCCTGTTCCATATTCATGGCAATAGAATTAACACCGCTCTCGGGGTGAGTTTTCCTCCTTCGTTTATTGTGGCCTGCTAGACGCCTGCGACAACTTCTCTTTCCTTCATCAAACTCTTGAAGTACATGAAACCTAAATAGGAACAGAAAAATCCAATAAATGATGATCAAATAATCTATTCATATTTAATAAACCTGTACATGAGACAGTATCACAGTAATCTCATAGTATTAGATATCATATAGAGTTACAAATATAGAAGACAGCTGATATTGTGAGATACATATCCATCCATACAAAGTGGAAGTGGAAGTGGAAGTGGAAGGGGAAGGGGAAGGGAATTCAACAGAGTTGAATATATAAAAACACAAATCGAGACATCAAAGACAAATCGACACATAAAAGCCTACAGGCACTCGGGACTCTGACCACATAGGTAGTGTAAGGAAAGAAGTAGCAATCCTAAAGAATGAAAAAATAATAATAGCAATAAAAAGAATAATAATAAAGGAGGAAACATCAAATAAAGTCAAACGAGAAGAGAATAGAATAGAATAGACCTGCTGCACTGTTGACAAAATCGCTGCATAATGTTTCCAACTAAAGCTCTGGTAGCCTTAGAATGCACTTCACACACTTTATGACGACGGTGATAATCTTTTGCATTGCTCAAATCAGCCTTACAATCTTCTACTTGACAAACAGCGCGACCAGACGGTAAACCAGACACTTTGGTCTTCTTCCCAGACTTGTCTACCTCACTTTCCCTTTCTTTTTCACATTCCCTTTCCCTTACCCTTTCCCTCTCCACCACAGGAAACATTTGTCCCCCTAGCTTCAAATTAAGCGTATCCGCCTCGGCATCACCATTTGACTCTTGATTAACCTCAATATATCTCTTCCTTTTCTCCAAATCCCTCTCCTCCCCCAAACCGGAGGCACCAGGTTTGAAAGTAGGAATATCTGATCCGACCGGAACTGGAAAAAAATGCGAGGAAGGGACATGGTTTTGTGGAGCTGGAGCTGCTACAAACAGATCCCCATCCCATTTCCAGTCATTCAAATCCCATTCCATATTCTTTTTCCCTGCGGCCTTCAAATCAGATACCACCGGGCCACATAAATCAGGCAAATTTTCACCAAACCTAGCTTCCATCTACCAAAGTCCAAATTAGCAACAAATACCAAATCCCAAATTGAAAAGATGGGGAATTTTAAAAGGAACTTCAAATGAAAAAAAAAAAAAAAATGAAGAGAAATTCAATTCAATTGATAGAGTAGGAATCTAGAGAAATGCAAACAGCGTAGACTT
Organism: Hygrophila difformis; assembly: GCA_030278955.1. Lineage (NCBI taxonomy): Eukaryota > Viridiplantae > Streptophyta > Magnoliopsida > Lamiales > Acanthaceae > Hygrophila > Hygrophila difformis. The sequence goes on along the minus strand of JAOANR010000008.1, from coordinate 41,478,723 downwards.
TAGTAGTAATAATAAGGACAATCAATCCGCCTCACTGGAACCCCAGAAATCCAAGATGAAGACGCCGACATGTCCATGGACCCAAACAAGGGCAACCCACATGCCAAACCAAATCCAGTCTTCTTCTTTCAGGCCTCTCACAAGTAGAACACAAAAATAAAGCCGCAGCCGCTAGAATTTTTACCCAGAAATAAAAAAATATAAAAATATTGCAGTAATTATTTTAGATAGCAGCGATACTAGATTTGGTTTTGATCAAAAGCCCGGAAACAAAAACCCACCCAAAACTATAAATGTTTGTCTTTTAGAGAATAGAGATGACAGTGAGATTGCAGTAGCCGAAACCCGAAAGAAATGGAGATGAGATTTGTTCAAAGACGCATAGGAGTGACGCAAGAATCGCCGTCGATTTAGAGTCCAGATATAGAGAGAGAGAGAGAGAGAGAAACATAGGAAGGAAGCAACAGGCACAGCCGGACACATTTGTGTTTATTTGTACGTTGTTTCTTCGTTCAAAAAACCTAAAAAATTTAAAAATAAAAAATAAATTGAAAAAGACTACTAATAATAATAACTAGTTTTTTCGCCCACTAAGACAGGTGTTGAACTTATATGAGTTTATAAAATGAGAATATAATTTTTTTAGATTACATGAGCTTAAAACACCAAAAATGATTCATCATCAATCTGTTACTTTGCTAGATCGGCATCATTTTTGTTCTTCAGCTCCCGGCAGTAGGTTGATTTTCAGTCATGTCGACAACGTCATCACAACTTCGATCATCTTCACAATTCGTTCTAAAAAATATAATTTTACTCCTTAATATGTTGTTCATTTTTACTATTATCCTAAAGTTTTTAAAGAATATTATTTATACTTTTTTTTGCGTATACCCGGTATCTCCAGATCACATTGTGCATAATACTAATCTTTTGAGGATATAGTTAATTGTTGTCTCTCCCAGATCAAAATTATGCATATACAAAGCAGACTAATTTTAATACTGTTTAGGTGATTTAGGGGATATGGGCTTGGCCTAATGGTCAAGTTCCGGTGTCGTATCCCCGATGATCGATTCTTGCCAATATTGCAATATCCGGATTTAAAGTAAGGAAATGGGATGGTGACCGAGAGTGATGATAAAGATAGATGAACAAGAACACAAAAACATAAAGAAAAGGGATAACAAAACCTAGGTTGAAGGAGACTCGAACTTGTTTATGTGATTAGATCGAGTCTAACCTGAAACACTTCCTTCGAGTGCATCAACCGTGGTTCAATGGAGTTGGTTTCATTGCTCCAAGGTGTAAAGATCCAAGGATTGATTCACAAAAGGGTTGAGTGTAGGGATGGCAATGGATCGGAGGTGGAACGGAGAGTGGTAAATCCACCTCCATCCATGAATATTATATCATCATCCAATCCACCCATCATCTATCTAAAACTCAACCCAAATCCAATCCACCCATCAACCACGGGTGGATCGGGTGAATAATAGATTTAAAACATACATGAAGTTGCAATCATTTATATTCAAAGTCAATTCATATTGAAACACCATAAAGTCTAGAAAATGATACCGGATTTGCGATATATGGAAGCGAAGTGTAAACGAAATAATAAGACATCAAAAAGTGGAAAAATTGAATACTGATGATGAAAGGGTCAAACGGGAGAGTATAAAACATATTGAGGAGTCCTGATATTAGGAAGATTAGCCAATAAAGCCCCCTTTAGCAATGAATGGTGAAATTACGGGGGAATTGGGAAAGGTTGGAACGACGTAAGAAACTATGGAAGAAAAAAAAAAGGGAGGAAAAATTATGTTAGATTTATTACTGAAACATATTGAGTATATCTCTCTATATTATAAGAGAGGACTTCCAAAGTTTTGTAAATCTGAATTTGAATCCATACTGTTAGATCAAAAATCCAATTTTAATTTAAGTCGTTGGATTAAAAATTTGATTTATGCGGGTCGGGTTCTTGGATCTTATCTTTCGTCGATCGCTTCTTCGTCATTACTCTTTCCTCTCTCGCCCTAATTCTCCGTCGCATCTCAATTCCCAATCGCCCAATCTTTCGAACTCCCAATCTGCCCGGCCTCCTTGTCCACGCCATAGCTAGGACGCCCCCGACCAAGGATGGCTAGGGTTGCGCTCTGCCCCCATCGGAGATCCATTTGTGTCATCGGAATCCCTCCTCTTCCAGGACCCCCGACCAAGGATGGCTAGAGTTGCACCATTTCTCCTGTCAGAACAAAACGAGTTCGTAGTCCCCATTTCCCCAATTTCTCCGGCATGTGCCTCCGATCCCGCTTCACTGGAGTCCGTCTTCGCGAACCCTAGACACTGGTTCGAGTTGCACTGGTTTCCCTTTTCAGTTCAATGAGATGCAGCAGCAGAAACATAACCATTGATGTTCGTGTCGGGGGTGATACTTGACGTTAATTCCACGAATTCACCATTTGGGTGCATCGGCATGATCGCCTTGTCCATCTGCCATGGATCGACAAAGAAATACAATAGATCGACAAAATACAAGAAAGAAAGAAAGATACAAGAAAGGAAAAATAAGGATAGGGAAGCTCCAATATTGAAGAAAATGTTGAGATGGAGATGCAAGTGAATCCCGGCAACACCTTCTCCTCCAAATGCTTCAACAATGGATGTTCGATCCCGGATTTGCTTCAAGAATCTGAATCGTGTGGACTAGCCCGAGTCTAGAACACGGTTGGGTTGAGATTTCTCTCCATTGAGGGTTTTCGGTTCCCAAAAACTCTAAGTGATCTTTGGAAAATAAGAGAGAAGTGTTCTCATTCAATATTCAAGCCAAATGTAATACCCGAGAATTTTACAACATAAAATAAATAAATAAACAAATAAAAATAATAAATAAACAATCATGATAAATAGATAAAGAATCATAAGAGATGAGAAATGGAATTTGAATTAAAAAGGAATCAAGATTTCGAGAACCCGGGAAGCCGAAGACAATTTAATCGAATAAATGGTTACACGGAAACCCACCACCGATGGACTCAATAATTCGAGTCCAAATGTAAAATTAGATCCGAATAAAATTAAGATAGGAAATCGGAGCCCGAAGATACCCCGGAAATCCGAATCCGGGAACATAGAGGGATAGAAGTCCGAAAGAGAGGAGGAAACGCCCGACGGATCGCACGACCCGGCCCAGACCGAAGTCCAGGCCAGGACGGCGCGGTCGCCGCGCGGTTTTAGGGGTTTACCGCGCCAAGGGCGCGCCACTTGGCAGAATCGGCCGTTCCGCGATTTTCTCGCGCGATTCCGGATTTTTCGACTTTCGGTTGAACATCTTCGACTCTAGACTCTTAGGGTCAGATCTTGGACGCCCTAGGTCTTAAACATCTATAAATAAGACCTCCTAAGAGCTCCGGATACATTTGAAACCCTACGAAATCTTTCTATACGTCGAAACCCTAATCCCGGAGTCGTCGGAGGCACAACACCGAGAGGAGGAACTGACTTGGACGAAATTTGGAGACCCCCGTCGCTGTGGTAAGTCTTGATCCATACTTTTCCATATGTGATTCGAAAACGAATCCTAAATTCGATCTTTTTCTATTCTAAACCCCCGATCCGAATCGAGAGCGAAGAACCCGACAAACGGAGAGGATAAACGGAGGACGGGAAGCCACGCCTCCGAATCGACGATCCCAGACGCTCAACAATCGGTAAGTTAACGCTTACTTTGGTTTTGGGTTGTTAAAAGATTCGAACATATAGATCGAATGGAACCCTATCTAAAATCTGTCTACACCGGCGCAGTGTTTTTGTTGAATTTATTCGAACCCCTTAAAGCGTTCAAACGAGAAAACTTAAAACACGAAAAACATCCCTAAGACACTGATCTAGCTCCTGTAAAAATTTCATAATTTTTTATCGTGTTTTGATATCCGAAACTGATCGTAAACGAGCCTGCTTTAGATTTAGATCTTGAAACGATGATAGATTCTTTATTCGAACTTGTTGGTGATTTCTACCTTAGATCTAGACCGATCTAGGCTTGGCGTTGAACATAAGAGTTGTAGATCTATACGTTATGATTACCTCCGTAAAATTTCAGAATTTTTCGTGATGATTTGATATATGAAATCCACCCCAAACCGAACTGGTTTAAAATCGGATCTTGAAACCGGACAGAACATAGATTCGAACTTGTTGACGTTTTTGACTAGAGTTCTAGGCCGAATTAGATCTTTAGCCGAACATGAAAGTTGTAGATAATTGTCTTAAGATGATCTCTGCAAAATTTTATCAAATTTGGAGTTGAATTGCTATGGTATAATTCGAAATCTTTAAACTGAGTTATATGAAATTCGGACAGAACAGTACTTCTGTGAAAATTAGTGTTTTTGACCTATTTCGGTATCTCAGATCGAAAAAGTTAAAACACGAAAGTTGTAGATCTCGACGTTTTGGAGTCAGGCGTGAAATTTCGGAATTTTTGAAATTAAATCTGATTTTTAACGAATTTTAGAGTAAACTGTGGTTGACCGAGTCAAAACTTGAAATCTTATTGAAACGGTGAAATTAACCTTTGAGGTTGAAACGGATAGAAATACTTTGACATACGATACATGAAACGAGAAGATTAAAATATTGCGGGTTATGACTAAGCTAGATACTGTCAATGTTCTCTGCGGCTTGGGACATAAGAGCCCAAGTGTATGTCTAGGTTGACGTAAGAGCCCTAGCGAAACACTGATCGTATGGCTAGCGGACGGATTAACTCTAATTAAAAGATCTGTATTGACCATGATACCTGTGGACATAAGAGCCCAGGCGTAAGGCTGGCGGACATAAGAGCCCTAGCGGTGGTGATCTGTAAAAGATATGAAACGGGGAGTTGTGAGAATTCCAAATTAAATCTGTATTAAATTGTGCTGTTAGATTTATGGCCACTTATTTAATTACGTTGCAAGCTATATGATGATCTTATGAATCCATACTTCTAAATTATGCGATTACATGAATTATTTAAATTATGCACATGTTTTCATTAAATTTAAATAAAGGCTTTGAAACCTCATAATCTTGTATGTGTTAACTTACTCAGCACGTAGTGCTGACCAAAACCGTTTTTTTTCCCTGTTTCTTTCAGAGCCGAAGAATATGTATCATCATATGCATTCATGAGAATTTTGGGAAAATGCTTTATTTGTAAATGATACGTTAGACTAGTAATTGCATGAACGGGCCTGTTTAACCCGTATTCTGGCCGTGTTGGCTATATTTAAATTCCGCTGCATTATACTTATGTAAATATTATTTTCCGCTGCAACTTTGATGTATTATTTTTAAATTATATATGAATGGGCTGTTTGAATGTTTTAAATACTGAAAAACCATAGCCTTGCATCTCTTTAGTGAGCTCGGAGAAACCGTGTCTTGCTAGGGAGGTGTGGCGGTGACACCCCGACCTGGGTGACCAAAAACCGGGGTGTTACAAGGTGGTATCAGAGACCAGACTATTTTAAAGCTATTTATTTTAAAGAAAATATCTGATACCAAAGTTGGTATCAGAGCCCGAATATTTTTAAACTATTATTTCTAAACTATTATTTTTAAACCATTATTATTTTTAAACTATTATAAATATTTTGACTACTACTTTAAATTTTAAAGTATTATTTCCATGGAAACAAAATTTTTACCTTAACCCCATGGAAAAAAATATATATATATATAGTGCATAAATTATTTTGGGGGCAAATCATCATTTGCATTTGCATATTGCATTTCTTTTATGAACTTAGAATCTTGGCAAAATTGAACTTAGAATCTTGGCGAGTTTTAACTTAGAATCTTGGCGAAAGTTTAACCTAGAATCTGGGCGAATATTAACTTAGATCTCTTGCTACACCTAGATAACTTAGAGGCTTGACATCGAATTAGAAACGCTCACTAGAGACTGATCTTGCCGTAGTTCTAAATCTCGTTCATCTAAGCACACGCCTAAGCATAACAAATCTCGACCTTAGCCATTCCTATCATGGTACGAACTAGAAAACTTCCTCATGTGGAACAATAAGAAAATCAAGTTTTATTAAAACACTCTTTATTCCAAAAATCTTGTTTGGATTTCCAAACAACAAACCCGAAAATTTGAAATTTGAAATTTACGAAACGTCTCATTCGAGCGATCTACCTAAACCAAGATAAGCTAATCTATACACGTGTAACAGAAAATGGCGCCTAGAAGGTAACCAAGGAAGGTGAGTCCAAACGGCACTGACGCTAACCTTTCCAACACGCCCAACAACAGTGAAAGTCCTCAGAACCTAGGAGAGCAAGTGCCTCAAGCGCCCAATAATATGGAAGCACGTTTAAAAATGATAGAGGGATTCCTAGTAGCATTAGGAAATGCGGAGGTGCATAGGACACCTGCAGCAGTAACTCCGCCCGTAGCCCAAACCAACTATCTAGCGTTGGTGAATCCCTATCAACCACCACGTTATGATGGGCAGGAGGATCCCGCCAAACTAGAGGGGTGGATCCGTACGTTTGATAAGCTCTTGGATGCTATCAAATGCCCTGATGAGGCAAAGACACGAGTAGCAACCTACTACTTAGGAGGCGAAGCTGATGAGTGGTGGCAAGACCTCCAGAGGAATTTAGAGGAAGCTGAAGAAGCTTATTCGTGGACTAAACTTAAGGAGGATCTAAGGGACCGCTTCTACCCCATGAGCACCAAGGTGGCAATGTACGAAGAGTTTTTATCACTGAAGCAAGAGGGACGGACGGTGCAGGAGTATTACACCCGGTTTAAGGAATTGGTACGATTTGCTACGAGGATAGTACCAACCGACTCTGACAAGGCTCAGAAATTCGAGATGGGTCTGAACCTTAGTATCCGGGAGATACTTGCGGTAGGACAATTCACGAACCTGCAGACGATATATGATCGCGCCGTATCAATTGCTCGAATCCAGCAATTGAAGCGTAAGGAACATGGTGAGTCGAGCAAGGACTCGCAAGGACTTGAGAAGAAGGATCGGAAAGACAACAATAACAACTCTAGGAAAGACAATGTATCCCGAAGGAAAGGAAATAAAGGTCTCAACAATGGGGGAGACGACAACCGTGGTGCATTTATACCACGTTGTCCACGATGCAACCATGCACATCTGGTGCGCCAATGCCCGAAGCCTGGAACCTGCCGTAGGTGCGGCAAGCTTGGTCACAAGGCTAGTGGATGTCGAACGCCAGAGGAGGCGATCGAAAAGAGAGTAGATTTGGTGAACCTTCAGCAAGGGGAGAGTGACGAGGAACAAGAACAAAACCCGAACCCTCTTGAGAATAAAGAATCGACAGTTATGGGGACATAACTGAAGCCCTAAGGGGGAGAGGATGTGATACCCCGTAATAATTTATTTTCGGAGTTCGACTCGATATCATGTATCCTAAATCATAAATAAACAAATTCAAGTTGTTTTGAACTACGTTATGGCTTGATCCCTTCACCGGGTACGTAGGCAGCTTAGAAGTCTTAATTCTAAGTTCAGTCACAAAATAATAAAACAAACAAGAGACTTTAGCACGAGAAAAGCCGAAACACAACTTCGAGGACGAAGTTGATTCTTAAGGAGGGTAGACTGTAATACCCGAGAATTTTACAACATAAAATAAATAAATAAACAAATAAAAATAATAAATAAACAATCATGATAAATAGATAAAGAATCATAAGAGATGAGAAATGGAATTTGAATTAAAAAGGAATCAAGATTTCGAGAACGCGGGAAGCTGAAGACAATTTAATCGAATAAATGGTTACACGGAAACCCACCACCGATGGACTCAATAATTCGAGTCCAAATGTAAAATTAGATCCGAATAAAATTAAGATAGGAAATCGGAGCCCGAAGATACCCCGGAAATCCGAATCCGGGAACATAGAGGGATAGAAGTCCGAAAGAGAGGAGGAAACGCCCGACGGATCGCACGACCCGGCCCAGACCGAAGTCCAGGCCAGGACGGCGCGGTCGCCGCGCGGTTTTAGGGGTTTACCGCGCCAAGGGCGCGCCACTTGGCAGAATCGGCCGTTCCGCGATTTTCTCGCCCCATTCCGGATTTTTCGACTTTCGGTTGAACATCTTCGACTCTAGACTCTTAGGGTCAGATCTTGGACGCCCTAGGTCTTAAACATCTATAAATAAGACCTCCTAAGAGCTCCGGATACATTTGAAACCCTACGAAATCTTTCTATACGTCGAAACCCTAATCCCGGAGTCGTCGGAGGCACAACACCGAGAGGAGGAACTGACTTGGACGAAATTTGGAGACCCCCATCGCTGTGGTAAGCCTTGATCCATACTTTTCCATATGTGATTCGAAAACGAATCCTAAATTCGATCTTTTTCTATTCTAAACCCCCGATCCGAATCGAGAGCGAAGAACCCGACAAACGGAGAGGATAAACGGAGGACGGGAAGCCACGCCTCCGAATCGACGATCCTGGACGCTCAAAAATCGGTAAGTTAATGCTTACTTTGGTTTTGGGTTGTTAAAAGATTCGAACATATAGATCGAATGGAACCCTATCTAAAATCTGTCTACACCGGCGCAGTGTTTTTGTTGAATTTATTCGAACCCCTTAAAGCGTTCAAACGAGAAAACTTAAAACACGAAAAACATCCCTAAGACACTGATCTAGCTCCTGTAAAAATTTCATAATTTTTCATCGTGTTTTGATATCCGAAACCGATCGTAAACGAGCCTGCTTTAGATTTAGATCTTGAAACGATGATAGATTCTTTATTCGAACTTGTTGGTGATTTCTACCTTAGATCTAGACCGATCTAGGCTTGGCGTTGAACATAAGAGTTGTAGATCTATACGTTATGATTACCTCCGTAAAATTTCAGAATTTTTCGTGATGATTTGATATATGAAATCCACCCCAAACCGAACTGGTTTAAAATCGGATCTTGAAACCGGACAGAACATAGATTCGAACTTGTTGACGTTTTTGACTAGAGTTCTAGGCCGAATTAGATCTTTAGCCGAACATGAAAGTTGTAGATAATTGTCTTAAGATGATCTCTGCAAAATGTTATCAAATTTGGAGTTGAATTGCTATGGTATAATTCGAAATCTTTAAACTGAGTTATATGAAATTCGGACAGAACAGTACTTCTGTGAAAATTAGTGTTTTTGACCTATTTCGGTATCTCGGATCGAAAAAGTTAAAACACGAAAGTTGTAGATCTCGGCGTTTTGGAGTCAGACGTGAAATTTCGGAATTTTTGAAATTAAATCTGATTTTTAACGAATTTTAGAGTAAACTGTGGTTGACTGAGTCAAAACTTGAAATCTTATTGAAACGGTGAAATTAACCTTTGAGGTTGAAACGGATAGAAATACTTTGACATACGATACACGAAATGAGAAGATTAAAATATTGCGGGTTATGACTAAGCTAGATACTGTCAATGTTCTCTGCGGCTTGGGACATAAGAGCCCAAGTGTATGTCTAGGTTGACGTAAGAGCCCTAGCGAAACACTGATCGTATGGCTAGCGGACGGATTAACTCTAATTAAAAGATCTGTATTGACCATGATACCTGTGGACATAAGAGCCCAGGCGTAAGGCTGGCGGACATAAGAGCCCTAGCGGTGGTGATCTGTAAAAGATATGAAACGGGGAGTTGTGAGAATTCCAAATTAAATCTGTATTAAATTGTGCTGTTAGATTTATGGCCACTTATTTAATTACGTTGCAAGCTATATGATGATCTTATGAATCCATACTTCTAAATTATGCGATTACATGAATTATTTAAATTATGCACATGTTTTCATTAAATTTAAATAAAGGCTTTGAAACCTCATAATCTTGTATGTGTTAACTTACTCAGCACGTAGTGCTGACCAAAACCGTTTTTTTTCCCTGTTTCTTTCAGAGCCGAAGAATATGTATCATCATATGCATTCATGAGAATTTTGGGAAAATGCTTTATTTGTAAATGATACGTTAGACTAGTAATTGCATGAACGGGCCTGTTTAACCCGTATTCTGGCCGTGTTGGCTATATTTAAATTCCGCTGCATTATACTTATGTAAATATTATTTTCCGCTGCAACTTTGATGTATTATTTTTAAATTATATATGAATGGGCTGTTTGAATATTTTAAATACTGAAAAACCATAGCCTTGCATCTCTTTAGTGAGCTCGGAGAAACCGTGTCTTGCTAGGGAGGTGTGGCGGTGACACCCCGACCTGGGTGACCAAAAACCGGGGTGTTACACCAAAAGATGTCTTACAAAGTTAGGGGAGGCCATATATATATAGACCAAGCCCAAGGAATGATAAAACAACAAAAGAAATGAAGAAAACATAAAAAATTGGCCTAGGTGCGGAATGTGAAGGTTGGTACATGGTGGTTACAAAGTTGGTATATGTAAGCTGCACGGTTGGTACATGCACGCCACAAGGTCGGTACACGGACCTGATGCGGTTTTAGACCGCTAAAACCGCATCGCATGCGATGCGGTTTAAACCACATGCGGTAGACCGCATCGCAAGGTTGGTACATTACCGCACAGAAGTTGGTATTCCGCACCAGCAATATCGGTACATGGCCGCATAGAAGTTGGTACTCCGCACCAGAAATGTCGGTATATAGCTTCACAGAAGTTGGTATTCCGCACCAGCAAGGTTGGTACACGCATGCGATGCGGTTTAGACGATGCGGTTTAGACCGCATCGCACATGTAAACCGCATCACTGAATTGGTACATCACACCAACAAGGTCGGTACATGGCCGCATGAGTGTTGGTACATCGCATCAACTTTCATGCCTTAGCCAAATTTTGAGGTCTTTAATCCTACATTTTTATGCTATTACAAAATATTATCCGGCCATCTTCCGACTTGACCAAAATTTGTCCGGCGTCCGGCGGTGGTTCCGGCCAACCTCAGGCCAACTTCCGGCCACTGTTCCGGCGAGCTCCGTTCGACCTTCCGGCGATGCTCCGGTGCTCCGGCGGCTTCTCCGGTCATCTTTCGGCGACTCTCCGGCGCCGGCGATGGCTTCCTACTTCAAAATTGGGGAATCCACAATTGGATTCCATCCGGGTCCTTCAATTTTGTCGGGTCTTTTCTACCCTCGTCGGACCGAATTTGCTGTTGGGCCAAGCACATTAAATCCTCGCTGGGCTAATATGGACTTGGGCCAATATCTGTATTCCTCAATTTAATTAATTCGAGCCCAAATACAGTCGGGTCCGGATTATCGGGTTGATTGATCCGGATTTTCACTGCACCATCGTACGCAATTATTTCTATTCGCAGCACCCGGGCTATAGGACTCGATTGGTTCGTAAATTCAGAGATTCCAATGACAGTGTTATCGACGCTGCTGCTGCTGGTATGTTTAATTTCTTTGGGTCTTTAAATTCATTCTCAATAATGATTCTGGTATCTTTTTTGTGTAGAGAAGAATAATTGAATGAATTCAAGGATTTAATCCCTGAATTAATTCAACGGCCCCAACACAGATGTGGATCCATCTAAATTTTAATTATTATTTTTATTTTTTTATTAATATTTTTTTGTGTTGATTTGAATATTCAACTTTGTACGCCTACAGTCTTTAGGTTCTATAGAACTTTTTGTAGTCAAGCTTTTGATGAAATATGGTGATGATTTTACAGCAAGAAGAGGGAACTACACTGTTGAAATTTAGGTCAAAATGTATGCGAGAAAAGCAAGTGAGTTGGTGAAAGAATTTGCCGGCCGCGAACCTGGGCATCTTAGCACATTCAATGTAAGACCTTGTGTTTATAAATTAAATCGGATACCTATAGATCTTGAAAAAAACCTTCCATTGATTTTTATTTTCATTGGGGTCTTGACTATGGTGAATTCGAAATTGCAATGATTCAAGATTTTTATTAGTTTTGAGTATGGAATTCCCATGCATTCTTGAATATTCTTAGTTTGCTGGTCAATTAACCCAATGTTTTGCAGATCGTCCTCGTCACTCATCCCCATCACTCATCCAAGAAGTAGTGATTTAAGTGACTCACTGAAGTACATATATAACTTATTTGTTGAGTATGTTGTCAAGAATCCACTCCATTCTCCAGGAACTCCCATTAGGTTAGTGATAAATCTTTCAATCCTCAGAAAAAGGTTTTGATGACCAATTTTGAGACATGAAAAACTGGGGCACATATGTTGCTGAGGGGTTTTATATTTTGTTTTGTGGTGCCATGTTTTTGCATTTGCGAGCCTTTTAATAAAGCTGTTGATCAATACGTCAGAGGGCTCAATTTTAGGTTGGATTAGAGTTGGTCCCCAAAGATTATGACATGGAGAGCCCAACTCCATTCGCAAAATCTGATATCATCAGCATAGTGCCATTCTGCAAGGTAGAGCAAAAATCCACTGTAAATATATTATTACTTCTACAATTGATTGCTTTCTCTTACTAACTTTGTTGTTTACACTGTACAGTATGTTGGGTGCTCTTCTGCCAATGGGCGAACTCTACTGGAGTCTTCTAAGATTGCACTAGACAAAGGGAAACTAGATGATGCTGTTAATTATGGGACAAAGGTGATTTAAATCTCTCATAGGAGTATATTATTTGTTCAATATTATTTTCATATCTCTATAATGAAACTTTTTTTGTCTTGAACTGAAGGCTCTTACAAAAATGATAGCTGTTTGCGGTCCATCTCATCGTATAACTGCAAGCGCTTACAGTCTCCTAGCTGTTGTTCTGTATCACGCAGGAGATTTTAATCAGGTAGGACTCACCTATATTTGTTTGATGTATAGAGCTTTTCCCCAAGGGTGTAGAGAAATAGCCCATTAAAAGATCTTATAATTCTTTTATTCATACGACCATTCCTTAGTTACAATAATTTGTGACTGTATTTTTGTGCCAACATTTCATGTTTAGGCAACCATATATCAACACAAGGCATTGGATATCAATGAGAAGGAACTTGGGCTTGAGCATCCCGATACAATGAAGAGCTATGGAGACCTATCAGTATTTTACTATCGTCTTCAACACTTTGAATTGGCTTTGAAGTAAGTTGCACTGTGTTTCATTCTTATACTTAGACATTTCAAGACGGTGGACAATGTGGTCTATAATTCACTTCAACCTGCCAAATGGTGGGTCTAGAAGGGTTGGCCCATGGCAAGGGGCAGGCAATGCCAGCCTACTGATCTTCTATTAAATAATTATTAAACATAATTATTTTGAGTTAGGGAATACTGGAATTTATTAATCTTTAAAATATAATATTTTATTCTTTTTCAATTTGTAAAGAAAGTACTACAAAATAGTCAAGAAAGGTTTTTGTTTTGAAAACTTAATTTCTTATGAAAGACTAATAAAAAAGGGCCCAACCCATGGGTTGGTCGGCCCTGCCCTGGCTAGCTCGTTTCAGCCCGCTTTTAAAGACAAATATAGATAATTTAATCTAACCTACCCTCTTAGTATGGTCGGTTAAGTTGGTCTACGAGGTCAAGTCCATTTTGATAGATCTACTTGTAATAATCAAATTAAAGGAAATTCAAGATTTTTATGAATGGATGGGCTGTAAAAATTAAAGGACATTCTCAATTGAAATCTTGAAAAATCAAATTAAAGGACATTCAAGATTTTACAGTCCTTAATCGGGTGGACTATAAAAGGTGTCACTTGATTTTCTTGAAGAAAGTTGAGAGACAATCGACATTGTAGAGAAGGCTAACTCGGGCCACCCTGGTTTCACTCTGGGATGCACTACAATAGTCCAATGGCGCACGTACTGTACGATGTGTTGATGCGGTACAACCCTAAGAATCCTTAGTGTTTCAATCGCTATCGTTTTGTGCTGTCTGCAGGCCATGGTGGTATGCTGTACTACGTTCTTCACTGGATACGATTCCCGGATTCCATCAAGTTCAATTCCTACGGTTCTAATATATTCTTCGTCTGTTGTTTTGTTTCTTCTGCTCTATATGTATGTTTCTATATGTTCCTTTGTCCCTGGATTTTACACTGTTTTCATTTTTTTTGAGCTTGAATCTTTCATTGTTGTATGATTATTGAAAATTGGATCTACACAGTTTGATTTTAGACAGTAGGTTTTTGACATCCTGCTGAACTCGAATAAGGTTCTCCTTAGTTATGTAATTATTTATTTGCCTATTGTTTGGTATTGTATATGACTTATGCTTTATCCAAGATTTTGTCATACTATTCTTTGTCTCATGGAAATACAAATCAGTTTCTCTAGCAGTTTCAAATTTCTTGTTATGGTATGATTGCAAATTGATCTGCTTGAGTGAATACCTTCTTCAATTTTATAGAGGACGTGTCTTTCGAATCCTGGAACAGGTTGGAACAATTATGCATCTTCCTTTGCTTCTGTTGAAATTGGCTCTCATTCGAACTCCTATATGTGAATTTCCTCCTCTCTATTTCGAACTCAGTTTGAAATGTATAAGGGCTCCGTGCTGATTCTTTCACTGATTCCTCTATGAATATATGATGGTTTTGTTCAATTTGGTTTTACTTTACACATGTGTTTTCGTCTATAAAATAAATCTAACTATATGATTTATCTGGTGCAATTCAGTAAAGTTCATGGATTAGTTGCTGGGGGTAGTGAAGATGGAGCTGTAGAATGATTTGACATGAGAACAAGGTGTTCAATTGGAAGAATAGATGCTAGCACACACTCTGGTGATATTGATGGGTAATATGCACATTAACTTTTTGACATATAATTATGCTCACCAAGCTTTGTCTTTGGCTTTAGAGCTAAATTATTTTAAACTGTAAAAGGTTACAGCAATTGAGTTTGATGAAGATGGGGTTTTCAAATGGCAGTAGGAAGCAGTGCTGAAAAGATATTTATCATTATTGGAGCCATACAGTACTTATCATTTCTATGATCATTAGGGTGGCATTCCATCATGTATATTTGGTAAGAACCTTTGGTGACTCCCTCAGAAATTCAAACTTTAAGACTAAATGCCTCTTCAATATTTCTGACTCTTATGACATGCTACTCTTTAATCAGAAGTTCGGCTTTTACAACAATCCATGGATTAGTAGAACTAGAAATAACTATTCATTTATATGTTGTTTTGGTTAAATTATATAGTGGTTAAATTATGAGGTATATAATAAAGCTTCAGAGCCATTGTCTAAAGTGATCCAAAAAAATGGTCGCATGGTTTCAAGATATTGCTCGGTGGTTGCCAATATTGTTTTCTTACTCGACCTTTCTGATACATTTATGATCAAATTAATGATGGTCGATGTTTCTTTATCCAGCTTCAAATTAATGCATTGTGTTTATCTAAACCTTTCTGAGTGAAAGATCATATATTAAGTTTACCAGCTTTCGTAAATTCAATAGTGCATGGGTTTAATATTTATTAGACAATTGTTGCTTTTGGTTAAATTCTTTTGCATGTTTAATAATTGTTGTTTTTTTTTAATTGTTATGTGTCCTTTTTAGGTACGACAGCCCGATTCTGAACATTAATTATTGCTCTAAAGAAATTTGTTTCTCGTGCAATAAGCACGTATTGATGGTGAAATACCTTTTTTTGATGCACTGGTATTTAAAACAAGCTTTAATAGGGGAGTGCCAGCAAATATTGAGACCCTATCTTGAGCTGGAATTAATCACTCATCCAACTGTGGCACCACCTTACATCAAATGTTTGCCACGTCTTTAAATGGAGAGAAAATGCAAGAGATTTTATATTAAACCAACCGAAACCAAAACTATTTCTCCTGTGAACCTCTTGAAGTATGTTATCTATTTCTGTAATACCCGAGACTTTTGATAATAGGAAATGGAATTAAAATTGAAGAGCAATGGAATTTTAATTCCAAGAACCGTGAAGTCGAAAATGATTTAAATAAATAAATCATTGCACGGGAATCGAAAGACGATGGATTCGACGCCGACGAATTTAAATTCAATAGATTCAAGAATTCGAATACGAAATCAATTAGAGACGAAATGAAATTTAGGATAATAATCGTAATCCGAGAATGAACCGGAAAACCGAACCCGAGAACGTAGGAGGATAGAAACCCGAACAAGAGGAGGAAAGGCCCGACGGATCGCACGGCCTGGCCCGGCCGCAGCCAAGCCGGAGGCCGCGCGGTGGCCATGCGGTCTGGAGGTTTTCCACGCCGAGACCGCGCCACACCACAGTGGACGATCAACTTTCGGTTTTCGACGATTTCTTACCTTATTTTCGTCCCCCGACTTTGGTAACTCAATCCCGGTCGAGGGAAGGAGTATATGGAAGGATTTTGAGTCTTGAGACTCATTATTTTCGTCCAACACAACCCTAGCAGCCCCTCTTTTCTCAATTCTCTCCAAACTTCTTCCAAAACCCGAAAACACTAAGTTCTTGCTTACCGATCACTTTTCGGCGACGAAAATCGACCAAGGAGGCGTGGAGAACAAGGATTCTAGTATTCCAGATTGTTGGTAAGTCGTTCATAGGTTTTTGCTTAACCTTTCGAACCCGAAAATTTGATCTAACTCTAGATTTCTTCTTTCGATTCGAATTCGTGGCCAAAGTTGGAGGATTCGTGTTGAGGAGATTCGTTCGTGACAAATCTTAGAGCCCGGACGATCTCGAGACAGTTTAGGACTCTTCTCAAGTAAGATAATGCCTTACATATCAATATTGGTGGCTTAGAACCGTTGGAAACATTAGTTTTAAATCAAACACTAAAATCGGACATAAAAGATTCAATCTTTATGCGTTTTCTGAGATTGGCTGAAAAACCCTATTTCAAGAATCCGAAACGAAAAACTGCGAACTAGAGATCTGTTCCTAACATCTTAATCTAGGTTGTGTCAAAATTTCATACATTTTCATTAAGATTTGATAACCCAAACCGCGTCGAACATTTTCTGTGATGCATGAACTTTTCGAAAATCATGACAGTTTACATGGTCGAACTTGATGAGCATTTTTCTATCACTTGTGGTCAAATCTAATTTTGGTGTAAACATAAAAGTTGTAGATAAATGTCTTGAGATCATGCCTGTAAAATTTCGTGCATTTCCATTAAAGTTTGGATAGTCAAAACCCGTTTTGAATACATTGTGTTGTTGAAGAAGAAGTCGATAGATTTTAAGTCCGAACTTAGTGAATTAATCTGACTTAATCCGTAATGAATTTGCATAAAATGCCTTAATAAAACTTGTTTATTTTGGTGTCTTTTAAGTGCCTGTAAAATTGCATAAATTTTGGACGTCGTTTGCTATGCCACTCGTTTGAAAATTTCAGAAACTCTTTTGAAAATTAGTGTGCTGTTTAGAAAAAGTTGGCAGATTTTATACTTTGCAAAGATTGTAAAATTTCACTCATTTCCTCACCTATTTTTGAAAAACTTAAAACATGAAAGTTGTTCGTTAGCGTGTTTTTGAGCTACTGTGAAAATTTCAAGTCGATTGCCTTTGAAATAAATATTGAAACTGAGATGGCGTAAACTGTGGCAATGACTTCATTGAAATGTTGAAAAACTCGACTTTTGAGAAACACATGATTTGTGAGATATGTCTAAATAGTAGAACATTTATTTTTAAAAATCCCGTTAATCTAGGCTGAGCTAGATCTCCACGTAAGTAGGGGTGAGTGCTCTGTAGGGTGCCCATCTATCTTGAAATTCGTGCCCGAGTGGACGAAATGTGATATATTGTGAAATTGTGCAAAAACGGCCATTGAGAAATTAGTCTACACTCTCGGGTGTATCCGAATGGGTTACTCGAGGCTCCGGAGTGGTATTGTGTATGGCGCGATAAGCGGGTTGCTTCGGCAATTTTCCGAAACTTGATACATGAGAAACGAGATACTTGAGATATATGGTTGTGGCGTCCTCTTCTTAGTTAACGGGAGAAAATTTAAAAGACTTACATTTTTATTTATTTATTTATGTCGTTAATTATGCATTTTAAATTATGTCTTAAAATTTATGCCTATGCCTTGAATAATCATTTTTAAATTAAATTGATTATGAGAAATTATGGATTTTATTATTGTCTAAACATGCATGCTTCCGTGTATTTTCAGCGATGGAGTATAGTATATTTCAGCGACGCACTATAGTATATTTCAGCGACAAACTATAGTATTTTTCATCGACTTGATATTGTGCATTTCAGTGACTTCGTAAAAGTTGAAATCCTAATTCTTTGGTTTAATATATTTCAGCGACGCACTATAGTATATAATCAGCGACGAACTATAGTATATTTCAGCGACAAGCTGTGTGCATTTCAGCGACATACATATTGTTCTTCAGCGATGACATGTGTATTTTTCAGTGACTTGACATTAAAAAATATTTTGGACAATTTTACCCTTTTACATTTTGGACCGTTGGATCTTAAACGAACGGTTGGGATTGGTGTCTTGATGTACTGCGGGTTTTGGTGATTGCACCGTAACCAATCCCATTCTCCATACTCTGAAAAAGAAATAGACAACGAATTTATCAGTATATAAAATACTGAGTAAGTTAATTCCTAACATAACAATAATGAGTTTTAAAAATTTAATTAATAAAAATTTACTTTTTACTCATGCACATTTTTAATATAATAAAAAAAAATTATCTTGAGAGAATTAATAAGAAGAATTTAAAGGCATAATTTAAAGGTGCATTTATAATGTAAAGAGGCGTACAAAAATATTATACACATTAATTTAAAAATTTAAGTAAAAGTGCATACACGAATTTTAAAACATGCGTAAAAAATTTAAATAAATACAAATCGCATTTAAGTCTTTTAATTCCCGTTAACTAAGAGGAGGACGCCACAATCAAAGTATTCAATTTCTCAGGTATCACATATCACGAGTCCGTTTGCCGAAGCAAAATCCTCCATACACAAACACACTCCGGAGCCTTGGGTAATCCATATGGATACACCCAAGAGTGCAGGCCCAAAAATCAATGGTCGTTTTGGCACAATATCATAAAAATCACCATTGCCCGTTCAGCACGAAGTCAACAGTTAGAGGGGCACCATGCAAAGCACTCACTGATGACAGTCATTCATGACTGCCATATTCATCCAAATTTGAATCCTAGTGATAATTTCTGATCATATTTTCCTTGAGAATGAATAAAAAATCAAAAGAATTGCATGGGATCAGGGAAAGATTAAGATCCGAAGAAGAGTTTAAAATGCAAAAAAATAACTTAAAAAATAGAAGTACTTCGCGTTATGTTCTTGCCAGAACTGATCCTCTCTTTGTCATTCAACAGAGAAAGTGAAGAAGAAATATTGCGAGGAACAGACCTGGAGAGAAGGGCAAAGTCTGGAAAAGATCACCTGTACCGCGAGTGAAGAAAAGAGACATCGCGAGGAGTGTAGGGTGAAACCCGGATAAACTCAAGAAAAATTTTCAAGACTGGAAAGCCTACGCGATAATCATTTAACATCGCGTGAGAAGAAAGTTGGAATAAGCTAAAGGAAGAGAATAGAACAACGCGTGAGGCGAGGGAGTAAGTTGACTAAGCCGCGAGCAAGATAGTTATCTTCAGGACGGGAGGCAGTTATTTTTGGTACACATCTATAAATAGAGCCCTAGAGTTCAGCTCAAAGCAACCAGAGGATTTCAGATTTCAGCCTCATAATTCTCCTGTTCACTTTTACAGTTTTTCGTAGGTAGGGTAGTTAGATTCAAATTCTGTTCTTGCGATTAATTTTTCATGTCCTTTAGATTTGTTTTTGTATTAGTAGATTAGATTTAAATTTTGCTTGATAGATTAGATTATGAATCTGCTGGAGAGAAGA
Source organism: Hygrophila difformis (assembly GCA_030278955.1). Classification (NCBI taxonomy): domain Eukaryota; kingdom Viridiplantae; phylum Streptophyta; class Magnoliopsida; order Lamiales; family Acanthaceae; genus Hygrophila; species Hygrophila difformis. Next base: position 41,458,875 of record JAOANR010000008.1, on the reverse strand, counting down.
ATTCTGCAATCGGAAGTGTTTCAATCCATTCAAATGACGATCCATTCATCTTGTTTTCTTCGTGTTCATCGAATCAAATTCACATTTTCTGATGAGTTTCAGATTTCCAGGTGTATTCGTTTCTTTTTCCGTTTACATTTTCTGTTGTATGAAGGTAAATCGTGTTTCAGATCGCTCATTTTCTTTTAGAATCTTAACCTTTCAAGCTAAACAATTGAATTAGTTAGAACGATGGTTGAATTCAGGATGAATTTCATATCAGAATTTAGAATCTCGATCTGTGTTATTCATAATCATTTAGAGATTTAGAGATGTTGTTTTGAATCTGATGTTCTAGTTCTTTAATTTGCGAAGAGATGATATAATCCTCGGGAGGTTGCTTGTTTCTGAATTTCATAGAAATTAGCAATTCATTTCGAGAAATTCTTTCATATTATTACTTTCTGGATCATAATCGTTCTCAAATCCACATCTCTTAGAATTTTGGAATCAGCATCTTTCCAGCTCAACATTGTTCTTAGCAAAACTATTAGAGAAATTAGTTTAAGCAGTTGTTAAATCTATTTGATTAAGCAGTTGTTAAATCTATTTGATTTTCATTCCATAAACATTTCTGTTGGTTAAGTAAAATGATCCTCACCATGTTCTCAAAGACCCATGCAGTGTTAAATATAGCGTGATAATCTTTCAGAGCTAAAATTCTGAGTTGGACAACCTAGCTTATAAAAGGGAGTTGAACAACCTCGCCGTGTTCTTAAAAATCTTATCGCGTGGAGTTTTAATTCTCTGTATTATTTGAATATGAGGAAAATTCTATGAATAATAACTCCCTCCATGCTGTTCAAATATAGCGCGCAGAAAACTAGAATGTTCATAGTTTTAAACCCCATGATAATTACTGCAAGTTATATTGGACATATTTTGCAGACTTAATTCTCAAATCCTTTTTAAGGGAAGTAATTCCCTACATTCTCTCTAGATCCTAATCTATATTTTTGGATCACTCTAGCATTTTACTTAGAGGATTCAGAACCCTCATCATTTTTTATACATATGTTACTTATCTATAACCATATTAAACAGAGTATTTCAGCTTTCTTATAATAAACATACCACTCATAATCATTTAATTGCCATTACAGTCATAAAGCACATTGAGATTGGGATAAGGATATTAGTTTGCCAAACCATCATTTACTCAGGATAATGATGAACAAACCTGTTCTATAGTTGGACATTCACTACCTGTCGTTTAAAAGGGAAAGATATTTCAAAAATCATCTTTTGTCTTAAGAATTAATGAGAGTCTAGAAGAGATAACTTTCGGGGGTCATGGACTGTTATGATAAACAAATCATATGCTATGAGTAGGAAGTTATGCACTTATAGAATTTCATTAATCCTGAGTTAAGTCATGAATGTTTAGGAATATTTACACTGGATTCTCCTGCCAACACATCTGTACAAATCAGAGTAGTCCAGATAAGTCAAGTACTTTGATTAGTAATTTTATCTTGATATACTTACAGGACTATTATTTCTTATAAATATTTGTTGGAATTATTTTGAGAAGCTTGAATCTCGTAAAACTCTTGGATGATAGATTTAAATACCAGCTTTTTGTTTTGTTGCAGAGGACATTCAAGATAGGAGTACGAGATACATCCTTATCAGAATAATAAGAGAACAACAATAAGTTCAGACTAGTTCTAGATTGGTTGGACGTGACCCTGAGTTTCCAATGGCTTAATCTGGATCCGGAAAAAATATATTAAGTGATATTTGTAAAAGCTTATACTAAAAGATAAGTCTGACTAATTATCTTTTGGTGTTAAGTATCTCATGATTTTAGTACTGATATTGTTATGACACTGGATCACAAGTACTCGTCTTGGGAAAGTGATCAAAGGCATAAAGGATTTAGCAAACTCTGATAAAGGAATTATCCAAATTCTTTGAGCTCACGCGTTATTCAATAATCACAAAGCTTGACTACTTCTGCATCAGCCTTATTTCATTTTCTTTGTCTTTTTGTCCACATTGATATTTAATTCGCAATCATCACATTAATCATGAATTCATATCTTTTCCATCAATTTAATGCTTAACTTTACTGTATTTTTCTGAAAATTTTTTTATCGCTTTCATTTTAGATATTTCTGCATATTAATTTTCAGCATTAGGTTTTAGATAAAACCTACCAATCATCACACAACCAAGAATATATTAATGTTTTAATGATTAGTGCGCTATAAAAATGCTTCTATCGTATAACTCTCTAGTGAACGATCCCGACAAATTAAATAAATACTGCAAGCTTGATATCGTGCGCTTTCGGTATGCAAAAGAAACATGATCTTGAATTTCTCTTAAAAAATCTTGTTATTACAAATGGGAGTAATAAAGAGAGAATCTAGAGTCGTATTAAGTTGCAAAGGGATTTTTATAAAATCCCTCAAAAGCTTCATGGCGCCGTTGCCGGGGAGGGTGTAGCTTTATGAATATTAAAACAAATGTATTCACTGGTTTGTCATAAATATTATTCTTTTGACATTATTGTTTTATTTTCCCTAATACTTTCACTTTCTCGTCAGGAGAAATTTGAGCAGTTTATGAGCGAAAGAATTACAAGATCCTCAAAACAACCCCTGCTTCCTTTCAATTGTGAGCTTGAGAGAACAACAAGTCTGATCAGAACAAACACAAGGAGAAGGCAGAAAGACTACACACAGGGGACACTTTCAACCATAACTCAAATGGCAAATAACGGGCAGAATGATGGATTAGGGAATCTGGCAAATGGACAACCAGGGAATCAGAACAATTTGCCACAAGAGGACCATTTCAAGCTCCTCTAAGAAATGAGCACCTAACTTTGTTCAACAACACTACTTTCCTCCAAATTTTGTCCATCCTATTCCCAATCCTCAGGAAGATCAATACCAGCCGTGGCAGCCCAATGTGGATCAATATCTAGGCGGAACAGAAGAAGAAGTGGATATACCTCCTGGTATATTGAGTATGGCAGCTTCGGGAGCATTCTATGGTCTAAGTGTAGAAGATCTACATCTTCATCTCAAGAAGTTTGCGGAATTGAGCAAAACTGTTATGAAAGGAAGAGCTTCCAGAGAAAGTGTTCAATTGGCCATGTTTCCATTCTTCTTGGATGGTTCAGCCAAAGAATGGTATGACTCCTTAAATACTCAACAGAAATCCACTTGGCCAGAATTGGTGAAGAACTTCATGCTAAAGTACTTTCCAGAAAGCAAGATAGATGAATGAGTAGACAAAATATCTAGTTTTAAGATGAAAAAAGGGGAATCATTAAAAGATGCTCGGGATAGATTCTTTGATATGCTAAAAAGATGTCCGCAGCATGGTATTACTGAAAGAAGACTATTAAAAATATTCTTCACAGGACTTTCACATACTTGGCAAATGATGATTAATGCCACTGGAGGAGAACTACTACTCCAGATGACACTAGAGAAAGCTTGGACAACAATTGATACCATGACTGCCAGTAGAACAGTTCTTCAAGATGATGATCCACCATCCCCCACAAGGAAGATTCTTGCTATTCACACAGACAAAAATGATGAAAAGTTTGCAGCACTTGCTAAGAAGATTGCGGAATTACAACTAACCCAGAATGCAAACCTTCAGATCCAATAGCAACAACCAATGATCATGCTTCAACCCACTGCTATGGAACAGGTTTTTCAATGTGGTCTCTGTTCTGGACCTCATCATAATGATCAGTGTCCTCTTCTTCAAGAGGCACCAAACAAGATGAGAGTACACTGGTTTTCAGAACAAGCATCCAAACTTGAGCTATGGTAATAACAATAATGCACAAAATGCACATCTTTTGAACCCCCCACAACAGAATACCACTCAACAGCCCCAACAAACTTTCGTCCTCAGCAGCAGTTTTACCCTCAACAGCAGATGTATCCTCAGAGACCTCCTCAGCAATTCAATCAGCAGAATCGGCCATTTGGACCATTTTCACCCATGTATGCTCATTTTCCTCCTCAACCAGAACCTCCAGTGGCTCATTCTACTATCCAAGATATAACATATTCTTCTAAATTTGAGAATGCTCTGAAGGAATTCATTGCTAAGCAAATAGAGATGAACAACCAGCTGCAAGCCTCTATTAAGAGTGTTGAGAATTCTGTCACTGAGATGGCAAAATTGTTACAGCAGAGGGAAAGGGTAAATTACCAAGCTCATCTGAAACTAATCCACAGTGCAAGGCAGTAATGCTTAGGGGAGGCAAGGAAGTCATTGATCACGAGTTTGAAGAAAAGAGGAATAAGCTGTTGCAACAGAAGCTTGATGAAATTCGGACAATAGAAGAAGATGAACATGTTGAAGATGGTCCAATTCTTAATAATAAGGGTTTGGAAAGGAATGAAACAAAACACTCTATTCCAATTGATAAAGAGGGAGGTAATAATAATCACAACCCTGCAGGTAACAAAAGGGACATACTGGATGAATACATGCCCAGGGTACCATACCCTGGGAGACTCAAAAATAATCTTCAAGAAATAAAATTTAAAAAATTTCTTGAAAAGATTAAGTCTATTGAGATCCCAATACCGCTGGTTGAATTAATTTCCGAGATGCCTTCTTACGATAAGTTTTTGAAAGAATTGATTTTAGGGAAACGAAGGGCATGAGAGGAACAGATGGTGGTCCTAAATCAAACTTGTAGCATGATAATTCAACAACGGATACCACCAAAGCTTGAAGACCCAGGAAGCTTCACTCTGCCTTTAATCATCAACTACCAAGAAGCCAGAAGAGGACTCTGTGATTTGGGAAGCAGCATCAACGTGATGCCACTTGCCATGGCAAAGAGGCTGGAATCGGGAAGAGACTCTTTTCTTTGCTGACCAATCGAGCACCACAACTGAAGGAATTATTGAAGACGTTCTGGTGAGAAGAGGAGGTTTATGTTTTCCAGCTGACTTAATAATCCTAGACATTGAAGAAGATGTGACAATCCCCATTATACCAGGAAGACCATGCCTGGTAACTGCTGGAGCTATGATCGATGCTAAGAATGGAATCGTAAAGCTACATGTGGATGACCAGGAAGTCACTTTTGACATGGTAAAGATGGCAACGTATCCTTTCGATGCATTCAAAATAAATGTAATTGGGGAAGAGGTAGAATCAGGTAGCATTAAGGTAGACAACCTTTTAACAGCTTAAATCTGTCTCTGTCTGATGTAACCGACAACAGTTTCACCCCGCCTACAAATACTGAAGATCAAATTCTTGGTTACTTGTGCACGGTTCGATTCGCTGATCCTGAGACTGGTGAAATCAAAGATGGATCAGAAAGTGAGGATATGATATCTTCAGAACAATCTGAGGATGACATTGATAAGACAAATCCTACATTGGAAGGACCTGATTTAAAAATAGAAGAGCAAACTCATAGCAAACTAATTCCATCAATTGAAAGCCCACCAGAACTTGAGCTTAAAGTATTACTAGAACATCTTAAATATGCCTTTTTGGCATTAAAAAAGAAGCTTCCGGTAATAATTTCATCTAAATTGGATGAAAAATAAGAACAAGCTCTTGTGAGCACTCTTAAGAATCATATTCATGCAATTGCATGGACTATTGCTGATATTAAAGGTATTAGTCCTCACATTTGCATGCATAGGATTCTGATGGAAGATGAGTATAAACTATCCAGGGAACCAAAAAGGCGGCTAAATCCACCCATGCAGAAAGTCGTCAAAAATGAGGTAATCAAGCTACTTGATGCAGGTATAATCTATCCTATTTCATATAGTAAATGGGTCAGTCCAACTCAAGTTGTACCCAAGAAAGGAGGAATTTGCATAGTGACTAATGAACATGGCGATGAAGTAGCAACTAGACCAGTAACAGGATGGAGGGTCTGCATTGATTATAGGAACTTAAATACTGCTACAAGGAAAGATCATTTCCCTTTACCATTTATTAATCAAATGTTGGAAAGATTGTCAGGAAAACCATTTTATAGCTTTTTGGACAGTTACTCTGGCTATAATAAAATATTAATAGCCATCGAGGATTATGAGAAAACAACTTTTACTTGCCCATACGGAACATTTGCTTACAGACGAATGCCCTTTGGATTATGTAATGCTCCTGCCACCTTTCAGAGATGCATGATGAGTATATTTTTGGATTTTATTAAGAAATGCATTGAAGTATTCATGAATGATTTTAATGTTTATGGTGATGGCTTCGAGAACTGTCTGCAAAATCTGTGGAAAATTTTGCAGAGATGTGAAGACACTAACCTAGTACTCAATTGGGAAAAGTGTCATTTCATGGTTCAAGAAGGCATTGTCCTACGACATAAAATATCCTGAGCGGGAATAGAAGTAGATAAGGCTAAAGTATCTGTTATAGCAAATTTACCACCCCCTAAGACAATAAAGGCAGTAAGGAGTTTTCTAGGCCATGCTGGTTTTTATAGAAGGTCTATTAAGGATTTTTCTAAAATAGCTAGACCCTCATGTAACCTCGTTCATAAAGATGTTACATTTAGCTTTGATGAAGATTTTTCAATTGCATTCAAAACCCTGAAGGAGAAATTGATCACTGCACCTATAGTTCAGTCTCCAGATTGGAACTTACCTTTTGAGTTGATGTGTGATGCCAGTGATAATGCAGTGGGAGCAGCATAAAGAAGGAAAACATCATTTCATATATTATGCTAGTCATACTCTTAATGATGCTCAGATAAATTACACTACAACTGAAAAGGAAATGTATGCTGTTGTCTTTGCTTTTTGATAAATTTAGACAGTATCTTATTGGAGCCCAGACAATAGTTTACACTGATCATTCACCATTACGCTACCTTTTCTCAAAGCAAGAAGCTAAGCCTAGATTAATAAGATGGGTATTACTTTTACAAGAATTTGACATCATCATTAAAGAAAGAAAAGGGAAAGATAATGGTGTAGCAGATCATCTTTCAAGATTAGAGGAAAGAACAGAGAAGGAAGAAGCTGTTAATGATAAATTTCCAGATGAACACGTGTATGCTTTGCAGCTGCAGCAATTTGATTGTCTTTGGTTTTCTGATTTTGCAAACTATTTAGCTTGTAAGATTATCCCGAAATTTAAAGACTCTCATCAGAAGTCTAGATTCTTCAGAGAAATTCAGAAATATTACTGGGATGACCCCTTTTTATTCAAATTGTGTTATGATCAAGTTATAAGGTGTTGTGTCCATGAGAAAGAGGGAATTCAAATCATAAGGAAGTGCCATGAAAACCCTTTGGGAGGACAACATGACCCTGTAAGAACACCTAGAAAAGTTTTAGATTGTGGATTTTACTGGCCAACTATTTTTATGGACTGTTAGAAATTGATTAAGATGTGTGACCGATGCTAGAGATTAGGAAATATCTCTATGAGGGAAGAAATGCCACAGAAAGTAATTTTGGAAGTAGAAATATTTGATGTCTAGGGGATAGATTTTATGGGACCATTCCCTCCTTCACATGGTAATCATTACATTCTGGTAGCTATAGATTATGTTTCTAAATGGGTTGAAGTAGTAGCTTTACCCACTAATGAAGCAAAACAAGTGACTAAGTTCCTGCAAAAGAATATCTTCACTAGATTTGGAGCCTCTCGCGCTATAATTTCAAACGGAGGATCACACTTTGTGAACAAGCTTTTTGAAAAATTGCTTAAGCAATATGGCGTGCACCACAAAATTGGATCACCATATTATCCTCAGACAAGTGGGCAAGTAGAGGTATCCAATAAAGAAATCAAACATATTCTGCAAGCATCTGTTAACATCACAAAGAAGGATTGGTCTAAGAAATTAGATGATGCTCTTTGGGCATATAGAACTGCTTTCAAAACTCCTATAGGAATGTCTCCCTACAGACTAGTATTTGGTAAAGCATGTCATCTTCCAGTTGAATTAGAACATAGAGCATATTGGGCAATTAAGATGCTTAATATGGACGTTCAGCAAGGACACGATAAAAGGAAATTTGATCTGTCCAAAATGGAAGAAATAAGATTGGAAGCATACGAAAGTAGCAAAATTTATAAAGATCGAACAAAGAAAATTCACGATGCTAAAATAAAACATAAAGAATGTGATGTTGGCCAAATGGTTTTACTTTATAATTCTCGTCTCAAGTTGTTTCCAGGTAAACTTAAATCAAGGTGGACATGCCCATTTCCTGTAGTAGCAGTTCATGAAAATGGAGCTATCACAATCACGCTCAATGAAGGAGAGAAGACAGTCAATGGCCATAGATTAAAGGAGTATATTGGACAACAGGATTTGAATATTCATTCAGAATACTTGGATAATCCCTGATTTCTCTAAAAAGAAAAAAAAGGGTGGGGAACCCCCACCCAGGTTAACTGAGTAGTATCACCCTTATTTGTGTAAGTTGAGACTAATTCTCTGTTTCTATTTCAGGATTAAAAGAGACGAAGGTGTGATGAATCAGAAAAGGAATATGAAGAAGATCTTCAACCAGGTTTTTGTGTGTTAAACATTTGTCATTCAGGATTAATGTTGATTCATTATGAAGTTTTGATGGTATAATGACTTGTTATGATACCTTTAATACCCACGCACTGTCACAAAGTAACAAAGCGTGAGTATATAGAAGATACATACCTTCTAGTAGAATTTAGGAAGTTTCCACGCTTTGTTAACTTTGACAAAGCGTGGGTAATCTTTAGCATAAAATGCCTACGCTTCGTTTATAAAAATGAAGCGTAGGCGTTGGAATTTTAAACGGGTAGATTTTCAAAAATCTCAAATGACTAAAATACCCTTCCAGAAACCTTTCTTCTCCCTTCTCACTAACCATCACATGTTGCTTCAATCTTCTGCAATAATTTCTGATTAACTTCCTTTTGCTTATAAAATCCGAAAGGATCTTTCACCCTCTCATGCTCAAATACCCCGTATTTTTCCAAAACTTAAACCTATTTAGAAAAGTAAGAATGGCCGGAGCAGATCCTAATGCAAGGTCCACCATTATGGATATCCCTAATGAACTATTAGGGGATATTCTATCACGATTGGGGCGAGAGGACATGAAGGATTTGGCCAGAGCAGCCCCCGCCTGTAAAAAATTTCAAACAGCAAGTGAGCTTCCCATTGTTCGGAGAAGGGCTAATGTGGTTCGGGAATTTAGTGCTGAGAGAACTTATGACCGAGAATATCGAACGTTCTTGGGAAGATGTAGGGAAGCCTAAAAGCCTTCCGCGACACAGGACTCATGGAAGATGCATTCGAAGTTCTGCGACCAAGGATTGAGGATGGTCATCATCCATCAATTTTCGTAAAGGCCTTCATTCTTTTGAGTTCAGAAAGCTTGGAGAAGGTAGATGAAGAGCTGTATCTGATGGGATCAATTTTCAAGGAAGGAGACCACATCGCAAGCATGAGAGAGAAGATTAGTAAAGTTTTTGCCAACAGTGAAGAGGAACCAAATTCCTTCCTAGGGCAGAAGCATAGGGAGTATTGTGATTATCTAGCTCCTCATGACAAGGATTTGGTTTGGGAACCTCCTCACTATAATTATGGTGCCACAAACACTGACTGATTGTTTATGTTGTGAGATTACCACACTGATCAAAGTCTTGAGGGAGGCTTTTAATGAACATATTGACGAATCTGAATCAGACTCAGATTTTGATTCAGAATCCGATTAGGGTTGTTCATATTAACTTCATTGTTTAAGTAATCTCAAGTCTTTGTATTTATTTCATTTGCCTTACCTTCTATGTAATGATCTATTGCAGAATGTAAATTTGTGCTTACGATTTGGTGCTTAATTTCCAATTCTCGCTTTATTAATAAACTAACAGAGTTTGATTTCATTCTAAAATTAACTAAAATCTCAAATTCATCCTCTGTCTTGATAATAATAATAATATAGAAAAATTTTAATAGGGCGAGTCTACTTCGTAATCATTACTCTCTAGTGAGAGTAAAAGACCTAAATACCCTCTTAGTATTCGTCTGCAGTTAGGTCTAGCCTTTTTCCCTCTAGATTCTTTTCACTTGTCATTTCAAACTCATTAGCACCATTTCCTTCGTCTTTTGAACACGAAACCGCCAGAATCAGAATCGCCCTTCGAATTCTTAGCGATCATAATTTGAAGAAGCTTAATCAAGGAAGAAAATGGCTGGAGAAATTTCGTAAGCCTTCAAAATTCTTACAATTTTTCTTTTAACTGTGATTTATTCCTTTCTTAAGTTTTGATCATTTTCTTCTCGACGATGCTAGGGTTTAAAGTTTGCATTTCTCGTTTCGTGCTTTTTCATTCTTTGAACCACTTTTTTGCTGAAACCTTGTAGAAATACTAACTATAAACTTCAATGTAGTGTAGCTTTGATTGAAGCTAACTGTTTTTTAAAATTCACCCTAACAACATTAATAAGGTGGAGCAAAAATATGAGGTTTCTGCACTACTGTTGACTGATCTTCAGTTAGATATCATTGGGGAGATAATGTCACGAGTAGGGCAGAGTAGCTTCAGAGATTTGCTAAATTTTAAAGCATCTTGTACATTAACTAAGGCTGACATGGATCAGCCCATCGTGTTTCGAAAGGTCTGCTTGGAAGATCTCCACTTTAAAAGCAAACCAGTCTCCTGAAAAGAAAAAGTTCTTACAAATCTGTGGAAGGGCTCAGAATCCGACTTTGCAGCTCCAAACAACTATGGGACTGTTTATGGCTGGCAAAGAGGGAGAGGCCTTTCAAATCTTAGATGAAGGGATTAATGAAGGTCATAAACTCTCAGCATACACTAAGGCTCTAATTTGTCTAAGCAAATTTACCCAAAGTGAAGTTGATAGTGGGTTGTTCTTACTTGCCCCATTATTTAACAATAGAGCTGTCATTTCTGATCTTAGGAATGACTTCTTAACTCAAGTCTCAGAATGGAGGCTTTTGCTTAATCCTTTCAAGGACCAAATTAGGAGAGAATTTTGTAAGTATGATGAGCACAACTGGGAGGTCGTCTATGGGCCACCATATTTTAACTATGGTGATGATCAAGTCACTTGTCTTTGTTGCGATGCAACTAGAGCAGTAGCAGAATTCAGATTGTGGGCAAGAGAAGCTCTTTATAATCATAACTCATCTGAAGATTTTTCAGATGGGGAAGAAGAAGAAGAATGATTTCTTTAATAAGCTTTTCTATGTCATATTCCTGAAATTATAGCATTAGATTGATTTTTGATGAAGTGTTGATAATTATTCAAATCTCTTGTATTTTGTAAAGGCGGTATGCTTAGTAATAATAATCTGTTTTTGCTCCTTTGAGATATTTTTTTAAATGATTTTGAGCAGTCTTCACACACTTCCTGGAATCTTTCTCTTTCTGAATCCCACATTTTTGTTTCAAACAGAAATGTTAGAATTCCTCAGTTCATGGAAACCCAATTACTTGATCTACCTATTGAACTCTTGGGAGATGTAATGTCCAGACTGGGAAGAGGGAGCGTGAGAGAGCTTTTTAGAGCTGCAGAGTCGTGTAAGAGGCTTCTTGCAACAAGCAATTTAAACATTGTTTATAGAAGAATATCCATGGAAAGTTGTGTAAGATGGAGAGAAGACATTTACCCTAGAAATTAGAGGAAGTTTATCACCAAATGTCAAGAGGCGAAAAACTATATGTTTAATCTAGAACCCGCACTTATTGCATTTGCTGTTAGCAGAGATGAAAAGAAAGCATATTAGCTCATCAAGCCTGGACTAAAGGATAACCATGAGCCCTCCATCTTCATAAGAACTCTCTTACTTCTGTGCAAACAAGATGAGTTTAATGATGAGGGGATAAAACTTATTAAAGCAGTAACCCAAGACAATTTAGACTTACTGTTTCTAAAAATCGAAGTTTTCCATTGGCTGTTGTATTGTAAAAACATTCCCAATCCTTTCCATGCACAAGAAGAGAGGAAGTACTGCCCTAACCTGTAACACCCCGGATTTGATAACCCAGGCCGGGATGCCACCGCCACACCTCCCAAGCAAGACACGACTTCATTCGAGCTCACTTGAGAGATGCAAGGCTAATGATATTCCAAAAACAGTTTAAAAACAACTAAGTCCGGAAATACTTATATTTAAAATAGAGTAGTAATCATCCATGTACGAATAATAATTAAGTTTATGCAGCGGAATTTAAATAAAGAGCCGACATGGCCAAAACACGGGTTAACAGCCCGTATGCAGTCATATGGAATAATAAAGTAATGTCCAAAATATTTCCCCGCAAATGCATGCTCATGCTCCGAACTCTGTATCATGAGAAAATAAAAACAACATTTATCAGTATTCAGGAATACTGAGTAAGACAATCCCTCACATAGCAATAAAGGGGTTTTAAAATTTAGTAATTAAAATAAAACTCATTTCTCTAAGCATGCATATTTAGACAATAATTTAATTCATATTTTCTCATAACTAAATTAAATTTAAAAATGGTAAAGTAAGGCATAGGCATAATTTAAAGACATAATTTAAAATACATAAGTAACGACATAAATAAATAAATATAAATTTAAATTTTTCAATTTCTCCCGTTAACTAAGAAGAGGACGCCACAACCAAGTTTCTCAAGTGTCTCGTTTCTCAATATCAAATTTCGGAAAATTGCCGAAGCAACCCGCTTATCACGCCATACACAGTACCACTCCGGAGCCTCGAGTAACCCATTCAGATACACCCGAGAGTGTAGACTAATTTTTCAATGGCCGTTTTGGCACAATTTCACAGTATTTCACATTTCGTCCATTCAGGCACGAATTTCAAGATAGAGGGGCACCCTGCAGAGCACTCACCCCCTACTTCATGTGGAGATCTAGCTCAGCCTAGATTAACGGGTTTTTAAAAAGTGTTTTGATTGTTTAGACATAGCTCACAAATCGTGTGTTTCAAAAAGTCAATTTTTTCAACATATCAACCAAAGTCATTGCCACAGTTTACGCCATTTCAGTTTAAAAATTCATCTTAAAGGCAATCGACTTGAAATTTGTACAGTAGCTCAAAAACACGCTAAAGAACGACTTTCATGTTTTGAGTTTTTCAAAATTAGGTAAGGAAGCAAGTGAAATTTTACAATCTCTTCAACACATAAAATCTGTCAACTTTTCTAAAACAGCGCACTGATTTTCAAACAAGTTTTCGACATAGCAAACGACTCCAAAATTTATGAAATTTTACAGGCACTTACACAACACCAAAATAAGAAAGTTTTATTAGAGCCATTTTATGCAAAATCATTACGAATTAAATCAGATTAATTCGTTAATTTCGAATTCAAAATCTGTCACAGCTTTCTTCAAAAGCACAGTCTGTTGAAATCGAGTTTTGACTATCCAAACGTTAATGAAAATGTATGAAATTTTACAGGCATAATCTTAAGCAATTATCTACAACTTTTATGTTTACACCAAAGATTAGTTTTGACCGAAAGGGATAGAAAAATGCACATCAAGTTCGACTAGGCATGCTGTCAAGTTTTTCGAAAATTTCATGCAACTCAGAAAATGTCCGACGCATTTTGGGGTATCAAAACTTGATGAAAATGCGTGAAATTTTGACACAACCTAGATTAAGATGTTAGGAACAAATCTCTAGTTTGAGTTTTTCATTTCGGATTCTCGAAATAGGGTTTTTCGTTCGATCTTCGAAAATGCACAAAAGTGAATCTTTTAAGTTCGGTTTTAAGGTTTTGATTATAACTAATGTCTCGAATGATCCTAAGCCACCGATATTGATATGTAAGGCATTATCTTATTTGATATGAGTCCTAAACAGTCTCGGGGTCATCCGGAATCTACGGATCGTCATGAACGGATATCCTCAACACGATCCTTCCTCCTTTGGCCACGAATCGGAATCGAAAGTGAAAATCTAGGGTTAGATCGAATTTTCGGACTTGAAAAGGTGAACGAAAACTTAAAAACTACTTACCAACAATATGGAATCCTTGAATCTTTGTTCCACACTCTTCCTTGGTCGGATTTCGTCGCCGGAAAGTGGTCGGAAAGCAAGAACTTCGTGTTTTCGGGTTTTGGGAGAAGTTTGGAGAGAATTGAGAGGAGAGGGGGCTGCTAGGGTTGCTTTGGACGAAATTATGAGTTTCAAGACCTCAAAATCTGTCCATATACTCCTTCCCTCTGCTGGGATTGAGTTGCCAAAGTCGGAGGTCGAAAATAAGGTAAGAAATCGTCGAAAAAGTAAACTTGATCGCAGCCTGCTCGACCACGCGGCCCCCGCGCGGCTCTCGGTAGGGCTGCATCGCGGTCCGGGCCGTGCGATCCGTCGTGCCTTTTCTCGTCTCTTTCGGGTTTCTATCCTCCTACGTTTTCGGGCTCGATTTTTCGGGTCATTCTCGGATCATGATTCCTATCTTAAATTTATCTCGACTTAAATTGATTTCATGTTTGAAATCTTAAATTCTACGAGTTAGGATTTGTCTGCTTCGAATTCGTCGTCTTTTGACTCCCGTGCATTTCCGACTTCACGGGTTCTTGGAATCGAAATTCCTTCGCTCTTCGGATTTAATTTCATTTCCTATTATTAAAAGTCTCGGGTATTACAGTCTACCCTCCTTAAGAATCAACTTCATCCTCGAAGTTGCGATTTAGCTTCTCGTGAGCTCGGAACTAAGATCCTTTCTATATTGTGATATTGTGTTATTGTTTGATTGTGTGATTGTATTATTGTATTTTATTGTTTGATATTGTTTGACTGAACCCAGAATTGAAATTTCCAAGTTGCCTACATACCCTGTGAAGGGATCAAGTCATTACGTAGTTCAAAACAATTCGAATTTGTTTATTTGGGATACAAAAATATTCGGGTCGTTACATCCTCCCCCCCTTAAGATTACTGTTATGTCCCCATAACTGTGGTTGCATCGTCTTGGAATAGGGTCGGGTAACGCTCTCTCATGTCTGCTTCTAGCTCCCATGTTGCCGTTTCACTTTCATGGTTCGACCGAAGAACCTTAACCATCCTTACGGTCTTATTTCTTGTTATTCTCTCCTTAACATCGAGTATTCGTACCGGAATTTCCTCGTAACTCAAGTCATCATCCAGTTCAATTCCTTCCGGTTGAAGTACATGTGTTGGGTCGTGCACATACTTCTTTAATTGGGATAGTCGTGCACATACTTCTTTAATTGGGATACGTGGAACACATTGTGCACTCGAACCAATTGTGGCGGTAGTGCTAGTCGATACGCTAGGTTACCGACTCTTTCTAGAATTTCATATGGTCCTATATATCGAGGACTTAGTTTTTCTCGTTTGCCAAAGCGCATCACCCCCTTCATCGGTGATATCTTCAGCATGACCTTGTCTCCAACTTGAAATTCTAGGTCTTGCCGTCTCACATCGGCATAACTTTTCTGTCGGTCTTGTGCCGCTTTCATCTTCCCTTTAATGATCTTAATTTGTTGAGCCATATCCTCAACCAGTTGGGGTCCTACTACCACTGCCTTATCATCCTCTTCCCATGTAATACCCGAGAATTTTGCAACATAAAATAAATAAATAAATTAATAGATATAATAAACAAATGAATAAATAAATAAACACGGTAAATAAATAAAGAATCACAAGAAATGAGAAATGGAATTTAAATTGAAAAGGAATCAAAGTTCTGAGAACCTGGGAAGCCGAAGACAATTTAATTAAATAAATTGTTACACGGGAATCCAACACCGATGGACTCGATAATTCGAGTCTAAATGTAAATTTAGATCCGAATAAAATTAAGATAGGAAATTGGAACCCAAAGATAGCCCGAAAATCGGAGTCCGAAAACATAGAGGAATAGAAGCCCGAAAGAGAGGAGGAAAGACCCAACGGATCGCACGACCCGGCCCAGACCGCAGCCTGGACCAAGGCCGCGCGGTGGCCGCGCGCCCCTAAGGGGAACACCGCGCCAAGTGCGCGCCAGAGCAGACAGCAGCGACGTTGCGAGATTTGCTCGCCCGAATCCGGATTTTCCGACTTCGGTTACTTTTCTTTCGGCTCAAGACACTTGGGGGCAGCCTTTGGACGACCCCTAGGTCTTGCACATCTATAAATAACCATCTAAATCAATCCCAAATACTTTTGAAACCCTACGAAATCTCTCTACACACAAAACCCTAATTCCGGAGTCGTCGGAGGCACAAAACCGAACAAAGGGACTGACTTGGACGAAAATTGGGAGTCTTCGATCGTCGGGGGAAGATCCGATCTATTCTTGTCCATTCTTTTCCATTCTTGATTCGAAAACGAATCTTAATTCGATCTTTTTCTATTCTAAACCCCCGATCCGGATCGAGAACGAAGAACCCGACGAACCAAGGAGATAAACGGAGGACTGGAAGCCACGCCTCCGAATCGACGAGCCGGGACGATCAAAGATCTGTAAGTTAATGCTTACATGGTTTGGGAGATTTAAAATACACATAAATCTAAAGATCTAATCAAGAACTTAAAATCTGTCAACACAAAAACCCTACGGCGCAGCGTTTTTGCATGATTTTTCCGAACCATTAAAACTATTCAAACGAGAAAATTTAAAACACAAAAAACGTTCCTAAGACATAGATCTACCTCCTGTAAAATTTTCATAATTTTTGATTAAGATTTGTTATCCAAAAATAGTCACAAACGAACCTGCCCTAGATTTAGATCTTGAAACGGTGGCAGATTTTAATTCCGAACTTGAGGTTAATTTCTACCTTAGATGCAGACCGATTTAGGATCGGTGTTGAACATAAGAGTTGTAGATCTATAGGTTTAGAGCATCTCTGTAAATATTTAGAATTTTTCGTTAAGATTTGAACCCTCGAAATCGAACCGAACCAAACTGTGGTTTCCTCGAACTCCTTGAAATCGGCAGAACGGATTCCTAAACTTAATCTGATTTTTATATACTTGGAATTAGGCCTTTAGTTCTAAATGAAAGTTGTAGATAATTGTCTTAAGTATCTCTCTGTAAAATTTCATCGAATTTGGAGTTAGTTTGCTATGGTAGATCTTGGAATCTTGAAATTGATGTTAAGAAATTTCGGACAGATTCATAACCTGATAGAAATCCGGATTTTTGACCTATTTCCTTAACCCGAATCGAATAATTTAAAACACGAAACTTGTTCGCCTCTGCGTTTTCAAGTTATTGGTGAAGTTTTAGAATTTTCGAACTTAAATCTGATTTTTAATTAATTTTGGAGCAAAACAGCGACTAGGAAAACTATATGTTGAGAAACTTGTGAAATTTGCGAAACTTGTTCAAACCTTGCGGGTTCGATTCCCCAAGGCGTATGTGTCCCTGCGGGTTCGATTCCCCAGGATGTCTGTGTCAAACCTTGCAGGTTCGATTCCCCAGGGTGTATGTGTGTTCTTGCGGGTTCGATTCCCCAAGGGCGATTGTCTGTCTTCCTGCGGGTTCGATTCCCCAGGATGTGTGTTGATTCCTATGGGTTCAATTCCCTAGGATGTATTTGAGTTCTTGCGGGTTCGATTCCCCAAGGGCGACTGTCTGTTTTCCTGCGGGTTCGATTCCCCAGGACGTGTGTCGATTCCCTAGGATGTGTTTAAATTCTTGCGGGTTCAATTCCCCAAGAACAAATTATACTAGATCATATTGGACAAAAGTGAAAGAATGAAATCCTGAAATACTTGAATAATTTCCTTATGTAAATTGTGCTTTTAAATTATGTCTTACAATTATTTACCTTGCAGACTATATTGTGAGTTTATGGAATCTCTGTCTTTTAAATTATGAAATTAAATTATTGATAGATAAATGAATTAAATTATGGGGTATTGTGTACATGTTTTCTTTAAATCTAATTAATGGCTTTGAAACCCCATAATCATGTCTGTGTTAACTTACTCAGCAAGTTTTTGCTGACAAACCATGTTTTTCCCATTTTCTACAGAATATGAAGAATATGCATCATCATATGCATGCATGGGATATTCGGGAAAATATTATTTTCTTTTATTATTCTAGTCTTAGTTATGAATTGCATGAACGAGCCTGTTTAACCCGTGTTTTGGCCATGTTGGCCCTATATTTAAATTCCGCTGCATTATACATATGTAAATATTACTTTCCGCTGCAACTTATGTAATACTATTTTCGAATTATATATGAATGGGCTGTTTGAATGTTTTAAATTCTGAAAAACCATAGCCTTGCATCTCTTTAGCAAGCTCGGAGAAACCGTGTCTTGCTAGGGAGGTGTGGCGGTGACATCCCGACCTGGGTGACCAAAAACCGGGGTGTTACACACGGTTTCTCCGAGCTTGCTAAAGAGATGCAAGGCTATGGTTTTTCAGAATTTAAAACATTCAAACAGCCCATTCATATATAGTGTAAAAATAATATAACAAAGTTGCAGCGGAAAATAATATTTACATATATGTATCGCAGCGGAATTTAAATATAGGGCCAACATGGCCTAATCACGGGTTAAACAGGCCCGTTCATGCAAGATCTAGTCTAATACAAAAATTCAAAATAATATATCATCCCAAGCTTCCCGTGTATGTATATGACGATGCATAATTCTCAACTCTGGAAGAAAGAGAAATAAAAAAAATGGTTTGGGTCAGCAAAAACTTGCTGAGTAAGTAAACACAACCATGATCATGAGGTTTCAAAGCCTTTAATTAAATTTAGTAAAAACATGCTTATAGGTAATATACAATTTAATTCATTCATCCACTAATAATTAAATGGCATGATTCCAAACACGGAATTCCACATGAGCATTATTCAAATTCCATGGTAAAATAATCGCAAGACATAATTTAAAGGCCCAATTTAAATAAGGAAAATATTCAAGTATTTCAGGATTTCACTCTTCCTCTTTTATTCGATATAATCTAGTATAATTTGTTCTTGGGGAATCGAACCCGCAAGAAAACAGACAATCGCCCTTGGGGAATCGAACCCGCAAGAACTCACATACATCCTAGGGTATCGAACCCGTAGGAATCAACACATATTCTGGGGAATCGAACCCGCAGAAAGACACACCCTGGGGAATCGAACCCGCAAGGTTTGACACGGACATCCTGGGGAATCGAACCCGCAGGAAAACATACAATCGCCCTTGGGGAATCGAACCCGCAAGAACTCAAACACACCCTGGGGAATCGAACCCGCAAGGTTTGACACAGACATCCTGGGGAATCGAACCCGCAGGGACACGGACGCCCTTGGGGAATCGAACCCGCAATGTCGAAACAAGTTTCACAAATTTCACACGTTTCAACATATAATTTCACTAGTCGCTGTTTCGCTCTAAAAATATTTAAAAATTCATCTTAAGCCGGATCATTCTGAAAATTTACCAGTAACTCCCAAACACAGAGATGAACAAGTTTCATGTTTTAAGTTTTTCAATCCGAGATACGGAATTATGTGAAAAACGTCAATCTTTAACAGGATATTAATCTGTCCAAAAATTCTGACATCAGTTTCAAGGTTTCAAGATCTACCATAGTAAACTAACTCCAAATTTGATGAAATTTTACAGAGAGATACCTAAGACCTATATCTACAACTTTCATGTTCTGCTAAAGTTCCAAATCGGTTTAGATCCAATGTCAAAAACATCATCAAGTTCGAAACTAATTTTGTTCAAGTTCCTTGATTTCGGTACAAACGCAGATCGGATCGGCTTCGGTTCGGAGGTTCAAATCTTAACGAAAAATTCTAAAATTTTACAGAGATGTTCTAAACTCATAGATCTACAATTCTTATGTTCAACACCAATCCTAGATTGGTCTAGATCTAAGGTAAAAATCACGAACAAGTTCGGACTAAAATTCTGTCAAGAATTCCAAGATCCAGATTTAATGCTGTTCGGTTTTGGGTCGGTTTCACGTCCAAAACAACATGAAAAATTCTGAAAATTTTACAGGAGATAGATTTAACCCTTAGGAACATTTTTCGTGTTTTAAGTTTTCTCGTTTGAACAGGTTTAAGGGTCCTAAAAATTCGTGCGCCGTTAAGATTTCATGTTGACAGATTTTTACGTTCTTGGTTTAAATCGTTAGATCGGGTGTATTCTAAATTCTCCCAAAACCATAGTAAGGTTAACTTACAGATTTACGGATGTCTCGGCTCGATGATTCGGAGGCGTGGCTTCCACGTTCTTCGTTCTCCCTCCGAGATCCTTCGCTCCCCCTCAACGTGTCCGGATCGGGGTTTAGAATAGAAAAGAGGTTTAATTAGGATTTGTTTTCGAATCACAAATGGTAAGGAAGGGAGCAGATCTTACCACGATGACGGGAGTCTTTGGATTTTCGTCCAACTCAGTCTCCTCCCTTGCCTTCGTGCCTCCGATGACTCCGGGATTAGGGTTTCGACGTATAGAGAGATTTCATAGGGTTTCGTCAAGAGTTTGGGGCCTCCAAGAGGGTTTATTTATAGATAACTAATACCTAGGGCGTCCAAGATCTGATTCTAAGAGTCTAGAGTCGAAAGATGTTCAACTGAAAGTCGAAAAATCTGCGTTCGGGCGAGAAAATCTCGCTTGGTTTGTTGCTGCCAGTGTGGCGCAGGGTTGGCG